>CM054060.1:141150825-141239165 GCA_028641055.1 Alopecurus myosuroides
TTAATATCAAGATAATAATGTGTTCTTCCTTAAGTATGCACCGTTAATAAAGTTCGTCGTTTCGAGACACCACGTGATGATCGGGTGTGACAGACTCAACGTTCGCATACAACGGGTGTTTTCAAGCCTAGCATGTACAGACATGGCCTTGAAACATACGCAATACAACGGTTCTACTTGGCGAACCTAGCATGTACAGACATGGCCTCGGAACACGTAACCGAAAGGTAAATCATGAGTCATATGGATGATATGATGAACATGTCGATGTTCGCCTTTGAAGCTACATCATCTCACGCGATGATCGGTTTTGGTGTAGTGAATTTGGTTCGTGTAATCACTAAAGACGACTAAGAGGGATGTTGTTTTTGAGTGGGAGTTCATGGTTTAATTTTGAATTCACTTGAACTTATTTATCATGAACAAGCAATCAAAGTGAATTTGCACAAATTGTAGTATTCATTGGCATCCACATAACTACCTTACACTTAGAATGTTGATTGAGATATAACTGTTATGATCTGGTAAAAATCATTTAAGATTGGTACCATATTAGTAAAATTTAAAAATGAGTCCTATTGTAGATTTTCAGTATTTCCTACCTAGCTCCATATGATTAATGATTGATTGATCTAGAGAGCAACCAATTCCTACTTAGAATCCAGAGTCATGATTGCTTCCATATTACTTTATCTTCAAAAGAATGTTTTATTGATCAAGGTGATTTAGGAACTGAAAAGAGTTGTTTTCAGAAACAATCAAGTGAAAGATATACTGATATCTAGAAACTTATTTGTGGCAACATGGCTGAGTATAATTTAACGTGACAATGTATGCTTATATTATTTGAATATATGAAATGATTGAAGACGCTAGGCGTTTGAATATTCCAAGAAGTTGGGCGCTAAAACTTATCCTCTAAACCCCTTCCTTCGATCTATAGTAGTTTAATCATAAAATTGTTATGATGGGATGGATTAAAAGTATAGGTAAAGTTGTTTACCTTACTGGAGATTGCTAAGAGTGGAATCTAGAAGAATACTATTAATATGGTGATATTAGTAGAACAATCAAACTCAAAGTATGACTCAATGGGTGATAGTCTAATACTAACACGCCAAGGAAAATGTGCTAGTACGACTAGAATTGTTTGATATTGAATGATTCTTCTATAAAGGAAAGGGAATATTGAAAATAGAATTACAAAAAGATATATGGCAGAAAAAGAAGATAACTGGAAAAGTCCAGCTCAGGAGTATATGCTTGATATACAAGTTATAGATGTATTACTAGTTAACAAAGTATTTTTTGGGTATTTTGATACCACATTGGTTGATAGGAGTTGTCATACAAAGAAACGCAATTCAAGAAATACAAGGGCCTAAAAGAAACTAGTAATAGATGTCGAATCGATTATGACAAGAACAGAAATAAAGTGTTATTGTGTTCATTGTCATATCAAACCAAATATTCAAGATTTATTTTAAGAACTTAATAAGTTGTTATTTTGTTCTGGTCTTTTGTGAGAACATATGATATTGTTCAAACTATGACCATATTCCATAATTGATGGATATGTTAATATAAATCATGTTGGTAATGTAAACATCTATAAGACTAAATGCTAAATGTTGCAAGATGTAAAAGAGTTTCACTTAAATTGTGACACCACCATTTTAGTTCATATCGGAAAGGAAAACATGAAGGAACTCCATATTGATGGAATTGCAGAGTCATTTTATTTTGAATAAATTGACGCTTGTGAGACCTCTTCCAAAATATGACTAGAACTCCGTTCATAGGCCAAACTAGAATGGACGACTCATTTAATGGAGATTATACATATTGATGTATATAGTCCATTATGTGTAGTCATGTATGGTGGATTAATTTTTCCTTCATAAAATTTTGTTGATGATTTGAGTAGATATGTGAGTATATCTATTTAAAGAGAATGGAGTTTGACATTTTGAATTGGTTCAAAAGGTTGTAAATATGAAGTAAAAATCATTATAACAAGATAATCAAGTATTTATGATTGGATCATAAAGGATAAAGTTTGAGTTACAAGTTTAGCAAAACATATGAGGAGTTGCAGAATTGTTCTACAACTTATACTTCTCGAATACCCCACATTAGTTTGGAGTATTCAAAAGACAAAATCAAATCTTGTTTGACATGGTAAGATAAATAAAAATGCCATTATAATTTATTAGTTTATACATTAGTGACAACCGTTTTTCCACTAAAAACAACACCATCATGATCCATTGAAATTGACAACATATAAGATATGGTTTGGGTAGTGACCCGAATTGTCATTTTCTTAAGTTTTGGTATGCATAGCATGTGTAAAATGTTTACAACCAAAATAGGATAAATATATGTTTATAAGGTTATCCCAAATTAAACATTGGGTATTTCTCCTATCACCGAACCAAAAGACAAATGTTGTTTGTCAGAAAGGGTTGATTTCTCGAGAAAGTATTTCTTGCGAAACAAGTGAGTGAGAGCATAGTACAAACTCAACAAGATTAGAGAATCTTCGTTATCATGTCAAGAGTAGCGCAGCACTGGAAGTTGTTCCGGGGTTTGCTATTTTGACAAAGTAGAAGACACTACATGTGTTGTAGATACTTCGGATGAGTTTGCGTACTGAACCACAAAAGTCCTAAAACCTTGTACTTAGACCAACTTATGGTTTAATAGTAAAGTGTTGTTTTGACAACAAAAGGACTTGGACCTTATAAAGAAAGCAAATGATGGGCCCTGACTTCGTAAAATTTACTATGAGTCATTATATCCGCCATAGTATCCTTGTATGTATATCAAGTATGTGACTTGGTAGTCCTTTCGATAGGCATGATGCCTAAAGATAGCAAAAGGGTCTATATAGCAACAAAGACATGGATTTTAACATCCTTTGAAAGTTGTACTAGTCGAAAAGTTGTTTTCAACGAAGTTCAAAGAGTTGACTACTACAAGATTTTGATCTTCCGTAGTGATGTTTTAGTCTTTGCGGATAGTTCTAGCAAAAGTTACATATTATGATATGGCAGTTGAATAACAAAACCAACTCTTCTCTTGAGGAAGTTTGATCAAAGATGTGTACTTGACACAGTCTGAGAGTTTTGTAAAATTCAAAAGGTTGCTAGAAAGGTATGCACACTTCAATGGTTGAATAGAGCATAACGAAGTTGAAATCTTTACCTTAATGAAGTTATCAAAAGAGTTTGATTCTATCATGAACGATAAAGATGCTTGTAGAGTTTCAAGAAATTAAGTGGGAGCGCTATGACATATTTCCAATACTTTATGTAGCTGACATATGGTTGATTGGAAAATATGTAATTTTAAATTAACACGGTTAAGAAATTCATATTGATGAAAGGCTTAGAAGATATTGGGCATCGATATCTATGAGAGATGGATTAGATCGCGTGATATGATTGAAGCCAAATTACATAGATGAAATATTGAAGTAAGTCAATATCGAAATGACAAGAAGGAGTTCTTGTCACATGGAAAATAATTGAGCAAGATTCAAGTGTTTTGACACTTGATGACCATCATTGAAATTGAGATTTCTAAGTCATGTTTCCATGCTATGTACACAACCAGATGAGTCATATGCTATAAAATGTCATAGCAGGATAATTCATATGATGATTAGACAACAGTGGGAGAGATCCTTGTGTCATTTTAGAAATGCTAAGGATATGTTTTCCTATATAGTAATTACAAACTATTTGTTGTAACATGTTACACTAATAGTCTTGTCATCTATTCAAATAATTTTATCTCAAATAAAATACGTGATGAATGGTAGCACAATAGGCTGGAAGAAAGTTCCATGCTGGATTTGAAAGAGTTTCAAAATTAAAATATCGTGACAGATACTATAACAAAGGCTAAAGTATATCGTTGTGTTGACAACTGATAATAAGCGTATTTTGTGTCAAGGAGTTCTTTATTGAACTTGGTGAATTTCCAAGAATGCTGACACTATGAAGCTACATTTTCACAATGTTAGTAACATTAGTTTAAGCTGAGGAATTAAGGTATCACCGGAACTTGGTGAATTTCCAAGAATGCTAACACTATGAAGCTACATTTTCACAATGTTAGTGACACCGATTTAAGCTGAGGAATTAAGGTTTCACCGATTGACCATATATATACAAAGCCATCTCATTAAAGAATGAGTGATGCGTGTAGACGCAAAGAACATGCAAATACAATAAGACCTGAACAGTTCAGATCTTTTTGATGATGTTTACCACATGCGAATCATGGTAATAACACTGGAACGCCATATGTGTTAAGTGCTTACAGACTAGATTATTGACTCTAGTGCAAGTGGGAGACTGAAGGGAATATGCCCGAGAGGCAATAATAAAGTGGTTATTATCTTATTCCTTGTTTATGATAAATGTTTATTTCTTAGGCTAGAATTGTATTAACCGGAAACGTTGATACATGTGTGTTTAATAAACAAACAATGGTTCACAGTAAAGCCTCTCTTTTAACTAGCTCGTTGATTAATAGATGGCCAAGGTTTCCTGATCATGAACATTGGATGTTGTTAATAACGAGGTCATGTCATTAGAAGAATGATGTGATGAACACATACCCAATATCAAGATAACAATACGATCAAGTCATTTAGTTTATATTGTTATATCTTGCGTACGAAGTAACTTATTCCTTAGACCATGAGATCATGTCAATCACTGATACCGGAAGGGTGCTTTGATGTCATAAAACGTCACACCGTAACAGGGTGACTATAAAGGTGCCATTAGGTATTCGGAAAGTATTAGTTGAGGCTCATGGATCAAGAGTGAGATTTGTCCATCCAAAATGACGGAGAGATATACTTTGGGCCCTCTCGGTGATATCACATCGAAACCGCTTGCAAGCACGTGATATGATCACAAGGATATTATATCACGGGAACGAGAAAAGAGTACTTGTCGGTAACGAGATTGAACAAGGTATGGTTGATACCAATGATCGAATCTCGGACAAGTAAAATATCACGAGACAAAGGGAATAGTTCACGACGTTGTTGGTTCACACGATCACGAGAGTCATCGTTGAATAAATAGGAGTCATCACGGATTTCTAGATCCCGCTGTTGATTACTGATCAGAGAGGAGTCTTGATCATGTCTATCTTATTCGCGAACCGTAGGGTGACACACTTAAGGTTCGATGACGCGTTTGAGAGGATACGGAATATCGAAGAATATTTTGGGCAGCACCGAAATTGTTTCGGGGAAAATTGAAATAGTTCAAGGGGTTTTTCGTCGAATGGTTGTTAATAGAATTAACAAATGATTCGAGGTGCTATATGCAAATGTTTGTTAATGGAATTAACAAATATAAATAAAGAAATAAATTTTATTTATTTATTGAAAGAAAACCTTTGGATTTTCCAAGTGGAAAATAATGGGAGCATGAGTGGGTGTGAGTGGAGCTTCCACTCACATGAAGAGGGAAGAGGTGGGGGCACCCCATGGCTGGCCGCACCCCCCTCTTGGGATGCCTCCCCCTCCCCTATAAAAGGAGGATGAGGGCTCCTCTTCATCCACACACTTGCTCACTAGCTTTTCCCTCCACCCGCTGCTCAATTCCATGGTCTCCGACTTGGCGAAGCCCTGACCGTAGGATTCTTCTTCACCACCACGCCATCGTGCTGCTGGAGTTCCGAGGGATCCTCTACTTCTGCGCCCCGCTGGATCGAGGGAACGGAGGTCGTCATCAACCGTACGTGTGACCGATCACGGAAGCACCGCCGGATGCGGTGCACATCTTCTCGCTATCGGGATCGGTGTGAGTACGACTATGCCAACAACAATATTTGATCTCGTAACGCTTTGTGTCTTCGAGGGTATGTGTTCTCCTTAACCCTCTCGTTGCCCGTTGCACTTCGTCTCCTAGATTAGATCTTGGCCTTTCGGGTGTCTCTCGCGTAGGAAATTTTTTGTTTTCTATGCAACGACCCCTTCACGTGCCCCCATGCGTGAAAAACAAAGACCTTGTACGTCCGTCCCACAAGAGTGTCTCTGGAACAATCTCCTGAACAAGCAGGTCATCCTCAAGTTTATCCCACTTAGGCATGCTACCTATGTAGCCAGCTTGCCCCATAGTATGGTGATAGATCTTTTTAACGGCGTTTGCCGCATTTCTTTTAGACCTTGCCAGAGCTTTTTCTGACTTCTTGTACGCAACAAATTTTGCCCAGAAAGGTTTTATCTTCTCATACGTCCGAGTGAAATCCGGAGTCTTGTCTTTCTTGATAATGTTAAGGTGCAAATTTTTCTTCCAGTTGCTGAATTGTTGGGCCATCTTCTTTAAAGTGAACGACTTGACCAGTTCCACTAAGGCTGCTTCCTTCCGCTGTAAGATCACTTCATGATCCTCCTCATTATCATCCACGTCATCCTGACACACCTCCGGCGTCGGCAGGGTGAAATTAAGCATCATCTTGTTGAATAGAGCTATTTTGGCTTTGTCGCCGACATATGAGATTCCGGCGCCCTCACGTGGCTTATTCCACTCCCGAACGGTGATCGGGATGTGGTCTCTAACAATCACTCCGCATTGCTTCACATATTTTTGGGCAACTTCTTTGGGAAGCTCTGGTGCGCCGTCGCATCTATCTTTTCGATCATGTACCTTTCATGCTCCTTCAACTTCTTCGTTGCGTCACATTTCGTTTTCTTTCCGGTGGATTTGCTAGATCCGGATGGCTAAAATAAGAAATAGTGTTAATACATGTATATAGAAAACAGATGCTTCATTTAGTTAACATATATACATGTAATTTCTATGGTTAAACCGGAGTCGTCGGGTTCTCCATCATCGTCTGCCTCGACGATGTTGTAAGCTAATCCCTCAACGGAGCCGTCTGTCCGGACGGGCTCCGGATCTACCTCACCGGAGCCGTCTGTTCGGGAGAGCTCCGGATCTCCCTCACCGGAGTTATTCATCCAGTCGGCAACATCGGGGTCTTCCCCGCCCCCGCGGATAAAATCAGCTAGTATGTCTTCCGCGACTTCGTCTCTGATGTTTGGGTCCATACTTTTCTGCAAATTAAAAATTGCAAGTAAGTAAAATAACTTAGCAGTTTTAAAAAAACCAGTTAGGAATTGATTTTCTATTTATTTGTAGCCCCTACTTTTTACTGGTTTTAACAGAAAAATTACTTAGCAGTTTTTTAGAAAAACAACAAAACAGGTTCATCATCCATTCTACTAACCATGTTTGCAATGCCTAAACCATTTATTTCAAAATATTAAAAATGGTAAAATGAAAGTACATACATCAATCTTTAATCTCACATTTAAATTTCTCAATTTGGAATTGATTTTCTATTTATGTGCGGCCCCTACTTTTCACTAGTTTTAGCAGAAAAATGACTTAGCAGTTTTTTAGAAAAACAACAAAACAGTTTCATCTTCTAATAACCATGTTTTCAATGCCTAAACAATTTGTTTCAAAATATTAAAAATGGTAAAATGAAAGTAGATACTTCAATCTTTAATCGCACATTTGAATTTCTCAATTTGGGATTGATTTGCTATTTATTTGCAGCCCCTACTTTTCACTAGTTTTAGCAGAAAAATGACTTAGCAGTTTTTTAGAAAAACAACAAAACAGTGTCATCATCCATTCTAATAATCATGTTTTCAATGCCTAAACAATTTGTTTCAAAATATTAAAACATGTAAAAACACATAGAATAACACATGTAATAACACATAGAATAACACATAAACGGTCCAAAATAGCCACATCACATGAAACCATATATGCAAGAAAGGGAAACACTTCGAAAACATATACGGGAAGAGAAAAGGTTATGCTTACCTTGCTTCAAAAAAACCAGATAAAGGCTTCAGGGATAAGTGCTTGACTTGGTTGGTGAGACCAATTATTCGTCAAGAGGCGTGTCGAGCTTCACCCCGGATTCGCTTTCTACCGATAAGAACAAACACCTGAAAGAAAGAGAACAACATTCAACACCAAGTGCTTGACAGTCGATAGGGAGATAAACATACTAATCGATAAGAACAAACACCTGAAACTTTTCACTGGTTTTAATTAGCAAAAAAATGACTTAGCAGTTTTTTTCAGAAAAGTCTTAACAATTGTTTCTCAAAAAAATTAAGTTATTGTTTCTGCAATATTTTCCAAACATACTAATCGATAGGAAGATAAACATACTAATCGACAGGGAGATAAACATTAATCGGAGGATACTAACACAAAATAATTCTAGTGCCTGAAGTAATACTCATAAAAAATACTAATCGATAGGGAGATAAACATTATACTGGAGGATACACACCCCTAGTATACTAGTGAACACATTCATAAGAAATAAATGATCACACATAATTATTATTACTATAGCCAAAAAATGACAGAAAAGCATAAAATCTTGTCCTCAAAATCAAAATTGTTTAATTCATTAAGTCTTGATTTTATCAGATAAATTCATACAATATTTCATTAATTGTCTTGATATAAAAATTCACATAAGGATTGAGGAGGGGGCAGGGAGGCGCGTGCAATAATCGATACTTTTATATAGCTAGCGCAAAGTTATATTTTTCAACTTCATATAAATTTCAAATTCAATAATGGATACTTTTATTAATTATAATGGATACTTTCATTTAAAAAAACAAAATATAAATGGTTGTCATTATTTAATGGATACTTTTATTAAAAATGATTATACAAAACCATAGCAATTTAATTGAGTACATATGGACAATTAAATAAAAAGTTTCTACTCTTTTTAGGAAGATTTCTACAGTTTTTTCAACAAACAGGTCCCTGCATACAAAATATGTCCCTGCCAAAAAATTAAAAAACGCAATTGGGTCCTCTTCTTCCCCAAACAGAGACAGCGAGGGGGGGCCGGCCAGGGCACGCAGGTAGGCGGCGGGGAGGCCTGGGGCACGTCGACGGTGGGAAGGTAGGCGGCTTTCCCGTCCTCGACCGGTAGACGTGCAGGTAGGGGCGGCATTCCCGTCCTCGGCCGCAGGAGCGTCTCGTTCAGCAGCACAGCAGCGGCGGCATCGTCTTTGAGCACGGCAACGGCCGTGGGAGCATGTACGGCAGCGGGAGGCGGCGTGCGCGGCGAGGGAGCAGCGGCCGCCGAAGTCGTGCGCGGCGTGCGGGAGCAGTGGCCGCCGGAGGGGAGAATAGAGAGGGACAGGGGGCAGTGCCTCTGCGCGCGTGCGCGCTGCGGCCTAGGCGCGTCGACGGCGGGAGCGGAAGGTGGCCTAGGCGCGTCGACGGTGGGCAGCCTGCCGGTGTCGTTTCCAGAGAGACGGGGCGGCGTGCGCGGGGGGCTCCTCCTCGATCTTCCTTTGCGATTTTGGATAGTAGGGGGGAGGGAGAGGAAGCAGAAAACTGCTAAGTGTTGGGCATCCGTCTCGGTTATTGCCAACAACCGGGATGAATGCCCCATCTGTTCCGGTTAGTGGCAATAACCGGGACGGATGCCCCTCCCCATTTATCCCAATTGTTGTAAACAACCGGGACGGATGCCCTGGGACACTGAAACGGCGCGAAGAGGGGCATTCGTCTCGGTTGTTTGTAAGAACCGGGATGAATGCCCTTTCATATTTGCGAACTTTCCCGCCCTATTTAAATTTTGAATTTGTATATTTGCTAGTTTAATAATCAGAAAAATATGTAGAAGATACCAAAACATTTAGAAAATTATAAACTAACTCAATATATTACTTTCAAACATATTTGGTGAAGTTCAAAATTTTGAATTATTTGAATTTGAATTAATTTATTTAAGAAATGGAGAAAATATCAAATTATTCAATAAATTATGAAAATGATCAGAAAGATAAATTGAACTCACTTATGATGTTTTAAAACTCATTTGGGCAACCGATAAGGTGGACTTTTCGCCGTGGGGCTAGGGTTTCGCCGTGGAGGGGCTCCAGAGCGTCGAGATGTCACCAAAATCTAGGAGTTGGCATACCAAGTGTTTACATGTGTTCTTAGCGTTTTACATGCCAAATATTCACTCACCCTTTGTGTTGGTTCTTCACCGGCATCGATTCCTCTCTCCGAGTCATACAATCGGAGGTAGAACAAAACAATCGGTATCGCCATCATACAACCCGACCGTGGCTCCTGAGTGCATATATGCATATCAAAAGCACGGTCGAACGTATGATGGCGAATCCGGATGATTTGTATTCGGTCGATGAACTGAATGATGTATCAACCTTTTGCCAAGACTTTAATGGGGGAGGTAGAACAAAACAATCGGCATCGCCATCATACAGCCCGACCGTGGCTCTTGAGTGCATATATGCATATCAAAATCACGGTCGGACGTATGATGGCGAATCTGAATGATTTGTATTCGGTCGATGAACTGAATGATGTATCAAACCTTTTGTCAAACCTTTAATGGGAGATGTAGAACAAAACAATCGATATCGCCAGCATACAGCCCCACCGTGGCTCCTGAGTGCATATATGCATACCAAATGCATGGTAGGACGTATACTGGCCAATCCGGATGATTTGTATTTGGTCGATGAACGGAATGATGTATGAAGGGAATCCAAGAGGTGGGCTATATATAGGTTCATCTGGCTCACAAAGTGTTGTGCTAGGGTTTCGATCCAACGGTTAAGAAGCGCTCGAAAGAAACACCCCTGATCTAACGGCTCACAAGCGCTCTAAAGAAACACATCGTACCCCTGATCGAACGGCTCACAAGAGCTCGCAAGAAACACACCCCTCATCCAACGACTCACAAGCGCTTGAAAGAAACACACGATCCGTGTGATTCTTTCTAATTGGTCCCAACGAAACCCTAACCCTTTAGTCTCGGTTGGTAAAACAAGTCATGACTAAAGGGAAGATCCGTGTGATTCTTTCTGATTGGTCCCAACGAAACCCTAACCATTTAGTCCCGGTTGGTAAAACAGACCGGGACTAAAGGGTCTATTTCTTCTCACTATATATATGTATGCATTGCCACCATTGGCATAAACACATATATACAAACTCACATCTGCAACCTCACCACTATCCCATGGCTTGTACCGTACCCACTCTAACCTTCCTGAAGGCAGAGGCGCTTTCCGCCTCGAACTACCCCTGCCCGCCCGGCTACAGCGTCCCCGCCGGTTGGATGCTGAGCGCCGGAGGAGTGCCGGTCCCTCCTGTTCCTCAAGGTGTGGCGCGTTGGGCGGCCATCACGAACCACTACTACCACGAGCACACGCCGGAGCAGCGGAGTGATTCCCGTTGGAATCCTGATTACCGCCCTACTTGGGACGCCTTCTTCATTAATCGGCATGAGAGGGCGCTCGCCAGGTACGAGGAGAACGGCCCGCCTCCTTAGAACTTCAACGAGGCCAGTCGTCAGCTGTGGTGGGGCAGAGGACGGACTCTTCAGAGCGTCATGAACTACATCAGGACCGGCGGCAACCCCCGCCTGCGCTACCCTCACGCCTAGTATAGGAGTCCTGATCCTCCGAGGGTCACTCCCCGAGCACCGTCCGACGATAATGACGACGGCGGCGGTGACTACGACGACTACGAGTCAGAGTACTATAGGCCTAGGCAGGAGTATGACTAGCAGATCAGATCCACTCTTGCCATTATGTAATGCCTTGTTTATCCAGATCTATGCTCTCCGTTTAGGTTTAGATCCACTCTTGCCATTATGTACTTCCTTGTTTATCTATCCAGATGTACCGGCCTCCCCCCTAATGTTAGCTCTTATGAGTCGTTAGATCAGGGGTGTGTTTCTTTCTAGCATATGAATCCCAGCAATCAGGAAGAATCACACGGAAAATAGAAAACAGACGCGCTAGCGCGCCACAGTTAGACAGAATACAAATTCTTTATTAAAAACAGAAAACTGACGAACACCACTCCTCGTCGTCGTCTTCGTCGGGAAACTTGTCGGTGACCTCCTCCTGGTCGTCGGTGGCGGCGAACTCGTCGGTGACCTCCTCGTTGTCGTCGTAGGTGCACGATATTGTGTCCAAGATAGCCCCCCACCTCGGATCGTTAGAGGCCCAGACTTCGCCGGCGTGGTCGGCCCGGCGGAGCTTGCAGTGCCTTCGTCCTCGCCTCCCGGGCGGCCTCTAACGCGAGGTGGCGTTCGAGGCGGAGCTCCGCCCGCTTAGCCGCTCGGGTCTGTAAGAGCTCCTCGTCGGCGCGCTGCTCCTCCGGATTGTTCCGGTAATACTCGGACGGCGCGCTTGTCCCTAGCGTCGACTAGGCCCTGAAACGCGCGGTGGCGGAGGTGGCGGTGGTCGGCGGCGGTGACAATCTGCGGCGTCGGCACCCTGGCCACCGCTTCCCAGAGGGTGTGGCAGTCTTTGAAATTCATCAGCGACTGCGGGCGGTTGAGGTGCCACGCCGCCGCGTCCCAGGCGCGGGCGGCCTCCGCCACCGTTGCAAAGGAGCCGAGGGGGATGCGGTCGTCCCCGTAGCGGATCTCCATGGTGAACATTCGGTTTGGCCGCACTCGGACACCGCGGAAGCCGGTTGTGTTGTTCCTCCTCGGAGGCATGGCGGCCGCACGACGATGCGTGGAGAGGAGAGAGGGAGAGGAGTGAACGCGTGGAGAGGAGAAGACGCTTGAGGCGCGGCATTTTATACCGTGCGCTCTCGGCCACGCGGCACAACTCCCGCGCCATGCGGCACAACTCCTCTCCCTCTCTCCTCTCCACGCGGCACACAGCCTCGGGGTGCCATTACCGTTCGTACCTAGGGGCTGTATATTCAGCAACTCATTGTGGATCTCTATTGAAATAGGTAGTTGAGTACCTAAAAATGATTTTTTCCAAAATTCATGAGCAAATTACGAGGCACCTGTAGTTCAAATTTGTCCCGTTTCCAGCTGAATCGGCAGAAACTTGTGATTTTCAAAAGAGGTGGATGAAAATCTATTCTTAGAAAACAAATTGTTTATTTGTGCATATCACATGTCCTAGCATCTTCAAAAAATTAAGCCCCCAAGTTTTGCAACATGTTTGTGGTAGGTCCTTCATGAAAAAAACCATTTCTGACACTCCGAAAATGGAAAATGGTTTTTTTATTAAGTTAAAAAAAACTTACTTCGTCAACATTGTGCGTGCTTCCAAAATGCATGTTTGTGTGCAATATGGCCTAATTATAACAAACTATGCCATGTATTTGGCCATAACACCCGTCATTTCAACCGAAACCCTAGAATGTTAGGAGGAGATAACTCTTTTTTGTGAACACTTTTTCAACAGAACTGTCGTATTCCAAGTTTATTATTTTCGGTGGATACTAGGACATATGTAATGATACCAGGCGAAGGTCTCTCGTTATTTAGGGCTTTTTGAATTTTCTGGAATTTTCTCAGCCCGTTTTAGGAGAAAGTCAAGACGATGGGCATGACCCTTCGTACCTAGGGGTTGTATATTCAGCAACTAATTGTGGATCTCTATTGAAATAGGTAGTTGAGTACCTAAAAATGATTTTTGCCAAAATTCATGAGCAAATTACGAGGCACTTGTAGTTCAAATTTGTCTCGTTTCCATCTGAATCGACAGAAACTTGTGATTTTCAAAAGAGGTGGATGCAAATCTATTCTTAGAAAAAATAATTGTTTATTTATGCATATAACATGTCCTAGCATCTTCAAAAAATTAAGCCCCCAAGTTTTGCAACATGTTTGTGGTAGGTCCTTCACAAAAAAACCATTTGTGACACTCCGAAAATGGAAAATGGTTTTTTATTCAGTTAAAAAAAACTTACTTCGTCAACATTGTCCGTGCTTCCAAGATGCATATTTTTGTGCAATATGGGCTCATTATAACAAACTATGCCATGTATTTGGCCATAACACCCGTCATTTCAACCGAAACCCTAGAATGTTACGAGGAGATAACTCTTTTTTGTGAACACTTTTTCAACAGAACTGTCGTATTCCAAGTTTATTATTTTTGGTGGATACTAGGACATATGTAATGACACCAAGCGAAGGTCTCGCGCTATTTATGTTTTTTTTTTGAATTTTCTGGAATTTTCTCAGCCCGTTTTAGGAGAAAGTCAAGACGGAGGGCATGACCGTTTGTACCCAGGGATTGTATATTCAGCAACTAATTGTGGATCTCTATTGAAATAGGTGGTTGAGTACCTAAAACCGATTTTTTCCCAAAATTCATGAGCAAATTACGATACACCTGTAGTTCAAATTTGTCCCATTTCCAGCTGAATCGGCAGAAACTTGTGATTTTCAAAAGAGGTGGATGGAAATATTTTCTTAGAAAACAAATTATTTATTTGTGCATATCACATGTCCTAGCATGTTCAAAAAATTAATCCCCCAAGTTTTGCAACATGTTTGTGGTAGGTCCTTCACAAAAAAAACCATTTCTAACACTCTGAAAATGAAAAATGTTTTTTTATTCAGTTAAAAAATTTTACTTCGTCAACATTTTCCGTGCTTCCAAGATGCATGTTTGTGTGCAATATGGGCTAATTATAACAAACTATGTCTTGTATTTGGCTATAACACCCGTCATTTCAACCGAAACCCTAGAATGTTAGGAGAAGATAGCTCTTTTTTCTGAATACTTTTTCAACAGAACTATGCCATGTATTCCAAGTTTATTATTACACATCACCAACAACATCCCTATCTAGTCTTCTGAATTTTCTTCGTGTAGAGATGGTCCATGAACCCAATGTCCCTTGCTTATGATCGCTTCGGCCGTAACCATGGAGCATCTTCATTATTTAACGGGATGGTTGGGTGAGCTTTCACTGTGAAGGGCGGAATTTCAACAAACTTAATATAATCTTTTGACATGTCTTTCTTGTCCTCGACTCCCACGATGTTTCTTTTTCCTGAAAGAACTATGTGACGCTTCGGCTCATCGTATGATGTATTTGTTTGCTTATTTTTTTTCCTTTTTTTTGGTCTGGAGGACATGTCCTTCACATAGAATACCTAAGCCACATCATTGGCTAGGACGAATGGTTCGTCATTGTAACCAATATTGTTGAGATCCACTGTTGTCATTCCGTACATCGGGTCTACCTTTACCCCTTCTCCATTCAGGTTGACCCATTTGCACTTAAACAAAGGGACGTTAAAAGAAGGTCCATAGTCAAGTTCCCATATCTCCTCTATGTAACCATATTATGTGTCATTTTCCCATTCTCGTTTGTTGTATCAAAGCGGACAACACTGTTTTTGTTGGTGCTCTTCTTATCTTGGGCGATCGTGTAAAATGTATTCCCATTTATCGCGTACCCTTGAAAACTACCAATAGTCGAAGATGGTGACCCGGCCAACATGTACAACTGATCTTCAACAATCGTATCATTTATAAGATGTGTTCGCAACCAACTTCCAAAAGTCTCCATGTGTCTGCGTTTAATCCATGAGTCATCCTTCCCTGGGTTTGTGGAGCGTACAATATTCGTGTGTTCCTCGAGATACGGAGCCACGAAGATGGAATTTTGTAGAATTATGTAGTGTGCTTTAGTGAAAGAATGCCCGTCCCTGGGTATCATTGTTTTCTTTCCAGCGTTCCTTTTCCCCTCAGTTTCCTCTCATGCTGCGATTCAGGAACACCAATTGTCTTAAGGTCAGGAATAAAGTCAACACAGAAACCAATGACCTCCTCTGTTCCATAGCCCTTCGAGATGCTTCCTTCTGACCTAGCACGGTTATGAACATATTTCTTCAAGACTTCCATGAACCTCTCAAAGGGGAACATATTGTGTAGAAATACCGGACCGAGAATATGAATCTCTTCACATAGGTGAACCAGAAGATGCGTCATAATGTTGAAGAAGGATGGTGGGAACACCAAATCAAAACTAACAAGACACTGGACCACATCCCTCAGTAATCTTGCCAGACTTTCTGGATCGATTACCTTATGAGATATTGCATTGAGGAATGCACATAGCTTCACAATGGTTACTAGAACATTTTCCGGTAGAAGCCCCCTTAATGCAATCGGAAACAACTGCATCATAATCATGTGGCAGTCATGAGACTACAGGTTTTGGAAATTTTTCTCTGACATATTTATTATCCCCTTTATATTCGACGAGAAGCCAGACGACATCTTGATACTGTAAAGGACTTTAAAAAATATTTCCTTCTCTGCTTTGGTAAGAGCGTAGCTGTTTAAGTAATGGCGCCCTGTATCCGTGTGCTTGTTGCTTGGGTCTTTCATACATTGCTGGTCCTCCCGTGCTTCTGGCGTATCTTTTGACTTCCCATACACGCACACGAAGCATAGAAGGTTGCCACAGAGATTCTTCGTCGCGTGCATCACGTCGATTGAAGAGCGGACCTCTAGGACTTTCCAATACGGTAGCTCCCAAAATATAGATTTCTTTTTCCACATGGGTGCGCGCTTATCAGGGCCGTTCGGAACAGGTTGGCTGCCATCACCCTTCCCAAAGATTACTTTTAGTTCATTGACCATATCGAATACATCATTACCACTATGGAGGTCAGCCTTCTTCCGGGTATCTTCCTCACCTCTAAAATGCTTCCCTCCTTTTTTTCTTACGGGATGCTTGATCGGAAGAAATCTACGATGCTCCAGGTATACAACCTTCTTACATTTATCCAAATATACACTACCAGTCTTATCTAAACAGAGTGTGCATGCATTGTATCCCTTGTTTGTATGTCTGGAAATGTTACTAAGAGCAAGCCAATCATTGATGGTTACGAAAAGCAACGCCCGTAGGTCAAATGTCTTTTCTTCGTTCTCATCCCACACACGTACACATGGTTTGCCCCTCAACTGTAAGAGTTCTTCCACTAATGGCCTTAGGTACACATCAATGTCGTTGCCGGGTTGCCTCGAACCATGGATGAGCACTGGCATCATAATGAACTTGCGCTTCATGCACAACCAAGGAGGAAGGTTGTAGATACATAGAGTCACGGACTAGGTGCTATGACTGGAGCTCTGCTCCGTGAAAGGATTAAAGCCATCTGTACTTAGACCAAACCATAAGTTTCTTGCCTCTCCTGTAAAGTCCGGAAAATCTCTCTCAATTTTTCTCCATTGCGACCCATCAGCGGGGTGTCTCAACTTTCCGTCTTTCTTACGGTCTTCTTTGTGCTATCGCAACAACCTGGCATGCTCTTTCTTTCTAAACAGTCGTTTCAACCGTGGTATTATAGGAGCATACCACATCAACTTTGCAGGAACCCTCTTACGGGGTGGATCGCCGTCAACATGTCATCTGGCCTGTATCCCGCAGTGCAGTGCATACCGGACATTTATCCAAATTCTCGTACTTCTGACCGCGGTAGAGGATGCAGTCATTAATGCATGCATGTATCTTCTGCACATCTAATCCTAGAGGGCAGAGAGCCTTCTTTGCTTCGTACGTACTGTCAGGCAATTCGTTATCCTTTGGAAGCTTCGGCTTCATTATTTGAAGTAAACTCTCAAATGGCTTGTCAGTCGCACCATTCTGTGCCTTCCATTTCAGCAACTCCAGTGTGGTACCGAGCTTTGTGCTGCCATCTTCGCAATTTGGGTACAACAACTTTTGTGATCCTGTAACATGTCGTCCAACTTCAACCTCTCCAATTCACTTTCGCAGTCTTCCCTTGCATCAGCAATAACTCAGCCAAGATCATCATCGGGCTCATCTGATGCCCGTTCTTGACCATCTGCTTCGTCTGCATTGTCTTCTATTGCAGTATCACCATATTCAGGGAACATAAGATCCTCTTCTTATTCTTCATTGTCTTCCATCACAACCCCTCTTTCTCCATGCTTGGTCCAACAATTATAGCTGGGCATGAAACCTCTCCGAAGCATGTGGCCGTGGAGGACTCTCAAGGAAGAGTGCTCCCTAACGTTTCGACAATCAACACATGGGCAACACATAAAGCCATTCTCTTTGTGAGCCTGAGCTACCCCGAGAAATTCATCCAGGCCTGCCCTATACTCGGAAGTGCGTCGATCACCGTACATCCATTGCTGTCGTGCATCCATTTGCATCGTATAATTAAGTTTATCAAAAAACATTACAATAACATCTTCAATAGCGAAATGACCATAGTACATCGACAAATATAACTTTTTTTTGTATCACATTAAGATTAAAAGGACAAGTTTGCTAACCTCGGTTGAAGATACCATTATATGTGAAAGTGTGGTTCGGCTATTTCGTCGAACACCTCGAGTGCATAGTAAAAGAACACACACTAGCACCCACCTTTCTCACTCCTCCAAGCAAAAAAATAGAGGGAGGGCTGGGAGGCAGTATATGTAGGCAAGGGGGGCATTCGTCCCGGTTTGTATCATGAACCGAGACCAATGCCCTTGTGTGCCATGTGGCATGTGGCGAGGCATTGGTCCCGATTCATGCCACAAACCGGGACCAATGCCCCTCAGGCGATTTCTGCTGCCCCGGCCGCAAAAACCGGGACCAATGCATAGCATTTGTCCCGGTTTTTGGTGCAGCCTGGACTAATGCCATTTCTGACATAGAATGAAAGGGGGTGTTTCCACTAGTGAAAAAATATTACCTCATGTTTAGTTTTTATATTCAACGATGCACACATACTTGAGCATACTCAACTAATCAGCATGTTTGCTTGAGATATAGTAGGACACGCTATTGTAAGTTGTACACCAACATACAATCAAATTATATTTTTTAGATTCACATCCCATAAAATATGTGAGTTTGGGACCGTGTTTGACATATTTTACCTTGAGATACATATGTGCGACCGATTAGTTGGCTAATAGTCTCTACTCCCTCCATTCACTTTTATAAGACATTTCAATTTTAGCTACATATCTAAACTACTTATAAAAGAGCAAACTTCGTAGATACATTAAATCTCAGTCGTCAAACTACATGGATCTAACGGACAAGATCGATTCAATGTTGAGCTACCTGACACATGTTAAAATTACGAGAAATTGTCGCCGCTATGTTCTTTAGCCAACCGGAGTCTTCAGATCGATCACGCAAGGAGTTGATCTGCTCGGTTTAGTATGGGGTGAAGCCTAGACGAGACCGTGGCAGGCTATGTTACGTGCCGGTCGGAATAAGAATCTCTTGGTCAGTCGAGTCCAACACGTACGAAAAGAAAAGTGAGATGTCCACGAGCCAGGACACGAATAGGCCAAGCAGTCCGGATTGTGTCTTATGTCCACGAGCCAGGACACGAATAGTCAAATAGCCAATGCAAGAGCAGTCCGGATTGTGGCATATTGTTGCACAATTGCAAGTCACCATATCATTGTTGATGTCATCTCTAACTGTTGATCCAGGTGATTAGCTAAGTTGGAGCGCTACAAATTAGTACCCCCTCCGTCTTAAATTAATTGTCACAAAGTTTGATAAAAGTGGATGTATCTTTTTTTAGACTAAAAGGGCGCCCCCCGGCTTCATTGAAACCAAAACGAGTTCAAAGTTATTACAGCACACGAGCCAAACGCCAGAACGGCGGGCTAGTAACCAGAGTACCAAAAACTCTACACAGGGAGGGGACAAAGGTTCAACAACAAGCACACCTCCCCACTAAGACAAGGAGAAAACGAAACAACGATGCAGCAGCTAAGGCAGAGACTTGGCCCAGAACTTGGCCAGAACCTTCTTGCACGTTGCTTCCTGAGCAGCATTTGCCTCCGACAGCATCATCACCTCCAGGCAATTCGTAGAAGATCCCCCCGGCGTTTGTTCAGCTTCAGGATGATTTCTTCCAGGATGGCCGTAGACGATGGAGGTGCCAAGACCCTCCATTGCTCCAGCTCCTCCACGGTTCTTCGCCAGACGTCCCGAACACCTGGCCAAACGAGCCCCTGAAAGCACATATCATTTCTTAGTTTCCACAATGCCCACAACACTGATGCACAGGTAGAGTTGATATGTGAGTTCTTTTTTTCACTGATCCACCATCTGGCAATGCTTTCAAAATCAGTCCCCACTTCCACGCCTAGCAATTCAGAGACAACAGGCCAGATCTGCTTTGCCACAAAACAGCCAAAAAATAAGTGGCAGCAAGTTTCTGCTTCAGAGCAGAACAAGCAGGAACCATCAACAACTGTTCTGCGTTTGGCCAGGTTATCCCTAGTTAGCAAACGATTATTGGCGAGTAGCCAAAGGAAAACATGCAGACGAGGTTGAACTTTGAGCCCCCAGACAGCTGGGGTATGAATGGGAACAATCCCTCTGTTGTTGACAAAGCCATAAAAAGAACGCACACTGTATACGCCTGATGAATGAAACATCCATACAGGCATATCCTCATTTTCTGTCAACGTTATGGTATTAACTAGTTGAACAAGTTCAAGCCACAAGGCATAGCCTTCAGGAGAGACATTCCTCCTAAAGGTAAGGTGCAGTTCACCATTCTGGTAGGCCTGGGCCACTGTAATCTCTGGCTCATTCGAGATTTCAAATAAACTCCAGTAGCAAACAGCTAGACTACAGTTCCCTATCCAAATGTCACTCCAGAATTTGGTTTTTCTACCATTGCCCACTTTCCATTTGTAGCCGCATTTAGCAGCTCTAGCTGCCCACATTACTCCTTTCCAGAAAGGAGAGCAGATATTGGGGGCAGAGGAGAAAACATTAGGGTCAGGATCATATTTGAAATCAACAATTTGTTTCCAAATTTTACCAGAATCATTGTGGTACCTTTTAATCCAAGAAGCTAAAAGGCAAAGATTAAAGTCACCTAGATTCTGTACACCTAACCCACCAAATTCTTTTTTCATGGAAACAAGTTCCCAATTAGCTAGGTGATACTTTTTGTTATTTTCAGAATCACTCCACAGGAAGTGAGCCATATGAGAATTAATGGCTTTAATAGCCCACTTAGGGAATTTGATAACTGACAAAAGATACATAGGTATACTAGCCAGACAGGCTTTCAAAAGCACAAGTCTACTTTGATAGTTAAGAAGCTTACCTCTCCAACCTGCAAACCTCTTAAAGGTTTTATCCACAATAGGTTGTAAGTCCTCTTTTTTCAGTTTGGAATAATGCAGAGGTACACCAAGGTACTTACAGGGAAATTCAGCTTTTTTACAGCAGAAAATTTGAGCAAAGAGATTTTTTTGATCCTCATCAATATGCAAAGACATTAGGTCAGATTTGTGATAATTTATCCTCATGCCAGACATTTGTTGAAAGCAGGCTAAAATCCACTTCAAGTTCCTAGCAAATTCTATTTTAGCTTCAAGGAAAATAATTGTGTCATCAGCATACTGAAGGCTAATAATCCCTCCAGGAATAACTTGAGGGAGCAGCCCTAATATCAAGCCACCAGCAGCCGCTTTGGAAAGCATTTTGGAAAACACATCCCCTACCAGGTTAAAGAGGATAGGGGAGCAGGGATCACCTTGCTTGAGGCCTTTACCCACTTTAAAGTAAGAACTATTGGTGTCATTAATCCTGACACAAAGAGAGCCCCCAACTAAAAGTTTTTTAATCCAGCTCCTAAAAATAGGACCAAAACCTCTAGTGGCAAGCATTTCATCAAGGAAATCCCAATCTACTCTGTCATAAGCCTTTTCATAATCCAATTTCAACACCAGGGCAGGGTCCCCCCTAGAATGGGCTGCATGAATTAATTCTTGAGCAGAAACCACACTTTCTAGGATAAACCTACCCTTGATGAAGGCAGTTTGGTTGGGAGAGATTAATCTGCTCGCCACCCGAGAGAGTCTATTTGTAATTGCTTTTGAAATTATTTTCAAGCTCCAATTACCTAGGCTAATAGGCCTAAACTTCTTCATCTCTCTAGCATCAGGTTCTTTTGGAATCAAAGTTACTATAGCATAGTTAAGCCTAGCTACAGGCAAGTTACCAAGCTCAAAGTCTTTAACTAATGCCATAAGGTCATCCTTAATAGTTTCCCAAAATTTTTGGTAAAAGAGGAAGGAGAACCCATCTGGGCCAGGAGCTCCATTAGCATAAGAGCCAAAGACAGCTTCCTTAATTTCTTCCTCAGAAAAAGGGCTCTGGAGCATAAGGTTTTCCTCAGAGGTAACCAAGTCTTCCTGCTCCCCAAACCCCTCTCCTAGACCAAGGTTCATCCTAGTCTCAGCAGCAAACAAGGACTTATAGAAGTCCACAGCCACTTGGAGCATATCTCCAGTTTGATCCACAGGACCATTAGGCCCATCCAGAACAGCAAGCTGTTTTTTTCTCCTTCTTTGATTGGCTATTGCATGAAAATAGGAAGTGTTCCTATCACCCTCCTTAATGAATTTATCTCTGGATCTTTGCCAAGCCTTAGTTTCTTCTAATTTAAGTAATCTATCCAGGTCACACTTGATTTGTTTGAGCCTCTCCTTTTCCTGTTCAGACAGGAGGTAGGATTCAGAGAAGGTATCCAGGATGTCAAATTCCTGAATGAGATCATTCCTTTCTTTTCTATTAGCTGCATCAATATTGATGCTCCATCCCTTGCAGTTTTTCTTGAGATTTCTCAACTTGAACTGCCACCTATCAATAGGGGAGGTCAAGGTGCAAGGGGAAGCCCACACTCTCCTAACAAGAGTATGAAAGTCTGGATATTCAAGCCACCACTTCTCAAACCTAAATAGCCTGGGAGGTGGAGTAATGCCAGAACCAGTGTCTAGCAAGAGAGGGGTATGATCACTGACAGGTTTAGGTAAAGCCCTAACAGTAGTGAGAGGGTATTTTGCATCCCAATCAGTGCTAGTAAGGATTCTATCTAAAGTAGCCATAATGGGGTCATCTTGGTTATTAGACCAAGTAAACCTCCTATTAGACAATTCATAGTTAATTAGAGCCCAGGAATTAATCCAATCATTGAAAAGAAATGTCAAGTTAACATTAACTGTACCATTGTTCTTCTCAGAGGCATCTCTAACAAGGTTAAAATCACCTCCTATCAAAGTAGGGAGTGAACTCTTATCCATGATACTGTGCAGTTCAGCAATAAACTGCACCTTGAAATCATAGTAAGGGGTGCCATAGACTACAACCAATTGCCAGGAGAAATCATCCAAGATGTTCCTAACAGTCACAGCAACACAATACTCAAAACAAGTGTGAGAAATAATCTCAAATTTGTCTGTTCTAAATCCCACCAGGATACCACCAGCAGTACCCTTGGCAGGAAGAGAAATCCAGGAAAAATCCCAGGGACCAGATATAAATTTCAGGAAACTAGGAGGAAAAGTCATCTTCTTAGTTTCCTGGATCCCCACGAAGTCCAGTTTATTTTTGAAAATAAAATCAGCTAATGCTTGCTTTCGGCCAGGTCTCCCTGTGCCTCTACTATTCCATAGACCTCCTATCATGAGAACTCTGTTTTTTTCTACTAACAGTCACCCAAGGATTACTTTTAAGGCCTGATTCAGGATCAGTCATCTGATCAGAACTCAGGCAAGTAGTGGATGTATCTAACACTAAATTATGTCTAGATACATCCATTTTTGTCAAACTTTGCGACAATTAATTTGAGACGGAGGGAGTAGAAACAAAGGAAAAGGTTCGGACGCCTGTGTGGTTCGGTGATTTCAGCAAAGGAAAAAAAAGGCAACACGAAAAAGATGGGTAGGTGTACGCTGTAGTGGTTTATGTACTATACATAGGTGCAGGAAAAAAATGTGTACATGGCTTTAACCAAATTGAAACGAGGTTGAGTGGGAACCTCTGCAATGTGCCTGGGCTCCCGCGATAGCCGGGGCGACTGGCCCGTGCCCTTCGCCCGCCGGCGCCGTATCCGCCGTCGAGGAAGTTCTCCCCAGCGGGTGGGGTTGAGCGCTCCCCCGCCGGCCCGTTGCTCGCTCTCGGAGCCCTCCTCGAGTGAAGCGGAGCCTTCCTCGCCGTGGGCCTCTCCGCGACCTTCCCCGTCCCTCGGCGATTACCTCGCAATGCACCCGGGATGGTGCTCTGCGGGCGCTAACTCTCCGGCGGTGGGTGCTCAGGGGAGCCCCTGGGAGGTGGATCTGGTGGTCGCTTCCTCGTCTCCGGTGTCTGCGGTGGTGGCGTCGCCGGAATCCGCCGCGCAGGTCATCCCGTCGTCTGCGGACTTCCCGCCTCTCCGTGCGCCGCGGGCAGGGGCCTGGGGGGCTGGTGGGGACTCGATTCTCATCGGTGAGGTGCAGGTGGCCCTCCGCGCGGTGGAGCGCGCGCCGCCCTTGGCGTGGGAGCCGGCGGCGGCGTCGTCCCCGTCGGCGCTAGGGTTCCGTGGGGAGGAGACGCCCCCGGTGGGGAACGCTGCCTGGGATGGGCCTGGGCTGGCGTGCTCGCGTCCGTCCAGTGGTGGGCCGGGAGTTGGGCCGCGTCCGCTGGGCCCCCCTGTGCGTGAAGTTGGGCCAAGGACGGTTGGTCCATTGCCCTCCATCGCGACCGTCCAGCTGGATGGTGCAATCCTGGCCGCTCAAGCAGGCTCATATAACTGGTGGTGGCTCCCCGCCCGTGACCTAGACATCTCATCAGGGTTCCCAGCTCCTCCTGACGACGTGCGGCGCTATAGGTTCCGCGCGAAGAAGCTCATCCGCCCCAAGATCCCTCCCTCCCACCTCGCCTCATCCGCATGGATCGCGGCCGCCAAGACGATGCGCGCAACGGAGGCAAGCGTTCCTACAACGAGTACGCGGGCGGCGACGACCGCCGCGAGCTCCAACTCCACCTCGACCGTGAAGCGTCCGAACACCGCAGGCGCTACGGCGGTCGGGCGCCATCACCTCGCCGCTCCCAAGACGGTGGCCAGGAGGGAGGCCGTCGAGGGGACGGGCCTTCACAAGGAGCTTCGGGTGCGTATCCACGGGGGCGCGGTTATGACCGAGATGCAGACAAGCAGCAAGACCGCCACGGGAGCGGGAAGAAGAAACAGGAGGGCTTGGCCGCAGGGGCGGGCAACTCCTCTGATGCAGGGGATCTGAACCAGGGCGCCGACGGCTCCAATCTCACATGTTACAACTGTGGGGTTGTGGGCCATCGCCAGGCGGAGTGCAAGAGCGCCCCATTCTGCGTCAAGTCCAACATCTCAGGCCACCCCTCCGCTATGTGCACCGCGGCAGACGAGCGCTTTGACCCTTATTGGGCCGGCTTCGGACAAGATGGGGTCGGGTTCATGTGCCTGGAGGTTGAAGAAGAGGAGGCCTCCCATGCGCCACCTAACTCCGCCACGGTCTATGTCGAGGGAGCCAAGCTGTCCGGGCGGCAGGTCGAAGACGAGTTCAAGGAACTGGTGGACGAGACGTGGGAGTGGCAGGTGCGCCAGCTGAGCGACGCCGATTTTGCCATCGTTTTCCCCTCAGCGGGGAACTTGCGGATGGCCATCCGTGGGGGCGGCCTCCGCCTCCCAATCTCCAAGGCAAAAGCCATTGTACTCGAGGGGGCGATGGATGAACAGGCGTCTGAGGTACTGAAAGAGGTTTGGGTCAAGCTTCATGGGGTGCCCCCGCCGTACCGCAACACTGGCCGCCTGAGGGTGGGGGCCAGACCGGTTGGCCGCCCGATGCTGGTGGACGAAGACACCTTCAAGGATCCGAAGATGCCCATCCGGATGCAATTCGGATGCAGGGCGGGACAAAAGATCACAGAGTCTTTCCTCCTGTGCGTTCACGGATAGGGCTACAAGGTCCGGGTCAAGGTGGAGAAGGGCTCCGACGGGGGATCCTCCCTCCCTCCTCCGCCCCCGGCCCCGCGCAAGGACGATGATGACGACACGTTGGACAAGTCTTCTGAGGACGAAGACGAGGAATGGGATGGGAAGCTCGGCCGCCACGACAAATCTGCGGCTAAGGACTCGTCCACTCTAACGGCGAAAGGGGGCAATCCATCGGGCGGTTCTGGTGCTGTCGCCGCCCCGGTGGCCCCTGCTCCGGAGATCCTAGCGAGCCCGCAGATCGACGAGTATGGCTCCTTTCTGTCGGACTGTGGGCAGAGGACCTCGGGCGCTCCCAAGTCTGTGCAAGCCCCGGCGAGGCCGGTGTCCTCGCACTCCCTGAGCGGACAGGCGCCGACGTCGCCCACCCAGGACTCCCTCCTCGAGGAGCTGACCTCCCCCACCCAGCCTGCTGCGGCTTCTACCCCGTCGAGTGGCTTAATCGCTGAGTCCCTTCTGAGCCGCGAACGCCGTAGCAAGGCCAATGTTGATCGCCCTGCCAAAGTGCTGGCGGTTGCGATGGCGTCCTTTCCACAGCCGGATTTCTCAGGCGACTCCGCGCACAGGATCGGTGTGATCGAGGCTCTCCCGGCGCCGACTGCCAGGGGCATGCGCAGCAAGGCGGTGCCCGTCCTCTCTGTCCGCAAGAGCGCCCGCGGCGCTGGCCAGACGGAAGCCCCGGTCTTGGAGCGCGCAACCAACCGCGCCAAGGCCCGTGATTCTCCAGGTTCGCTCTCAGTTCTCGACTTGGCGTCCCTTCCTTCTGTTTCTGATGAGCACTTAATGTTAGTGGCGCGCGATAGTGGTGTGTGTCTTGGGTCGCATCTCGTTCCAGCCGTGGAGTCTCTCTCCCTTTTCCGTGCAGTGGAGCTTGCACAAGCAGAACTAGAACTGGCTCGGGAGTCTCTGGCTAGATCTCAAGCGGCGGCCATGGAACCCGTAGCCCATCCGTCCGTAACGCCCGTCAGCGCTCATGCCACACCAGGGGCGATGGCCGAGGCTAGGCCTCCATCCGCCGGGGTGGATGACCCCAACAGCAACCTGGTGACTGTCGTGGTGGAGGCGGCCCCTCTGGGCCCCATTCGCCGTGGTCGCCCTAGGAAAGATCAAGTGTTGCCAGCTCGAACCCCTTACGCTCGACAAGCCAAGGGGGCTACCTCTAAGCCAGTTTCGTACAACACCCGCCGAGCACGGGTTTCTCGTCGGGTGTCCTAATGCGCGGCCTAATCATGAACATCCGTGGTTTCGGCGCGTCGGGTCATAAAACCATGATTAAATAATTGATCCGGACCAACAAGATAGACTTTGTTTGCTTTCAAGAAACGATTAGATAGTCATTTACGGACTCGGAACTTCGCAGTATTGTCGGGGGCTCGCAGTTTTTCTGGAATTGGCTCCCGACCAACGGGCATTCAGGGGGATTGCTTATTGGGGCTTGCGACAATCTCTTTGAAGTAGGCAGCATGGACAGCGGACGGTTCTTCCAGAGTCTTCTCGTGTTCCACAAACCCTCCAAAGTTAAATTCGAACTGAATAACGTATATGGGCCCACAGATCATGCTTTTTCCGGTTGCTTCTTAGACGAAATTTCAGCCAAGATTGCTGCCTGCACTGTCCCTGTGGTGATGGGAGGGGACTTCAACTTTATTCGGGACAGGTCTGATAAGAACAATGATAACATCGACTGGCCTAGGGTGGCGCTTTTCAACACTCACATCGCCAACTGGGGGTTGCGTGATGTGCAGCGTTCGGGCGCCAGCTACACCTGGACAAACAAAAGACTGAACCCAGTGCGCTGCGTTCTAGATAGGGTCTTCATCTCGCCAGCGCTGGACCTGACCTTCCCCCTGCTTACGGTGGTCGCGGAAACTAGATTAGGTTTGGATCATACGCCTCTTGTACTGGACTCGGGTGAGGGTACCCCAGTTCGCAGTAACAGATTTTTCTTCGAAACAGGATGGTTTGAGCTCCCGGAGTTCCTTCCCCTGCTGTTGGATGCATGGGAAAGGCTCGCTCAGGAGGTCCGCGGACGCGACATCATCGATTGGTGGCAATTTATGAGTGGCAAACTCCGCCAGTTTCTCAGAGGCTGGAGCCGGAACCTAGGCAAAGAGGCGCGTCTCAAGAAATCTTCTCTGCTGGAGGCTATTAGGAACCTAGACATCCAGGCAGATACCACTTGCTTGGAGGACGAGGAGTGGGCGTATCGATACCACTTAGAAGAACAACGTCTCAACATCTTTAAACTTGAAGAAGAGTATTGGCGGCAGCAAGGTAGGGTCCAGTGGGCACTCCAGGGGGATGCTAACACTGCCTACTTCCATGCGGTCGCCAACGGCCAACGTAGAAAGTGTCAAATCTCCTCCCTGGTGTCGGACTCCGGGGTCATCTCAGGGAAGGAGGCGTTACAGGAACACATCTACGCCTTCTATAGGGAACTCCTTGGCACATCGACTGACCGGTTATGTGGCCTGGCCACAGGCATCTGGCTTGAGGCTCAACAGGTCTCTCAGAGGGACATTGAGAGACTCTGTCGTACTTTCTTGGAAGAGGAGTTGGAGGAGATTGTTAAGGAGATGAAGTCCGACACCGCTCTGGGGCCGGATGGGTTCCCGGTCCCATTCTTCAAGAAATGTTGGAACTTGGTAAAAAATGGGATTTTACACATTCTTAACGACTTCATCCTAGGACGCGTGGACATCTCTCGCCTCAACTTTGGGGTCCTCACTCTCATTCCAAAAGTCCCAGGGGCGGAATCGATTTCGCAGTTTAGACCTATCGCATTGATTAATGTGATTTTCAAAATCATTTCTAAAGCCTTCGTTTCTCGCCTCGACCCGGTGGCCCACAAGACCATCAGCCCAACCCAAATGGCGTTCATCAAAGGACGCTTCATCCTGGATGGTGCACTTTCTCTACATGAGGTGGTCCACGAGATGAAGGTCAAGCGACAGGAGGGCATCCTTCTCAAGCTGGACTTTGAAAAAGCGTATGACAGAGTGAACTGGGAGTTCCTCACTGAAGTCCTGCGTCGCAAAGGGTTGGACGCAGGCTATATTCATAGAATTTCCCAGCTGGTCTCGGGAGGCCAGACGGCCATTTCTATCAATGGGGAGATGGGTCCTTTCTTTAGGAACAAAAGAGGGGTCCGACAGGGGGATCCCCTCTCACCTCTCCTCTTTAATTATGTGGCTGAAGGACTTTCGGCTATCCTTTCGAGAGCTAACGCTGCGGGACACATTCGAGGAGTTGTTCCGCACCTGGTGCCGGGGGGCATCACGCATCTCCAATACGCAGACGACACGATTATACTTATCCAGGGTGGGGATCTGGAAGTAGCTAACCTGAAATTCCTGTTGATGTGCTTCGAGAACATGTCCGGCCTCAAGATTAATTATCACAAGAGTGAAGTCATAGTGCTCAACCAATCCTCGGAGGCCCAGGACAGGGTGGCAAGGCAACTTAATTGCAAACTAGGTAGTTTCCCTATGATGTACCTGGGCCTCCCTATTGCGGACGCGAAACTGAGTAGGGAGCAATGGGCTTTCCTCATCCAGAAGCTCGCACGAAAGACCAAACCCTGGATGGGTCGGTTTATGTCCTCGGGAGGACGCCTGATTGTGTCCAACGCGTGTCTAGATAACCTTCCGATGTATGTGATGGGCCTCTTCCTTCTTCACCTAGACACACACAAACAACTCGACGCGATCTGGGCCAGATTCTTTTGGGAAGGAGCTGGCACCGATAGGAAATACCATATGGTAAATTGGTCGGCGGTTTGCCGGCCTAGGGATCTAGGGGGTCTAGGGTTGACCAACTCTCGTAAGATGAACGATGCACTCCTTCTCAAATGGATCTGGAAGATCTATCAGATGGATGATTCAATTTGGGCTACAATCATCCGCAGCAAGTATACCGCCTCTGGAGACATCTTTGCCAGCTCCCCAAGGGGGGATCGCAATTCTGGAAGAGCCTTCATAAGATTAAGCACCTTTTTAAGATAGGTGCCAAACATAAGATCAATAACGGTCTCCGTACCAGATTCTGGACAGACTGGTGGCAAGGGGAGGGTCCCCTTTGCACCAGGTTCCCTCTTCTCTTGAGCATCTGCGACGACCAGTCGGCGTCGGTTGCGCAGATTCTCCGAGCAGGGTGCTATTTTCGTAGGTCGCTGGACCAGGTGGGTCTGGCCCAATGGGAGGGCCTGGACCTCATCATCTCTTCCTCCCATCTGACGGAGGGGTTGGACTCTATTTCTTGGGCCCTCGAACCTTCTGGGTCGTTTTCGGTCAAGTCGACATATGCTGCTCTGTCACAAGGGGTCACAGTAGCTTTCGCGGAGGACCTCTAGAAGTTGCGTCTCCCTCTCAAGATCAAAATTTTCGCCTGGCAGATGATCATCGATAGGTTACCGGCCGGTATGCAGATCGCGTCCTGCTTTGGCCCCTCGGAAAACGCGGAACATATTTTCTTCTCCTGCTCTCTCGCCAAGTTCACATGGAGTGTCTTGCGCCAGGTGCTGGGGAGGCCATGGTCTCCTGCAAATTTCGCGCAATTCCACTCATCCCTCGCCCCTCTCGACGGGGGTGCTCGTAGACTAGCTTGGACGCTTTTTCTTGCCTTTGCTTGGGCGCTCTGGCACGTTAGAAATAAGCATGCTATTGAGGAACTGATTATTAAACATCCTGCTGACATCATTTACAAATCTGTGATTTTTCTTCAGCTCTGGATTCCGGCGATGGCGCCTGAAGACCAGGTGACGGCGCACCGGCTTGTGGGTGAGCTCAAGTCTGTCCACCGATCCTGCCGCTTCCTTGCAGGACCTACAGGCTCCAGCTCCAGGACGTAGTTTGTTAGCCTTATTTCTGTTGCATTTTGGCGAAGCTGTGTGCCTCAGCCTCTTTCTGTCGTTTGTGTCCTTTGGATCCGCCCGTGTTGCATCTTTCCTTGGCGAAGCTGTATGCCCAGCAGTTGTAATGAATGATGTGAACCGTCGAGCTTTGTTAACTCAAAGCTGGGCTTTTAGCCTTTTATCTAAAAAAAACGAGGCTGAGTGGAATACGAGTACTAATCCTACACTGATAGGGTGTTTAGGGGGAGAGTGTCTTCACTGAAAGTTGTGTCATTTCGGTTTGCACTTCAGCTTTCTCTAAGGAAATCCAAGATTCACTTCAGAGTTATGTGTCTTTTAGTTTTCTCTTTCATAGATATTTTTTTGTACAGCATATAAAACTAACAATTGGGAGGATTGATAGGAATTTTACTTGGTTAGCCATTTGGGGAGGGCATGAAGTAACATGAACTTTTGGAGGCTTGCTTCTTTGTATGATGGTTTGACAAAAATCCTTCGTGTAACTTTACAGACCACAGCCTATTAGTGATCAGTGACGGCACTCCCTATAAGGCATAAGTTCTGATTTCGATAAGAGAGGGACATGGCATACAAGCTTCAGCCGTGGAGCACTAACCTGCACCCAGCGCATTGCTGGCCTGATGCATAATGTTTCAAGATTTTTTTTTTGCCGTGGTTTCCTTTTCAGTATGAACGTATAGCAGAGAAAATGCCTGAAATTTGCATTTGATTTGTGTTTCTATTTATGATGCTCAATAAATTGTAGTCGTTATCTTCTTTTCATGGACACACTCGGATGGTCTAATATTTATATTTATATTCACATCCATCGGTTTGGAGCCAGTAAGGTATACAAGTAGAAGATGTTGAAGTTCAAATGCTAATAATTATCAATACTTTAATTATTATTATCCCAAATTCAATTTGGTGGGCAAGTTCTATTATACATTTCGAGGTGTATTAGTTGCCCGCGTGTTGTTAAACAATATCATGGCTTTAAAAAATATACTGAAATTTAGTCGCTCAGTATAGTGCTGAAAATTTGCAATCATGGTTAGAACATGGCATTTTGTACTTTTGGGGTTTAAATTATTTCTTGTATTTTTGGTCCAACACAATTGTACTTGATTATAAAATTATTTCTGCGAGAGAAATTGTTCTAGAGTCGGCTAAAGGGATGTTAGAACCTATATTAGTTTGCCAGGCTATGTGAGTATAAACATATCATGTATTATTGAGCCTCTGCAGTTACTATTCAGCAGCTAACAAACTACTATTTTTTCTCATGAACTGCCATTGGAAAAAAAGACGCCAGGAGGGTGATCTCATCCTAGCGATCTAGTAGCCCAGGGGCAGTGTGGAAGAAGTGTTTTCACTAGGTGCTCTCATCTATGATGTACAATTGCCGGGGCCACGGAGAGCGGCTCGGAGTCTACAGAGGAAGATATTGAGCTCCTGTCCTCCATGTCTCCATATGTACTCTGCATCTGATCAACATTGTGGGTTGTTCCCGGATTATCTTTGTAGTAGCTGGTAGCCAGATCAATATTGTATATGTATGTGATCAACATTGTGAGTTCTAGCTGTAAGTATTTAGCTACAGTTCTGGACTAAAGCTTTTTATAAATTGAGTTTAATATCAATGATCAGCTATATGCTCATTTTATTTATTTTACCTACATGAAATTTTTGTAATATTACCGTTTCACTTTGATAAATGAGATTATACCTTTCCAATGATTTATTAATATTATATGAACTAATATGCAACTAAATATTATTTACCAGCTGCGCTTATGCATCTGTTGGGGTGCTTAAGTTATTAACTTTTTTTGTGGGGACACATTACACGGACAATATGTGTTAAATCTACACTGGAAAATTTTAAGATTTTTTTGCTTGATAATGGAGACGTGCATGGCACGTGCACCTCAACTAGTATTTTAAAATGAGTGAATCTAAACTCATTTTGTATATAAATTCACTCATTTTACTATGTATGTGGTTAAAATTAAAATTATATATAGCGTGTCTTATAAAAATAAACGGATTGAGTATTAAATTCTAGCAATAATTGGTCGATCCCACTTTTAAAAAAAATGGAGTCCAGGGTTGAGTTTTTCTTTCTTTGAAATAGAGATGTGCCAAATATATATATCTACTAGTCACGGATGACTCCATGAATCACACACAGCTCAGCCGCGATTTGTTTTTGTTGGTAGCTCTGACCCAAAGAACCGGTATAGCTATTTAATCTATCACTTTTATGGCAGCAAAGTTATGATTTATTCCTTGTTTTTATATAGTTTGAATATATACGGACGACTCCGTGGATCACATGGCTTCGCTGGAGTCTGGAATAGAGACTCCTTGAACTACCCAGCTTATGATCTGCATGTACAATGTGTTAAGTTGGATTATGCCAGGTATTTCCAGGCCAGGGTCGAGGGACCCGATTTGAAGATGGCTAGCTATGTATTCTTCTGTGAGATTAATTGGCCCCCAACCTTCGGGTGAGGCCGAGCATATGCTCAGATGCGTCCCTTGATCCCAACATAATACCTATTGCTCGCCGATTTACTAATTAACCCAAAAATTTCCGGGATAAGCACAGACTCTTTGCAGGTGCTCGAGTCAAGTATTAGATGATGTAGTCATTTCAAGTTCTTGATCGAGTCTTCGAAACTGCCAAGCACTCGGGGGCTACAGACGTGGGGATGCCCAATGGGTCCCCACGATGAGCATACTGGTGGTGGCCCAGCTATTCGAGCCTTCGAGAAGGCTCACGAAGCCTACTGTCCGGGGCCTAATTGAGGACGCTGATGAGGAACCGACCCAAAGAACTTAGCTTGCGGGTCAAGAAGTAGACTAGGAAACCGACTAGGAAGGGAATCCTACTCCTGTACAAACTCCTGAGACTCATCCTCCTATATAAAGGCTGGGAGGGGCATAGCAAGGGACGGATCTAGAGAGAGAACCTTGCGCCAGACCATGTTCTGATCTACAACCCTTGTAACCGAAAAGCAACTCGCCAGAATAAAGAGACAATCAGGAAATAGGGATTTTACCTTCCCGAAGTGCATCGAAGCTAGGTAAATCACCCCCCTGTGTCCTGTCAACCTTAGTACTCCACAACCGCTCATCTCCCTACGAAACCCTAGCCAAACAAGCATGGGATATGCCATGGTACCCCACGGCATAGAGCATCAACACTTTACTGTTGTTACTTACAGGAACTTGCTGAGTAACGTTTGTTACTCACCCTTTCCTATTTGAACCCATGCTTAGACATTGAAGACTGCCGGAGGGTCACATCGGAATCTACCATGACGATGAAATCTACTACGAGGAGCCAGATCTGTTAGGTGTCGTCGAGGGTGTCAACTACCTGATAGCTTATGGAGCAGACGGGGCTAGGGAGGAGACTTGGACTCTAGAAAACACTATAGGAACCGAGCCGAACAACACTAGACTAGTACTACATAACTTTCTTGAGCTCTCATGGTTCTTAGTTTGCTTTTATATTTGTGCACTAAGGTTGACACACGTTAACACCGCACTACTCGAACTTGCTCCATTAGAGGAGGAAGGCATTGAACTATGTTTTCACTTTTGGCTTGTAGTATTAAGTAGTGTGTAATATTTGGATCCGCAAGGTTTCTATTGTACTACTCTGAGGGATGCAATATTTACAGATAAGTCCTTCAGTGGGTGATATGTCAATGACTTGTGCACTACACATGCAGTGGTGTGCAGAGTCACCGCACTGCCACTGACATCTTGTCAATAGGTTAGTCTGAGAAATGCCTTAAAATAATATAAAAAATATAGTAAAAACATAGGGCATTGGTACAAAACAAGTATGAAACAATCAAAGCACATGCCAACCGGACGACAGGCGAGGTATTAATGCCGGCGTGGAAACCCGTGTTGAAAGTAGGGAAGTGGCACAAGGGGAGTCTCCTCAGCCTCCGGTGCAAGAGATGACTGCGTGGTACTAACTGCTTGAGCGGCTCGGTGCAACGAGAGACTGGTGGGTGGGCCAACCCTCCATGTATGACCACGCCTCAACATGATGAGAGACTAGCAATCAACTTTCTTAAAATGCATACTGATTCAGCGGTGTGGCGACCAACACATACCAGCAACAAAGCATGCTGCTGACGTGCAAGACATGCCACCAGATACGAATGAGTCGCACGTTGCCAGCACGACATGCCACCTACAAGTTTCGGCCCGAAGATGCTCATGTGTCACGTGTTATAGTGACACGTAAATCCTGTCTGAACGCCACTAGTACATAATTATATGTGGCGTGCGAGAAACGGAAATGCTATAGGTAATACCAAGGGCGCGTTAAAACAAGAAACGCCACTGATTCTTTGTCTCCTATAAGGCTATTTCCTACTGGTGATAGGGTGACTTCTGGTGGTGATCTTTAAGCATTGTGTCTTAGCTTCCGGGGTGAAAGCCCTAGGTCTAACGTTCACTGGTTGTACCTGGCAATGACGGCTCTATTTTCTTTTCCTTATTGAAGGCATTGTTTGTAGACTGGACCTCCTTCGGTGAAAACCCTTGATCAGAATATGGTGGTTAGCCAGGCGACGATGGAGCTAGTGTATTATTACCCTCCTTGAGACGTCGCTTTGGCAAACTTTCCCGAAGTCTCGGTGTTGCTAATGGTAGCGGTTTGTTAATATTGTTGCGAGTATCATATTGTTTTGACGGGGCTTTTTGTTCTTTTGTGGCCGTGTGTATTCTTAATGTCCAGACTTGCTCTTTACGTTAATGTTGTTGCAGAGGCCGGGTGTTGAAGTCGGCAACTGTCTTATCAGCTGTTCTAATGTGAAAGAGGTTTTTCTTAGAAATGGGGAATAACCTCAGCTCGATGCAGACAACTTTTTATTGCAGAGTTCAAGATAGTATCAAGTCATTACATTCCCGAACCACACACGGCTGAGAGAGAACAGTTTAAACGAAATACTGGCAGCAATCTCGAACTACACATCTTGCAAACGATTAAAATGCTGCCACGAAACCCGGCTGAAGAAATCCTAAGCGACCATCCAGTAACCATGAGTTCGCGCTGATCCTCTGGGCAAAGCCCATTGCCGAATCCAGTGGACCGCCATAGAGAAAACGTGCAAAACATTCAATTTGTGGCTCATTAAAGACAATATTATTTTGAGAACCTGAAAGAGGTAAGTTGGAGCTTGGTGCAGGAGAGATATATAGAGGTCAGGAGAAATTGGCGCAAGGAGATATGGACATTTTCAAGAGAGAATGCAAGAGACGTGTACATGATAAGATTTATTTAAACTTACGTGGGTGATCAGATAGCAATTGTTAACTTGTTTCCTGCTAGCTTAGTCGCCAAGCACGTTGAGCTTACCCGACGGATTTGTTGAGTAGGTCACCATGAGAGTTCGTTGGTACCCACCATATGCATAAAGCGCGGCCATGAAAGATAACAATTTGTACACATTAAATGGATCATGCATTTGCACCCGCCCTGAACCAGCTCTTTCTCTTATAATATTTCTTCATTCCCGCGGCGAGTAACATGGAATCTTCATGATTCAACTGCGTTTTTTGTGATTATCTTGTGAGCAGGATCAACCATTGTATATCCGAACTTTGTACGCGCTTTTTGAAAATGCATATTGCCACATATTTTAGCTATCATTTGTGGGGGCTCATGGGGAAAATAAAGAAAACGATACATGATCTGAAGAGGCTTGCTTTCCTTGCAAGTCCTCTTGCAGTTGGCAACAGGAATCAAATGCGGCAACATGACATTACAGTTTCTTTATTTTCAACAACCATGCGAAAGCGTAACTAGCTGATGTCGATTTTGAACAAAGAAGCGACAGGAATCTGAAATCCAAAACAACGGCGCGGAGACTCTGAATTTCTGAACATGGAAAGGAACTGGCCTGGTCACTTCAATCCAGTTCGTATTTTGCTCAAGGGTTTTCAGCAACGAAAAAAATAGCGTGCTATCCAAAATAGCGTGGCCCTTCTCGAGAGGCTATAAAAGATATAGCGGGATATAGCGAAGTTACATTTAAAATAGCGTGATGAAAAAAATGGTGCAAAATAACCCAAATATTAAAGATTTTAGGTTAATCAACACTAAAAATTTGTCCAAAAGCAATGCATGCATAACCAGGTAACCATTTCAAATGTCAAGGCCAAGTCCATGGCACAAATACAAATACGAGGTGAGATGTGAATATGTAGGTAGCCTGTTACGTCTCTTTGTGTGATATGCATATGGCAAGAAACATGCATACGCTACCCAAAATTTAATTATATGAAAGAAACATGCATCAAGTTCAACTATTTAAGTGCAAGCAGTGTTGTATAAGAAAAAAAACTATAGGAAAACAACATAATTTGGACTACTGCATGCTATAATAATATAGCGCGCTATAGCGTTACCTAGTTTAGCGCGATTTAGCGCGCTAAAAACGTCATTAGCTTTGTAGCGGCAACTTTTGGCCAAATATAGCGTAGCCCCTCAAATTAAGCTATAGCGTGCTAATAACCGGGAAATAGCGCGCTATTTTTTTCAATGGTTTTCAGTCAGGCTTGCAGCGGTCTGGGTTGTCAGATCTCCGAGTGACGAGTGTTGTTGCGGTTGGCATGTGTAAACTGTCGTGACGGACGGACGGGCCGGCGCGACCGGACCAGCCGACCGACTGACCCGAGAGCGAGAGAGCGTCCGTCGAGCTTTTCACAAGAGCAGAATAGTAGAAGCCCACGTCCGCACGCGAACGAACCACCTCTCACCAACCCCACCAAACCCAGACCAGCACTGGCCACCCACCACGCACCACGGCACAGACGGATTGGAACACAGTATATCGCCAAGCTGAAGCGGGTGCGTGCCGGAAGGGCCCCGCAGCGCAGCTTCCGGCGAGGCTCGCGCGCGGACGGCACGCAGGCAGCCACGCAGCCCACGCGCGGCGGTCGCGACGACCCAAGCTGCCCGAGCGACGAGACGACGTGGCGCGCATCAGGTCGTGGTTGGCAGGTCCATCCAAGGGCGATCCTGAGAGTCAGCTCGCCAACAACCAACCCAAGGAAACCACTTACTCCAACAACCCCCGACCCGCGCTATTTAAGCGCCCCTCCCCCCTCCCGCTATTCTCCAAGAAGAGCTTAGCTTTCGGGTTGTTCGCCTCAAGCTCTTCTTCCTTCCACACTACTAGTAAAATCCTACGCAACTTCTTGTATCTACCTACCTACCTGCATTTCTCTCCGCCCCCAACCTGTACCTCTACTTTCCTTTTGTTCCTTCTCTGTAACCGCTGCGATGGAGGGCAACTTCAACGGCGAAGGGCTGTGCATGTCGGCGCCGGCCCGGTCCGACCCGCTGAACTGGGTGAAGACCGCGGAGGAGCTGACCGGGAGCCACCTCGACGAGGTGAAGAAGATGGTGGCGCAGTACCGGATGCCGCTGGTGACCATCGAGGGCGCCACGCTCGGGATCGCGCAGGTGGCCGCCGTGGCCGCCGGCGCCGGCGTCGCCAGGGTCGCGCTCGACGAGTCCGCGCGCGGCCGCGTCAAGGAGAGCAGCGACTGGGTCATGACCAGCATGATGAACGGCACCGACAGCTACGGGGTCACCACCGGCTTCGGGGCCACCTCCCACCGCAGGACCAAGGAGGGCGGCGCGCTCCAGAGAGAGCTCATCAGGTGACCAATTGCTGCTTCGCTTCTCCGACCCCCCGATAGAGTACTTGTTACTACTCCGTATTACAGTACATACTACAGATCAGTTTAGTATGATGCATTAGTTAGGACGTGATGGGCCAGCTGCTCTGCTTGATTGAGTGGTAGTTCAGACCTTGGGTCGCGCTAGATGCGCGTCGGCGCATGTGCTCTGCTTCGTGGTGGACACGGGATCCCATAATCTGGCATTTGGCAGCCCAAAAAGATATTTTTGGGGCTGGCCTGTGGGGGAGTTATTATAGCCAGGTCGTTAGTTGGACTATCCATAAACGAAACCAAATCTTTCCGTTAACTAGCCTTGATCCTTCTACTCCAGGATTTGGTCAGTGATTTGTCTACTTCTACCTCCGTGCAAGTACTTGTACTAGAATCCACCACCACTCACTCCAGTACTACTAGTATATTCTCTAGTAACCAGTACTCCGTTTCACTACCCAAGTAGCGACACGACGAATGAACCGATTCGTGATAACCAAGTGTAGTAGCAGGAGCAATTAAAATGACCAGATTTGACGTGCGGAGCACATGCCACTAGAGTAGGCCACTACAGAGACATCCCACCACCGTTCCGTTCTGCTGGGTGGGGTGGGGCATCTTAATCGCACCCGATCCGTTCCCGCCTAATCACTCCACCACACCAAGTGGCGGCGACAGCTCGGTCGGCACGGAGAGCCCGCCTACCCTCTCGCCGCCGTGGTCCTCCATTGCTGGCTTCTCTCTCTCTTTTCGGCGCGAGAAGAAAAGAAAGAAAGAAAGAAAGAAAGAAAGAAATCAGAGTTCTCCTCTTCACCGAAGGAGAACTCGGGGGGCGAAAGCTCTGGTTCGGCGATCGGTTGGTGGGCGGTTAGTTGGGCACTTAGGCTGGCGCCGTGTCATGCGGACGGACGAAGTCCAGGACGTACATGGCTGGTTCCGAGAACGGGGGTAGGAGCGCCACACGCAAGCGAGGCTACGTTAGGTGAGGTGTTGTTGTTGCTGTGCTCCCAGCTTGATCGCTCTCCTTGGACTAGTCGTGCCCGAGGAGAAGTTTCTCAAGACTTTTGCGGATAAGGTGGCTAAAGGACATGTCTTGCTTTTGCTTATACGCGATACTAGTGGATTTTCGGTCCAGTTGAAAGAGAGAACGTGGGAGTGCTCAAGTGCACACCAGCACTCCAGCAGTTTGGTTTGCACCGACAGCTACTCCTCTCAGTGGACTTGCACAAACACGCGCATATATATGGCCGACCTGGTTCCTTGCCATAGGATATTGGATATGTACGATTAAGCAACAATACTAGCATATTCAGGAGCCGGCACAACACGTATCTGCCTAGTCGATGACGGGAAAAGAAAACAGCAGGGAACATAATCATATGCGGGGTTGTTGACGTTTCAGTATCCTACTTCTAGTAGTACAGTACAATTTCTCAACTCTCAACAAGTTGTAAGTTTTCTTCAGTACTAGTACAGTATAAGATTCAGAAAACACCAAGGAGCAGGCGTAACTAATCATATGTGTGGGGTCTGTGCCATTTCAGTATGCTACTAGTACTAGCTAGTAGCAGTACAATTTCTGAACTCTGAACAAGTTGTGAGTTTTCTATAGTAGTAAGATTTGTCCAAAGTGCAGAGTAGGGGAAAAAAACAAGGAGCCGGCGTAACTAATCATATGTGGGGCTGTGCCATTTCTGTATGCTAGTGCTACTGGTTGTGTTTCTGAACAAGTTGTCAAGTTTCTTTACAAGATTTGTCCAAAGCGCAGAGTAGGCAAAGACAATGATGCTAGTACAGAAAACTGACCGGCTTGCCTCTCTATTTTTCGACAGATTCCTTAATGCCGGTGCCTTCGGAACTGGCACGGACGGGCACGTTCTGCCGGCCGAGGCGACGCGGGCCGCTATGTTGGTCCGCATCAACACCCTCCTGCAGGGCTACTCCGGCATCCGCTTCGAGATCCTTGAGGCCATCACCAAGCTTCTCAACGCCAACGTCACGCCGTGCCTGCCGCTGCGGGGCACGATCACCGCCTCGGGCGACCTCGTGCCGCTCTCCTACATCGCCGGCCTTATCACCGGTCGCCAGAACTCGGCCGCGGTGGGCCCTGATGGCACCAAGGTCACTGCCGCAGAGGCGTTTAAGATCGCCGGGATCGAGCACGGGTTCTTTGAGCTGCAGCCGAAGGAAGGGCTTGCCATGGTGAACGGGACAGCCGTGGGCTCTGGTCTTGCATCGACCGTGTTATTCGAGGCCAACATTCTCGCCATACTCGCCGAGGTCTTGTCTGCGGTGTTCTGCGAGGTGATGACCGGCAAGCCGGAGTTCACCGACCACCTCACCCACAAGCTGAAGCACCACCCTGGGCAGATCGAGGCTGCGGCGATCATGGAGCACATCTTGGAAGGAAGCTCGTACATGAAGCAAGCCAAGATACAGGGCGAGCTGGACCCGTTGATGAAGCCGAAGCAGGACCGGTATGCCCTCCGCACGTCGCCTCAGTGGCTGGGCCCCCAGATCGAGGTTATTCGCTTCGCCACCAAGTCTATCGAGCGTGAGATCAACTCCGTCAACGACAACCCGCTCATTGACGTCTCCCGTGGCAAGGCGATCCATGGCGGCAACTTCCAGGGCACCCCCATCGGTGTCTCCATGGACAACACCCGCCTTGCTATCGCCGCTATTGGCAAGCTCATGTTCGCGCAGTTCTCGGAACTCGTCAACGACTTCTACAACAACGGCCTGCCGTCCAACCTCTCCGGTGGGCGCAACCCGAGCTTGGACTACGGAATGAAGGGCGCTGAGATCGCCATGGCCTCGTACTGCTCGGAGCTCCAGTTCTTGGGCAACCCGGTGACCAACCATGTCCAGAGCGCGGAGCAGCACAACCAGGATGTGAACTCGCTTGGTCTGATCTCGTCCAGGAAGACCGCAGAGGCTATTGACATCTTGAAGATCATGTCCTCCACGTTCCTGATCGCTATCTGCCAGGCCATTGACCTTCGCCACCTTGAGGAGAACATGAAGACAGCTGTGAGGAACTGCGTGATGCAGGTGGCCAAGAAGACCCTGAGCATGAACAACATGGGCGGCCTCCACATTGCCCGCTTCTGTGAGAAGGATCTGCTCACTGCCATCGACCGCGAGGCCGTGTTCGCCTACGCCGACGACCCGTGCAGCCCCAACTACCCACTCATGCAGAAGCTCAGGGCGGTGCTGATCGAGCACGCGCTCGCGAACGGTGAAGGCGAGCGCGCCCTGGAGACCTCCATCTTCGCCAAGGTCGCGGAGTTCGAGCAGAACGTCCGCGCGGCGCTGCCCAAGGAGGTGGAGGCCGCACGCGCGTCCGTGGAGAACGGCACGCCGCTGGCGCCAAACAGGATCAAGGATTGCCGCTCTTACCCGCTCTACCAGTTTGTGCGCGAGGTGTGCGGCACGGAGTACCTCACCGGCGAGAAGACCCGGTCGCCCGGGGAAGAGCTCAACAAGGTGCTCGTGGCCATGAACGAACGGAAGCACATCGACCCGCTGCTGGCGTGCCTCAAGGAGTGGAACGGCGAGCCCCTGCCACTCTGCTGAGCAGACGAGGAGAAAAAGGTAATACCAAAGGAAAAGAAAAGAACACGTACGTACACACACCCTGAATATACAACATTTCAAGACTGTGAAGCGGGAGTTTCCTTCCTGATATATCTAGACTGGTGATACTCTGCCTACGTTTTCTTTGTAGTTCAGTTGATGATGTTGCTGTTGTTGTTGTTTCCCGCTGCCGCGATGCCATGAACAGGCAATTGCAGGCAGCTTCTCAAACTTGTGCTGTTGTAACCTGTATGATGAGTACATTATTTTGTTTCATAATACGCCATGTTCTCGCCTTTGTTTCTTCCACTGAGTTGATTGATGTGCCGGTGGCCAATCAGCTACTTGTGCCGGTGCCGTTTCCAAGTGCAACTGAACTAGTAGCTACTTGTGCCGGTGGCCAGTCAGGTAGCCACTGTGAGTTGAATTGATCTGTTTGTGAGGATGATTCGGTCGTTACACGCTTCCTTGTGCCTTAAAATTTAAGTTGGAGGGTACGGATTCAGAGTAGCACCTTGGCTCCATTGAATTAAAGTACAGTAGTTTTTGCTGTTGATCAGTGGCGTCCTACTGTCCTCCAACACCTAGAAGTGTTCCAAAGAAAAATGCTACTCTTACATGGACTTCAAACTTGGTACGATTTTAAATCCCAAACTTGCCACGTGATGTGACGCCTCATCTTAATGAGTAGAAAAGTTCAATTTTTCTTTTCGACGAAAAAATCTGCTGTAATTTTTTTTATAGAATTTTAAAATTTTAAAATGTACAAGATGGAAGTAAAAAAGTACAAGTAAAACTAACTTTTTTTTAATGGGAGCTTAGGTCCGGCCTCTGTATCAAAGAGATGCATGTTGGAACGCGTAGAGATAAACGAAAACTTTTCTACGAGGTACTTCCAAGCTCTAGCCGAGGTAGAAGGCCACGAGGATTACCACTAGACGCGCAGGTGCGAATTATCGATGCAGCGCGTCGATGCAGTGCAGTCCCACGATCCGATCCAGCTGATACAATCCCGCGAACGTCGAAATGTTGAACGTACAGTATCTCTGCCGATATCCACACGTGCGAGGAGGAGATCCGACGGCGGACTGTTAAGTCCGGTGCGACGGCTGGACTGAGTGGGGCTAGGGTTCTCAACGCATGGGAGAGGAGTAAACGTGGCCGCTGGGCAACCTGCGCCCCTCTTTATATAGCGAATGGTAGTGGGCTTCACAACGCTTGTGGCCCATTCCCTCTGTGAGTCCGACTCACAAACTCAGTCCATTTCCGGTTCGGGTCCAACCCGACCAATACATTTGCTCCCGCTCTTAAGTGTGCGACCCTGCAGGCTCATGGCGACTTGGACACGATTGGAGTCCGACTCTCAATCGATCAATCGGTAGCGGCTCCTAGCAGAACGTGCCGACTCCCAAGTGCCATAGAGTCTTGACGACATACTTTTCAATGTGACTTTCATCTGAGTCCCTTTTGCCTCACGATATACCTTGTCGAACTATAGGCGAATCATCGTCATCCCTTAAATAGCTCAACTCTCTTCTCGTCCCGTGATATATGATTCATCTGACTAACTCTTAGTCAATAGACCCAGTTAAGACTTAAATGAGTCACGCATGACCATACTTCTGGAATCATATCACTCGAGAGGGCCCAGAGAATATCTCTCCATTAGGAGGGGCAAAATCTCATCTTGATTATCCACGTCACGCAGTTTGCTTCTCATTCGACCCGAACTCTGCCTTTATAACTGCCTTGTCATAGAACAGCGTTTGATAGAAACTAAGTCGGTGATCTACAACTCGGATTGTGCGACAACCTCAGGTCTAAGGATTACATTGATTGAGACATACAAATGACGACTTACTCGTTGCATCTCAATATGGGTCAGTCCGACTTGCTAAACTCTTTAGCCAAGTCTGTGAACGTTGGAATGGCATTGCCATGCCCATGACAAGTGGAACCGAGTCATCAGCCAACACTCACATTAGTCTAGGATGTGTGTCCAGCACAACCTTAATGACCATGGACAATTTAGTATGAACAACATGAATACATAGTTCCACAATCGAATCACATATTCAATGACATGTATCAGATGTTCAAAACAATGACGTCTTAATAACTTTATGAATACATTGGGAATTACATCATACATGATTGCCTCTAGGGCATATTCTCAACAGTCTTCCACTTGCACTAGAGTCAATCATCTTGACATCATATGCCTAGGCATCGAATGCCCATACCTCTCATGTGCGCCTCATGCTTTGGCTGTGGTAGCGCCTTTGTCAACGAATCTGCAATGTTTGCATCCGTGTGTACTTTGCATAACTTTATATCACCTTGTTTGACAAACTGGCGATTGAGGTGGTAACGCATGAGTATATGTTTGTTCTTCTGGTGTTGTCTAGGTTTCTTGACTTGTGCGATAGCACCATTGTTGTCACAATATACGTCTAAAGGATTGGACGCGCCTGAACCACATCAAGATCCATCAGGAGGTTCCTGATCCAAATAGTTTCCTTTGCAGCCTCCGACGCAGCAATATACTTAGCCTCTGTTGTAGATGCAGACACGGTATCTTGCTTGGAACTCTTCCAGCTCACAGCCCCTCCGTTCATTACGAACACGTATCCAGATTGCGAACGAGAATCATCTGAGTCGGTGAGATAACTCGCATCTGTGTAACCCTTTACACTGAATTCATCATCACCTCCATAAACTAGGAACATTTCCTTAGTCCTTCTGAAGTACTTAAGGATGTTTTTAACCGCTGCCCAGTGGGCTTCGCCAGGCTCAGCATGGTATCTGCTCGTTACACTTAGAGAATAGGAAACATCTGGCCTAGTACAAATCATGGCATACATAATGGATCCGATTGCCGAAGCATACGGAATCACACTCATCCGACTTTGCTCATCAGTCGTCGAATGACACTGAGTCTTGCTGAGTTTTATACCATGGGACATCGGTAAGAACCCCTTCTTAGACTCTTCCAATTTGAATTTCTTTAAAACTTTGTCCAGATATGTACTCTGACTCAATCCAATGAGCCGCCTTGATCTATCTCTATAGATCCTGATTCCTAATATGTAAGTCGCCTCACTCAAATCCTTCATTGAGAAACTCATTTCCAATGATTCTTTGGTTTCTTGCAACATCATGACATCATTTCCCATCAGTAATATGTCGTCCACATATAAGATTAGAAAATTTACTTTGCTCCCACTAAACTTCTTGTGTAAACAAGAATCATGATCGCTCTTGATGAAGCCAAACGACTTGACTACATCATCAAAGCGAATGTTCCAACTCCGAGATGCTTGCTTCAACCCATAAATGGATTTCTGAATTTTGCATACCTTGTCAGCGTTAGCTGGATCGACAAAACCTTCGGGCTGTATCATATACACGTCCTCAGTTAAATTTCCATTAAAGAAATCCGTCTTGACATCCATCTGCCATATCTCATAGCCGAAATAGACTGCTATGGCTAACATGATCCGAACTGATTTAAGCATCGCTACTCGCGAGAAGGTCTCGTTATAGTCAACTCCTTGAACCTGTCGGAACCGCTTCGCGACAAGTCGTGCTTTATAAACGGAAATATTTTCATCCATATCAGTTTTCTTCATAAAGACCCATTTGCACTCGACGGGTCTTGCACTGTCAGGCAGATCAACCAAATTCTAAACTTGGTTTTCATCCATGGACTTTAACTCGGATCTCATGGCTCCAAGCCATGACTCAGAATCAGATCCCACCATCGCTTCCGAATAAGTTGCCGGCTCATTACTGTCTAACAGTAAAACATCACAAGAATTTTGTAATCTCGCAGATCTCCATGGTTAAGGTGCTGTTACCAGTGTAGGTACCACGACCGGCTCAGCCTCCAAGGCCCTTGCCGACTCGCCCCTAGACGGTTCCTCTCGAATTTCTTTAAGTTGCACTGTGCTCCCACTGACTCCTTTATTGAGAAACTCTTTCTCAAGGAAGACATCATTCCGAGCGACAAACACTTTGCCCTCTTCCCGGTTATAGAAGTAGTACCCAAGGTTCCCTCGGATACCCCACGAAAATACACTTATCCGACTTAGGCGTGAGGTTGTCCGACTGAACTCGCTTGACAAATGCTTCACAACCCCAAATCTTAAGAAAAGACAAACTTTGCCTTTTGCCAGTCCACATCTCATATGGTTTCTTCTCTACTGATTTTGATGGTACTCTGTTTAGTGTGAACGCTGCAGTTTCTAGACAATAACCCCAAAATGACAAAGGTAGATTTGTCCGACTCATCATTGATCGTACCATGTCCAACAAGGTCCGATTTCTCCGTTCCGATACACTGTTCCTCTGTGGTGTACCTGGCGGAGTGAGTTGAGGAACTATTCCACAACTCTTTAGATGGTCATCAAACTCATGGCTCATGTACTCGCCTCCACGGTCCGACCGTAGAAACTTTATTTTCTTGCTGAGTTGATTTTGTACCTCACTCTGGAATTCCTTGAATTTCTTAAAGGCTTCCGACTTGTGTTTCATTAAATAGATATATCCATACCTACTCAAATCATCAGTGAAGGTAATGAAGTACTCATAACCACCTATGGCTGTCGTGCTCATTGGACCACATACATCATTATGTATTAGTTCCAACAAGTCGGACGTCCTTTCACAACTCCTTGCAAAAGGTGTCTTGGCCATTTTGCCGAGTAGGCATGATTCGCATGTCTCGAATGACTCTAAGTCGAACGAAGTTAGAAGTCCATCATCATGGAGCTTCTTCATGCGCTTCCAACTTATGTGACCAAGCCGACAGTGCCAAAAGTAAGTCATATTTAGATCATTTGGTTTCAACCTTTTAACATTCATGTTATAGACCGATTCACTATCAAGATTCAAAATAAATAACCCGTCCTGAACGGGTGCAAAGCCATGAAACATATGTTTCAAATATAAAGAACAACCATTATTCTTAATATTCGACGCATAACCTTGTCTCATCAAACATGAGGCGGAAATAATATTTCGACTAAGCACTGGAACATAATAACAATTATTCAGCTCCATTAAAAATCCTGAACGTAAATGAAGTTGCATCGTGCCGACTTCCAACGCAGTGAATCTCGCCTTGTTGCCGACCCGAATATCAACTTCTCCTCTCGCCACGCTCCTAGTTCTTACCAGTCCCTGCAACAAGTTGCATATGTGAATAACTAATCCGGTATCATATACCCAAGAACTATTAGGTGCGTCAGCAAGATAAATGTCTATAACATTGCACACAAGCGTACGTGAGTTGGAAGTCACACCTCCACTCTTGCCTCTGTCAGCCAAATACTTGGTGCAATTCCTCTTCCAGTGGCCATCCTGCTTGCAATAGAAGCAATTGGTTCCGGTTGTAAGAGATGGCTTAGTCTTTGAGGAAGCGCTCTGGACAGGGCCATGGGTGTTGCCTCCTGACTTATCCTTCTTCTTCTTAGTCCAAGAACTCTTCTTGAACTTAGCCTTATTCAGCACCATCAACACTTGACTGGCGGCTTTCTTGAGATCAGCCTCTGCCGTTTTGCGCATCCCATGTAATTCAGTGATCTTCTTATCCATACCATGCATGTGGTAGTTCGAAATGAACGGACCATACGCACTAGGAAGAGAGTTCAGAATTATATCAGTAGCGAACTCTTCGTTAATGGGGAAGCCCAGCCTATCCAGAGACTGCATGTAACCAGTCATCTTGATTCGGGCATCTCCAGCCGTTCGACCCCCCCAGGACGCGAAAACTGCACCTTCTTTTCCGCCGCGGCGCGAAACGGCGAAATTCAGGAAGCTGGGGGGCGCGTTTCCCAGCCGTGAAACCCAGGCCGCCCCCCAGCCGGCGATTCGCCCATATTTGGGCAGGTAGAGTTTTGGCACACAAATTGAAGTTTTACCACACAAATAAATAGAGTTTTGCCACACCAATAAATAGTTCAACAATTTAAACAAAATAAATAAATTACACTAGTCATCGTCATCGTCCTCAACATTGCCATTCCCCTTTCGCGCCCACAAATGCTGCACCAGGTCATTCTGCAGAGCATGGTGTGTTCCAGCGTGTCGAATCTCCTGTCGCTTGGTGAGGAAGTCTGTCCATGATGCCGGCACCTGGTGATCAACAGTTGCAAGAGGGCCCTGCCGGTAGTATGGTGTGCTTGCCTCACTGTCAGGCACCGGGTCATCCCGCTCACTCTCAATGATCATGTTGTGCAAGATCACACAACACTGCATCACCTCCCACATGTTGGACTTCGACCAAGTCATAGCTGGGTACCGGAAAACAGTGAATCGAGATTGCAGCGCACCAAATGCCCGCTCAACATCCTTCCTGCAAGCCTCCTGGCACTTGGAAAACCAAGCTTTTGCGCTTCCTGGGATAGGGTTGGAGATGCTCTTCACAAATGTTGCCCACTTAGGGTAGATGCCATCTGCAAGATAATACCCCTTTGTATACTGGTGTCCATTGATCTCATAGTTCACAAGGGGGAATGGCCTTCGACAAGCTCGGCAAAGACATTCGAGCACTGCAAGACATTGATGTCGTTGTGACTTCCACGCATACCAAAGAATGAATGCCAAATCCATAGATCGTACGAAGCCACAGCCTCGAGAACCACCGAGCACTCTCCTTCCTTTCCCTTGTACATCCTCTGCCAGTCAAATGGACAGTTCTTCCATGCCCAATGCATACAGTCGATACTGCCAAGCATCCCAAGAAAGCCTCTTGCTTCATTCTCTGGGAGGAGACGAGCAGTGTCTTGCGCATTGGGTGATCGCAGGTATATTGGGCCAAAAACTGCAACCACTGCCCGACAGAACTTGTTCAAGCACTCAAGGGCCGTGGACTCGCTCATGCGCAGGTAGTCATCTTGTGCATCTGCGGGAGCACCGTATGCAAGAAATCTCATGGCCATTGTGCACTTCTGAATAGAGGTAAAGCCTACCGTGCCGGTGCAGTCCTTCTTCAACTTGAAGTAGGTGTCGAACTCCCGGATGGCATGCATGATCTTGAGGAAGAGCGTGTGTTTCATCCTGAAACGACGCCGGAACACCTTCTCGTCGTTGGTGGGATCCTCAGCGAAGTAGTAGGAGTAGAGGATGCAGTAGCCCGCGTACCGCTGCCTCGGCTTGATCTTGCGGCGACCGGGCTTCGATCCAGCACGCCGCGGCCGGGCGGCCTGGGCCTGCAAGCCGGCCAGGCAGCTCAGGATCAGCAGGTGTTCCTCGTCGTCGATGGCGGCCTGATCTTCCTCGTCGAAGAGCTCGGCGAGCATCTCCTCGGTGTCGGAGTCCATGGCTCGGACAGAACGTCGAACACCTTGCGGGGTGGTGGACGCGGTTCGCCGGGTACCACCTCTCCCGCGGCGGAGACGCGAGAAAACGGCGGCGACGGTGTGGCGGAGCTAGACGGCGGTGGTTTGCCTCGCCGCTCGTGTGTGATGGCGGCCGACGACGGCGACGTGGGGGGTGGCCGACGGGGTGGCGACGGCGAGGCGAGCGAGAGGAAAAACCGAGTCGGGGTGGGGAAAGTGGGGCAAATGGCGCTCCCTCGCTGATAGCGCTGGCCTACGCGCGCTTTTCCTTCCGCCGCCCCCCCCCCCAAGCCGAACCCAATGGGCTGGGTTCCGCCTGGATGCGACGACGCTAATTTCCGCGGAAACGTTGCTATTTCGGGTTCTGGAGGGGCGGCTGGTAGAAAAATGGCGCTTTTCGACGAAAACGGCGTTAATTCGCGTCCTGGGGGGCGCTAGGGGGGACGACTGGAGATGCCCTTACATGCGGACTCAATGGATCACCGCCTTTAAGCTTACATCCCAGTAAAGTTTGAGAGACTTGATACCTCTCGGTCTTTGCCTGAGCCTCGAACATACTTTTGACGCTTTCGATCATATCGTAGGCCTCAACATTCTCGAACTGCTGCTGCAAGTCCGGTTCCATGTGTGCAAGCATAAGACAGCTAATTTCCGTAGACTCATCTCTAGTCTGACGGTACGGATTCATGACAGCGACAGTCGCATCATCGTCAGGCTCTTCTAGAAGTGGAGTTTCTAGAACATGTTCTTTCTTGTCATGCTTGAGGACTATCCTCAGATCACGATACCAGTTGGTGAAATTAGTTCCATTAATCTTATCTTTCTCTAGGATTGACCTCAACGCAAAAGTGGACAACTGAGGAAGGTTGCTAGGTGTCATTGATCTACAACAGAAAATATGCAAAACAGTTAAGACATGTATTCATAAAAGAGCAGGCATATTAAACGCTTTAATACTTATGCTCCCACTAGAACCAACACCCCTCCGATGGTTGCTACGTGATTCAAGATCCTAAATAAGCAACCCGACTAGGGAGCTTTAGCATCACCGCTAGTCGTCAAGTGATCTAGGTAGGCAACACTTTGCCAATCGTATCCAATACGACTCCTGTTAGTTGGGTGGCATCACATGCCCCGGCTCCCAGCCTACCTCGCCCCGAGCCCCACAACCGTTGTGATGGACTCGTCTAAATTACCAAGTGCTTTCGCTGTAAGAGTCCGACTAAAACCCATCTAATCGGAAAGAATTGGTAGCACCTCAATTTTATGAGCCTACTACCAAGAATGTCCGACTTGTGATGGTGCAGCACTAGCGGGACGACCGACTAGACCTTCTTTGAGGGATTAAAATCTACCAACTATCTAAATAGAGGTAAAAAGAGACATAACAATAACACAAATAAAGCAATTATAATGTGAAATGGTATGGCTCTCTTCATGGTGATCTCCATCTCCACAAAGCTTGTAAGTCGACTCGTGCCAACTTTTGTCACGTGCCATCTTACTCCATGTAGCCGACTTGTACGTCGACTTGCATGTCATCCGGGTTCTCCAACAAGCTACACTAGCTTAGTAAATGAAAAATTACATAGAGAATCCGACACGCAGGCCGGTACACAATAAAATGACAGCACCTAGGCTCCAGCCGGCTCACAAAAACATGATACGCAGATCATGTATGGATTACACACATCACATGCACATAAGCCATACCATTTACAACTTCCTGCAAAAACAAGTTATGCATAGACACGATATCTACCGGCGTTGTGAAACTCGTAACGACATCTAAGGCGCTACGATTTTGGAAAACGCAGATTTCATCTGCATCCCGAACATGGATTTCTTCATCGGATAAAACGATTTTACCCAAATCTGATCCGCATTCCGATTCGATCAAACTCTTTGGTCTTCGATCACCGCAACTGGATTTATGTGTCACTGTATACCCCGATGGCGGAAACCGACCGGTAGGGGTAAGTTGTTCCACGACCTTAGCAGTATGATCACGAAACCAGATCATCCATTAACCCCGAGTACGATTGATCCAATCAACCTTGTACAAAACCGATCTATCTCATAGAACGACCACCAAAACAACAATTAGATCACATCTAATGCTAACTACATATCACATATGCGCGAATCTCGGCCCTAAAACCAGAAGCTACCGCTCTGATACCACTGTTGGAACGCGTAGAGATAAACGAAAACTTTTCTACGCGGTACTTCCAAGATCTACCCGAGGTAAAAGGCCACGAGGATTACCACTAGACGCGCAGGTGCGGATTATTGAACCAGCGCGTCGATGCAGTGCAGTCTCACGATCCGATCCAGCCGATCCAATCCCGCGAACGTCGAAGTGCTGAACGTACAGCACCTCTGCCGGTATCCACACGTGCGAGGAGGAGCTCCGACGGTGGGCTGCTAGGTCCGGTGCGACGGCTGGACTGAGTGGGGATAGGGTTTCCAACGTATGGGAGAGGAGTAAACGTGCCCGCTGGGCAACCTGCGCCCCTCTTTATATAGCGAATGGTAGTGGGCTTCACAACTGTTGTGGCCCATTCCCTCTGTGAGTCCGACTCACAAACTGAGTCCATTTCCGGTTCGGGTCCAACCCGACCAATACATTTGCTCCCGCTCTTAAGTGTGCGACCCTGCAGGTCATGGCGACTTGGACACGATTGGAGTCCGACTCTCAATCGATCAATCGGTAGCGGCTCCTAACAGAACGTGCCAACTCCCAAGTACCATCTGAGTCTCTTTGGCCTCACGATATACCTTGTCGAACTATAGGCGAATTATCGTCATCCCTTAAATAGCTCAACTCTCTTCTCGGTCCGTGATATATGATTCATCTGACTAAGTCTTAGTCAATATACCCAGTTAACACTTAACCGAGTCACGCATGGCCATGCTTCTGGAATCATATGACTCGAGAGGGCCCAGAGAACATCTCTCCATTAGGAGGGGCAAAATCCCATCTTGATTATCCACGTCACGCAGCTTGCTTCTCATTCGACCCGAACTCTGCCTTTATAACAGCCTTGTCACAGAACATCGTTTGACAGAATCTAAGTCGGTGATCCACAACTCGGATTGTGCAACAACCTCAGGTCTAAGGATTACATTGATTGAGACATGCAAATGACGACTTACTCGTTGCATCTCAATATGGGTCAGTCCGACTTGCTAAACTCTTTCGCCAAGTCTGTGAACGTTGGAATGGCATCACCATGCCCATGACAAGTGGAACCGAGTCATCAGCCAACACTCACATTAGTCTAGGGTGTGTGTCCAGCACAACCTTAATTACCATGGACAATTTAGTATGAACAACATGAATACATAGTTCCACAATCGAATCACATATTCAATGACATGTATCAGATGTTCAAAATAAGGACGTCTTAATAACTTTATGAATACATTGGGAATTACATCATACATGATTGCCTCTAGTGCATATTCCCAACAATGCAAACAGCTGTTTTATACTCCAAATATCAAGTATGAATCATTGTACAAATTACGGATCACTAAAAGTGGACATAAGATGAGCCACACAAATATCAAGTATGAATCATAGTACAAACTTGGTACGATTTTAAATCCCCAACTTGCCACGTGATGTGACGGCTCATCGAGTATCTCCACCGACAGTGTCCATTTTCTATCCGACAGCCTCCAATTTCTGTCCACTTTTGGGGACGGACCGTTGTCCAGCACGTTGGGGGTGAAGTCCACAGTAGCGCACCCCAAAGAAAGAAAAACTTTAAATTTAGCAAAAGATTCAAATTTTATTCAAAATCACACATAATTTACAAGAATATGAACAAGCGGGGGCGGTCCTACTCGCCGTCGTCGGAGAGGATGATGATGGCGGCCTTCCACGCCGCGCCGCACCACCAGCGTCCTGCCGGTCCAGGACGCCGTAGAGGGGCTCGTCCTTCACCGCGGGCTTCTTCTCCTTCTTCGGCGGCGGCAGCTCCTTGGACGCGTGCATCACGAGCATAAAGGCCGGGCTGTCTGCTGGGTCGGACGGGTGGCGTGGAGCGCAGTAGGGCCACGGTGAACCCCGACGCGTCTCCGTTGCCGCCGGGGTCGCAGAGCTCCTCCGGGACACGCCATCCCTCCAGCAGCTCCCCCATGGGTGGCGGCGGCACGTCGAAACTGGTCGTTGTCTTCACGGCCGGCTCCAGCCTCTGCTTCTTCGGGGGCGGTGGGTGAGCACGTGGTGCGTATTGCGACGGCTAGGATGGGACACACGCACCTCTAGCTCCATGTCGCGCCCATGAGACGGTGTCGTCAAGGTCGCAGTCCTCCCACCACTGTTTGTGGCCCTCAAACGCCCACCTTTGACCCCATCCCACTGTTTGGTACGATTTTAAATTCCCAACTTGCCATGTGATGTGACGGCTCATCTTAATGAGTTCTTTTCGACGGAAGACTCTGTTGTATATATATTTTTATAGATTTTTTAAAATTTTAAATGTACAAGATGGCTGTATAGAGAAAAAGAAAGAAAAAAGCCAAGAAAGTACAAATAAAATTACCTACCCAAGAAGAGAACATGAGATATTTCTTTCTCTTTGCCCTGTGTTTTAGCCACCTATTCTCCTCCTTGAAAAACGATGTGCACCTATAAAGATTGCCTGGCTCCTTAGAAAACCTTTGCATTCCTAGTTTTACATATTGACCAGGCACAAAGAATGTTTATCTCCATGAAAAAAGGCTTGTCAAGGTGCTGCTTGAGAAGGTTTATGGCATCAAGGTAATTGGCTTCTGTTACAGTATGGAGTATGGGACAGAGATATTGCCAACATGACTTCGAGAAGGGGCCCTAACAAAAATAGTGATCTTGTTTCTAAAGCAGCATCATCATAGCATACAACTTTTTTTTTGAAAAGGAGGCCTCTGCATCGGAGTGATGCACACGGCTTTTATTAAAATAAAAGAATATCCAAAGTATTACAACTTGCAAATCTCCAGCTTACAAGAAAACAGTATCCATTAATAAAAACAGATAAATCTCCACTAAGAGGCACAAAGCCTGCTATCATGCTGCCACCCGTTGGAGAACAGGATGGCTCGAACTATAGCCAATAACCGGTTGCATCCAGCCTCCATAAAATGGCGTTGGTCCTGCGGCAGGAGGAGAGACCACGAAGTAATCCAATAAATAGTCCTGTGAACAACCTGCAAAAAATGAATAGTATGGTTCCTGTTAAAAATCGCATCATTACGACAATTCCACACCGCCCATACAAAGGTACACACCCCAATACGAATGCGATGTTTATCATTTTTAGGGATTCCATTAAGCCAATCACCAAACATATGATCTATACTTAAAGGAGGTGAGACATTAAAAGTAAAACCGAGCAATCTCCAAATTTTAAGGATGAAGGAACACTTGATGAATAAATGCTCGATAGTTTCATCATGATTGCAGAAAACACATTTTTTACAACCATACCAATTCCTTTTAATTAGATTATCTTTCGTTAGAATAACTTTTCGGTTCAGTAACCACAAGAAAATCTTAATCTTAAGGGGGATTTTCATCTTCCAAAGGTATTTATGTTGAAAAGGAGGGTGGTCATTCATGTAATAAACATACATAGACTTAACAGAAAATGCACCACTTGTATTGAGACGCCAAGAGAAAAAATCTTCCTCTTCAGAAAGGGAAATAGTCATCATTTGTTGAACCAGCTGCAACCAGGCAGTCCAACTATTCCCTTGCAAATTTTGTCTAAACTGAATATTAATAGGTGGCGCGTTCGATAACACATCAGCCAAAAGTACATGCTTGTTTCTGACAATGTGATACAACCCTGGATATTGATCAGCCAGAGCATGATCCCCAATCCAAACATCCTCCCAAAAGCGAGTTTTTTTGCCATTGCCGATCAGAAAAAACCCCGAGAAAAGAAGTCCTTCTTCACAGACAAGAGGCCCCGCCAAAATGGTGAATCCGTTGGTTTTGGTTTAACTTGGGCTAAAGTTCTGTCCCCCAAGTATTTATTAGACAGTAGCTCCTTCCAGACCCCCTCCTCCCTAAGAATTTTGAAGAGCCATTTTCTCAACAAACATTTATTCTTAATCTCTAAAACTTCTATTCCTAAACCTCCTTGATCTTTTGGTATACAAATCACACTCCATTTAGATAATCTATATTTTTTCCTCTGTTGGTCACTTTGCCAGAACAACCTACTGCGAAATAAATCTAACCTCTTTCGAACTCCCACTGGAATTTCGAAAAAGGACAAAAGAAACATTGGAAGGCTAGAAAGAACCGAGTTAATGAGCACTAATCTGTCACCATAGGACAAAAGTTTTTCCCAGCCCAACAAGCTAGTTTTCTTTCAAATCGATCTTCAACTAATTTCCATTCTTTTAGAAGAAGTTTTCTATGGTGAATCGGAATACCAAGATATTTAAAGGGCAAACTCCCTATCTCACAACCAAAAATATTTCGGTATACTCTTCCGACTGTTCTTGGGTATTCCCAAAACAGTAGACTTCACTCTTGTGAAAATTAATCTTAAGTCCTGAGAGCTGCTCGAATAAGGACAAAATAAGCTTCATGTTTACTGCCTTATCTAAATCATGCTCTAGGAATAAAATTGTGTTATCAGCATATTGCAAAATGGAGATCCTCTATCAACCAAATGAGGGACTAAACTCCCAACCTGCCCATCTGCTTTAGCTCTTTCAATAATAATAGCTAACATATCAGCTACCAAATTGAAAAGAACAGGGGAAAGTGGATCGCCTTGTCTTAACCCTTTCAACGTTTGCAAATAATGGCCAATGTCAACATTAACCCGAATACCCACACTGCCCCCTGAATAAAATTAGAAACCCACTCACACCATCTAGAATTAAACCTCTTCATCCTTAAGACTTGTTTCGTGGTTTCGGTGAGCGGTGGTGTAGGTGGATCGTGGCGCTGCTCTCTGCGTCGAGCTCGAGGGTCCTCGTGAACGGGCATGCCTCCGAGCGCATCTGGCACTGCAGGGGTTTGAGGCAGGGTGACCCTCTGTCGCCATTACTCTTCGTGATTGTTATGGATGTGCTCGGAGCTTTGTTTCGTGTGGCTGAGGAGAGGCGGTTGTTCCAATCGTTGAGCCATTTTGGTATCAAATACCGCCTCTCTCTCTTTGCGGATGATGTGGCTCTAGTGGTCCGTCCTTCGCCTGTGGAGATTGGGTTGGCGAAGGAGATCTTTGACCTTTTCGGGGACGCCGCGGGCCTGAGACCAAATTATGCTAAATGCGCGGCCACCTTGATTAGATGTGGGGATTTAGACCAAGTGGCCATCTTAGATAGTTTGCCTTGTGTGGCTAAGGTGTTCCCTTGCACCTACTTGGGGCTTCCGCTCTCTACCTCGCGTTTGTCGAAGCAAGATCTACAGCCTTACGTAGACCGGCTCGCCCGGAAACTTCCCACGTGGAAGGGATCCCTCCTTCAGATTCAGGGGCGCGCCGTGTTGGTGCAGGCGGTCCTTTCTGCTATGCCCATTTACATTATGATGGCTCTCGATTTTCCTAAGTGGATGATCGAGGCTCTGGAGTCGTTGTGTAGGGGTTTCTTGTGGAGTGGCAAGGCTAAGGCTAGTGGAGGGGCTTGTCCCATTGCCTGGGATCAGGTTTGCATGCCCAAGTGGATGGGGGGGGGGGGGGTTGGGGTTGAGGAACCTACATCTCTTAAACGAGGTCTTTCGGCTCAAGTGGATGTGGATGAGTTGGAGGGGTATTTACAAACCCTGGCTTAGGGCGTCGGTCCAGTGCGCCCCTTCGACCTTGGCGCTGTTCCGGGCGGCTACCAGGTTGTCTGTTGGGGACGGCGAGAGCAGCCTATTCTGGACTGATCCTTGGCTTAACGGTTCCAGCATTGCAGCGATTGCGCCGCTCGTGCTACCGTTTGTAGAGGTTCGGGTCCAAAAGCGACGACTTGTCGTGGATGCACTCAGCGATAACCAGTGGATCTGGGACATTGCGCTTGGGATCTCGGTCCCGGCCATGGCTCAATTTTTGGAGCTTTGGCATGTGGTGAGTGCTGTGTCGTTACACGTAGGGGTGCCCGACTCCCTGGAGTGGACTTTGACTTCCTCCTCTATCTTCTCGGCGAAGTCGGCCTATCTGGCTTTCTTCTTCGGTTCCACGAGCTGGTCGCTTCATTCTCCCATCTGGGAGTGCAAAGCACCGTTGAAATACAAAATATTTGCGTGGAAGGCGGCGTGGGATCGGTGCTGGACGGGTGTGAGGCGGAAGAAGCATGGTCTCTCCTTGGTGGATACTTGCCCGGTCTGTCTACAGGAGCCCGAGTCGATCGATCACCTTCTCCTTAACTGTTCTTTTGCCAGACAAATTTGGTTTCAGGTGCTGTCTAGCGTGGGCCGTCCCGAGCTGACCCCTAGCCCTTCTTCTTCGTTAGAGGCTTGGTGGCTCCAGGTGGTTGCGGGGTGGCCGAAAGGGCAGTTGACCAGGATGAGGGCTCTCGTGCTTTTGGTTCTCAGGTCTATCTGGGTGGAGCGCAATAATCGAGTCTTCAAGGGTTCATCTAGGACGGTTCCCCTACTCCTCGACTTTTTGATGGAGGAGGCGGCAAGGTGGAAAGCTGTAGGGTGTTTGTGAGTAGTGCGCTTTTTAGTTTTGGGCTGAGTGTGGAGTGCCTCTTTGGGCGGTGTGGACTTGGTTGGTTCTCTCTGTAACTAACTCTCTCCTTCTATATAAAAAAAGGCGTGCATTTCGCACGTTCCTAAAAAAAAAGACTTGTTGTAGGAAAGGCCATTTCACTTTATCGTATGCTTTTTCAAAGTCAATTTTGAGAAGCATACAACTAATCTTCTATGAAGAAAGTATTTCCGTGTAGCTGGCCCCATGTGTTCAGTTTATCATCTGGTAGGAATCAAAAGAACATAATGTCTTTTTGTTGGCAACCAGATTACCAAGCGACGAGAATCCCAAAGTTGGTCGTGTAGGATGCCGAATAATCATAAAAACAGAGTAAGCTTTGGCGACAGAGAAAGCATTGCCCCATGGAAATGTCCAATTATCAGTATCATCAATGTGGGAAGCAAAATTAACAAGTTTTGGGAGATAAAGGCGGATGGAAGATATCTAGCTGAGACTCATGGCTTGTTGACTCATGGCTTGTTGCCTTGAAAAAAGTGTGTTACCAATTAGTTAAGGTGTCAACATGGCTTGCCCGTTGATTTGCACCATCACTCCTTTGATGTACAGCTCGTGATCAATCAACGACAAAAAGAGTGCAGCAAGACAGCTAACAGCTCAATGCAGGCAAGTAGCTCTTTTTGAGAGAATGCAGTCAAGTAGTTGGAGGTTGCTACAGATGCCAAACAACCAATATAATTATATGGGCGTTCTCCACGGATGAAGAAAGATGAGTACTACTCCGTGTCATTAATTAGCGCATCTTCCCATGACGGAGTAGATGATATGTCGCACATGACGTGATCTGGCCGGAAGGTTCAGTTGAAGTGCTGATGGAAAACCAAGAGTACTAGATCTGGAGCTTTGCTCCCTTGGTTTCTGCCAACAGTTTCCCAAGCACTGTGCAGGCGAGGTGTGCGGACGAGAACGTGATGCGGTTTTTATTATACCAACGTACTCCACGGAGAAGCGAGGCAGCGACAGATCTGTATCAGTTTTCAGATTATCTGCTGCATGTGACGTGATCTAGCCGTAGAAGGTTCAGTTGAATTGCTAACCGCGCGCCGGCAACCAGAAGGATCGGATCTAGAGCTTTGCTGTCATGGTTCCGCCTTGCCATGTGTGTGTGTGTGAGATACTTGAAGGAGTTGATATTTGCAAGAAATGACAAATAGAGATCCTTACATTTCTGCGTGGTGAAACTTGAGCGACGAAGAAGAAATCCCGGAATAGCTCGTACTGGCCGCCTACCATTTGGATCGCTTCTACTATCTCTGAACCAACGAACATTTGCCATTTACTACACGTGCACTGAATCGTAGCCGGTCCAACTATTTGCCTGCTCCAGCACGGATTGTTGAGACTACTGGGATAGGTAGTTTGAAAACGTACAAGCATGCTCTACTGGGATAGGTAGGAACTGAAGCTCCATCAGACGGAGACTAGTACTACTAGTTGCTGTTGACCGAAACGTTGGCGTCCTACGGTCTCTCTCACCAGAAACGTCTGTTCCAACCACCAAAGAAAGGTGGTGCTCGACCAAACTTGTACCAACAAAGTATGCAGTGATGTCACAACTGACAGGGCCATTTTGGCTTTGCTAGGTAGTACCTACAACACATTGGACTTGCGGACTGTGAACTCATCCAAAGTCTATAGTAGTAGCACAACAGGAGATTGGTTCTAGCTAGACTGTGAACTCAAAAGTCAATGACCGACCGATCTATGGGGCTGCGGCAGCCGGATATGTTAGGATACTGATTACTGAAACTGCAGCAGCAAAATTCAACTACGGAGTACTACATGGAGTACAGTCTGAACTCCATATGCAAGTGCGTATGCATGGCGAGACGGTCAGAGAAGATGTCGCGGTAGGAAGAACCGATGAAATCGCACGTGATAGACGTACTGCTGCCTACTGCATGCGGGCATACTTAACGTGGATCAATTACGACTGCACACACAGGCTGACAGGCCCGAACTACACGAGGCTTCTCTGACGACCTATACGCATTGCCCATCCACCCATGCTTGCCACGATGCTCTGCTTCTGGGCTGGCTTCTTTGGTTTTGGTAGACTCGATCTGGTTACAAAGCCAACCTCGGGCCGGCTCGTGTACGTGCGTATCCGCGGGCGAGGCTGCTGCTGAACGGGGACCTCCTATGCATCGCCTTAGGCGAGTCCGATGGCTGTCTCGCCCAGCTTTGGCGTGCTGGCTCCTCAGTATTACACCTATATGGGCCGGCCCAAATAGCATCCAACTACACTGCTGTGCGTTTCTGTTTTTTTATTCCGTTTTAATTACGTTCTCTGTGTCCAATTTATATCAAGTCAGGAAATGTTTTGAATTTTTTAAATGTTCATAAAAATGAAAAAAGTCTAGTTCAAAAAAAAAAAATGAAAAAAAAAAAATTTAAACCGATGAACGAATTTTGAAAATGGACAAAGTTTTGAATGAATCAGGAAAAATTATGAAAATGAAGAAACTTTCAATCGGAATATTTTTTGAAGCTGAAATATTTTTTTAAATGGTGAATAAATTTTGAATCTGAACAGATTTTGAATCGGAACAATTTTTTGGAAATAGCCAAATTTTTAGAATGGTGACCAATTTTTGAAAATGAACAAGTTTTAAATCTGAACAAATTTTGAAAATGAGCAAAGTTGAATCGGGAACGATTTTTTAAATTGAATTTTCTTAAATATCAAATAATTTTGTAAGTCCAGGGTGCGACATCCAATCAACAAGTGAGATAAAAATTCTCTATTTGCGGCCTCATGAGCTAAAATAGGGGTACAAAACAAGTGTAATTTTGAAGGTTTTAAAGGTAGCACACAAACAATTTACTTGGAATGGAGGTTAAATACCACATATAGATAGGTATGATGGACACAAATGGCATGGTTTTGGGGCTCACGGTTTGGATGCACGAGAAGCATGCCCTCTCAGTATAGGTTTTTGGCTAGCAAGGTTGGGTAGCAAGCATAAAAGTTGAGGGAAAACAAACAAAAACATATATGATAAAACCAATCATGCAATCTTCCTTGAAGGTACAAACAATCTTAATTGAGAATACTAGGCTTATGAGCTAACAAGAAAGAAAGATCATGGAATAATATATCTACATGCAACTTCCTCTTTTCTACTTAATTCTCAACGTATTGAACCTACTAACCAATGCTAAGTTTGCCAAAACCAACTAGATTATCTTGAAGCTCCAACATTGATACCAATACTAATAACAAGATCAACCATACAAAAAAATTACAAACTAAAATAAAGTGTAGGAATTAGACGATGAAACTTCTCATTAATATTTCATTACAGCAACTCAAACCAAGGGATACAACGATAACCAACTAAAGAGTAATACTTCCATACTGCAAACCATCCTATATGATATTTCCTCTACTCATGATATGACTCTACTAAAAGGTAAAAAGGGTGAAAGGTAAAGGTGTGACCGCGGCACTCCCCTAAGCTTGGAACAAGCGAAGGGGATGCCAATACCAATGACGAATCAATTCTTTGGTGGTGGTGGTGAGTCCTTCTCATCATCATACTTCCAAGGTAAAGGCTCTCCATCCACAAACGATGTCCTGGTCTCCAATATCCTGAAACTAGCAGCAGAGCTTATACGTTTAAACTTGTTCTCATACTCACAGTTCTGATTCTGCACATCGTAGAGTTGTGCTTGCAATTTGTTGGTGGTCTCGGTGAGTGAGAAGATCTCCTCCCAAAGCTTTCAAGTCTCCTTCTTGTGCTCGACGATCAGTTCTGTCTTCATCATGTGGATGATGTCAACTACACGCTCCGCCATCTTCTTGTACTTAAAGACTTCTTGCTCCAGCTCTTCCATCCTAGCTTCCAGACTTCCTTCTCTTCTAGGGCCCCGAACATCTTCTATTTGCACCTCCCCATCCTTGAGAAGCAACTCTTTGGGATGCATCTTCAACTCGTTCATGTACGTGTTGAAGACGTTCGCAAAGAAACTGTCTTTGCGAGGTCCCAAAGAGGACATCATGGCTCTAGATCTGAAGATGTACCCTCGCAGAAACAGATCGAAACAGAAACACGACGAGAAAACGGTATACGGACCTCAGGGGGTCCGGGGGGTTAAATATTAGAAACATGCATAACGAAAGGAAAGTCCAGGTCGAAAACGAGTCGGAGAGGGGCTTAAGGGCACCCAAACCATAGGGTGCCGCGGCCAGGGGTGGGCCCGCGTCCCCAGGTGGTGTGGTGCCCTCGGGCACAATCTCCTACCCTTCTTTGGCTCGATATTTTTCGTATTTTCCAAAAACCAATAAATTATAACTTAGAAGGTATTCCGTGAACTTTTTCTTAACAAAACTATTATCTATTCCAAAATAGACTCTGCAGATTCTAGAACTTCCCTCTAATGAACTTCTCCGGAGTCATTACTTGAATAACATCAACATCTTCATCATAAGAATCCCCGGAAATATAATGTTTGAGTATTTTCCCATTTACCACTTGTGTAGTGTTATCTTTCAGGGAATCAATTTTGATTGCACCAGAACGATACACTTCTTCAATAACATAGAGGCCTTCCCATCTTGAGAGTAATTTTCCTGCAAAAAATCTGAGACGAGACCGATACAATAGAACTTTCTTACCAACATGAAACTTTCTCTTAAGAATTCTCCTATCATGCCATTGTTTAACTTTCTCTTTAAATAGTCTAGCATTTTCATATGCTTCACATCTCCATTCATCCAGATGATTCAAATCAAGCATTCTTTTCTTACCAGCAAGTTTGAAATCTTTATTAAGTTCTTTCACCGCCCAACAAGCTTTGTGTTCTAATTCTAAAGGCAAGTGACAAGCTTTTCCATAAACCATTTTATAAGGAGACATACCCATAGGATTTTTATAAGCAGTTCTATAAGCCCATAAAGCATCATTCAAATTATCCGACCAATTCTTCCTAGATTTATTAACAGTCTTTTGCAAGATAGATTTAATTTCTCTATTTGATAGCTCTACTTGCCCACTGGTTTGAGGATGATAAGCTGAGGCAATTCTATCATTAACATCATATTTAGCAAGGGTTTTTCTAAAACCACCATGAATAAAATGAGAACCTCCATCAGTCATAAGATATCTAGGCACACCAAACCTAGGGAAAATGACATCTTTAAGCATTTTTAAAGAGGTCTCACCATCAACACTTTTTGTAGGTATAGCTTCTACCCACTTAGTAACATAATCAACATCAACAAGAATATGAGTGTAACCATTAGAAGGAGGAAAAGGACCCATAAAGTCAAATCCCCAACAATCAAAAGGTTCAATAACAAGAGAATAACTCATAATTATTTCATTACGTCTAGAAATATTACCAACTCTTTGACATTCATCACAAGATAAAATAAATTTACGTGCATCTTTAAAGAGAGTAGTCCAATAGAAACCTGATTGTAGAACCTTATGCGCGGTTCTATCTCCAACGTGATGTCCTCCATAGGCACTACCATGGAACTTCTCAATATTTCACGTTGTTCATGATCTGGAACACATCTTATCACAATACCATCTACACCTTTTTTATATAAGTGTGGGTCATTCCAAAAATAATGCCTCAAATCATAGAAGAAATTTCTTCTTTGTTGAGCTGTAAATGTTGGAGGCAAATGCTTTGAAACAATAAAGTTAGCATAATTAGCATACCAAGGACTATCCTGGGATTTTACCTTTATTGCAGCCAACTGTTCATTTGGAAAACTATCATTAACAGGAATAGGGTCAAAAGCAATGTTTTCCAATCTAGAAAAGTTATCAGCAACAGGATTTTCAGCACCCTTTTTATCCACAACATGCAAATCAAACTCTTGTAAAAGCAACACCCATCTAATAAGCCTAGGTCTAGCATCTTTATTTTTCCATAAGGTATCTAATAGCAGCATGATCAGTATGAATAGTAACTTTTGAGTCAACAATATAAGGTCTAAACTTATCACATGCAAAGACTACAACTAAGAACTGTTTTTAGTAGTAGAATAATTCTTTTGAGCAGCATCAAGAATCTTACTAGCATAATGAATAACATTCAACTTCTTATCTACGCGCTGTCCAAGAACAACACCTACAACAAAATCACTAGCATCACACATAATTTCAAAAGGTAAATTCTAGTCAGGTGGTTGAACAATAGGAGAAGTAGTTAAAGACTTCTTTAAAGTTTCAAAAGATCCCTTACAATCATCATAAAAAACAAAAGGTACGTCTTTTGAAGAAGATTAGTAAGAGGCTTTGATATTTTAGATAAATCTTTAATAAATCTCCTATAAAAACCAGCATGACCAAGAACACTACAAATACCATTAACATCCTTGGGGCAGGGCATTTTCTCTATGGATTCCACTTTAGCTCTATCAACTTCAATACCTCTTTCAGAAATTTTATGTCCAAGAACAATTCCTTCATTCACCATAAAGTGGCATTTCTCCCAATTAAGAACAAGATTAGTTTCCTCACATCTCTTCAAACTTTATCAAGGTTGTGCAAGAAATTATCAAAAGGAGTTCCATAGACGGAGAAATCGTCCATGAATACTTCCACAATCTCTTCACAAAAACCATGAAAAATAGCAGAAATGCATCTTTGAAACGTAGCAGGAGCATTACACAAACCAAAAGGCATACGTCTATTAGCATAAGTACCATAAGGACAAGTAAAGGTTGTTTTCTCTTGATCTTGCTTCCTAACAGCAATTTGAGAAAACCTAGAATAACCATCAAGAAAGCAAAAATGATTTTTCTTAGACAACCTGTCTAACCTTTGATCAGTAAAAGAAAAAGGATAATGATCTTTCTTAGTAAACTTGTTAACTTTCCTAAAATCAATGCACATTCTATAACCAACTACTACTCTTTGAGGAATAAGCTCATTATTTTCATTAGGCACAACAGTCATTCCTCCCTTCTTAGGGACACAATGCACAGGGCTCACCCATCTACTATCAGCAATAGGAAAAATAATACCAACATCAAGGAGTTTTAATACCTCATTTCTTACCACTTCCTTCATCTTAGGAATTAAACGACGTTGATGTTCAACTACTGGCTTTGGATCAGGTTCAATATTAATAACATGCTGACATATATATAGAGAGAGATCCCTTTCAAATCATCAAGAGTATACCCAATAGCTCCACGGTGTTTCTTCAATATTGCCAATAATCTTTCCTCTTCTTCACATAAAATTCGCACTAATAATAACATGATATATTCTCTTATCATCGATATAAGCATATTTAAGATCATCAGGCAAAGGTTTTAAATCAAAAACATGATCCTCTTTTGGTGGTAATGTCACTACCAAATTTCGTGCGATCAGGGACGTTTTGAGCGAACGTTTCAATAACGTCGTGTGTTTTCCGTCGCAGATGGCTGAAAAGTGGATTTTGCTCTCGACATTGCGGTCGATCTGGACATTTTTTACATTTTGCACTGCGGATTTTTGTTCCCGGCCCAATAGGCCCAGTTGGAGGCGATTTTCTTTCCACGAGAACGTCGCAGATTAGTCGAATGTATCCCTTTTCATTTCTGTCATTTATTTGTCCTTATTGTGAACTCGAATTATCGGTCGGTATATGCTTTTGCATCGACATTAGTCTAATGTAACCCTTTTAATTTCTGTCACCTAGATCCATCGAAAATTCTGTTGGGAATATGCCCTAGAGGCAATCATAGATGATGTAATTCCCAATGTATTCATAAAGTTATTAAGTTGTCCTTTGGTTTGAACATCTGATATATGTCATTGAATATGTGATTCGATTGTGGAACTATGTATGCATGTTGTTCATACTAATTGTCCTTGGTCGTTAAGGTTGTGCTGGACACACACCCTAGACTAATGTGAGTGTTGGCTGATGACACGGTTCCACTTGTCATGGGCATGGTGATGCCATTCCAACGTTCACGGACTTGGCTAAAGAGTTTAGCAAGTCGGACTGACCCACATTGAGATGCAACGATCAAGTCGTCATTTGCATGTCTCAATCAATGTAATCCTTAGACCTGAGGTTGTCGCACAATCCGAGTTGTGGATCACCGACTTAGGTTCTGTCAAACGTTGTTCTGTGACAAGGCAACTATAAAGGCAGAGTTCGGGTCGAATGAGAAGCAAGCTGCGTGATGTGGATAATCAAGATGGGATTTTCCCCCTCCTAATGGAGAGATATTCTCTGGGCCCTCTCGAGTGATATGATTCAGGAAGCATGGCCATGCGCGACTCAGTTAAGTGTTAACTGTGTCGGTTGACTAAGAGTTAGTCAGATGAATCGCATATCACGGATCGAGAAGAGAGTTGAACTATTTAAGGGATGACGATAAATCGCCTATAGTTCGACAAGGTATATCGTGAGGCAAAAAGGACTAAGATGAATATCACATTGAAAGGTATGTCATCATGACTCAATGGAACTTGGGAGTCAGCACGTTCTGCTAGGAGCCGCTACCGATTGATCGATTGAGAGTAGGACTCCAATCGTGTCCAAGTCGCCATGAGCCTGCAGGGTCGCACACTTAAGAGCGGGAGCAAGTATTGGTCGGGTTGGACCCGAACCGGAAATGGACTGGTTTTGTGAGTCGGACTCACAGAGGGAATGGGCCACAAGTGTTGTGAAGCCCATTACCATACGCTATATAAAGAGGGGCGCAGGTTGCCCAGCGGGCACGTTAGTCCACTCTCCCATGCGTTGGGAACCCTAGCCCCACTCAGTCCAGCCGTCGCACCAGACCTAGCAGTCTGCCGTCGGAGCTCCTCCTCGTACGTGTGGATACCGGCAGAGGTGCTGTACGTTCAGCACTTCGACGTTCGAGGGATTAGATCGGCCGGACCGGATCGTGGGACTGCACTGCCCCGACGCGCTTCACCGATAATCCGCAACCGCGCGTCTAGTGGTAATCATCGTGGCCTTCTACCTCGGCTAGATCTTGGAAGTACCGCGTAGGAAAAAGTTTTCGTTTATCTCTACGCGTTCCAACAGTGGTATCAGAGCGGTAGCTTCTGGTATTAGGCCCGAGATCCGTACATATGTGATATGCAGTTAGCGTTAGATGTGATCTAATTGCTGTTTTGGTGGCCGATCTATGAGATAGATCGGTTTTGTACAAGATTGATTGGATCAATCGTACTCGGGGTTAATGGATGATCAGGTTTCCGTGATCATACCGCTAAGGTCATGAAACAACATACCCCTACCGGTCGGTTGCCGCCATCGGGGTATACCGTGACACATAAATCCAGTTGCGGTGATCGAAGATCAAAGAGTTTGGTCGAATCGGAATACGGATCATATTCGGGTAAAATCGTTTTATCCGATGAAGAAATCCATGATCGGAATCCATGATCGGGACCGCCGGCTTCGCCCTGTCGTAGCGCCTTAGATGTCGTTGCGAGTTTCACAACGCCGGTAGATATCGTATCTATGCATAACTTGTTTTTGCAGAAAGTTGTGAATGGTATGGCTTATGTGCATGTGATGTGTGTAATCCATACATGATCTGCGTATCATGTTTATGTCAGCCGGCTGGAGTCTAGGTGCTGTCATTTTATTGTATACCGGCCTGCGTGTCGGATTCTCTATGTAAATTTTGATTTACTAGCTAGTGTAGCTTGTTGGAGAACCGGGTGGCATGCAAGTCGATATACAAGTCGGCTACATGGAGTAAGATGGCACGTGACAAGAGTTGGCACGAGTCGACTTACAAGCTTTGTGGAGATGGAGATCACCATGAAGAGAGCCATACCATTTCACATTATAATTGCTTTATTTGTGTTATTGTTATGTCTCTATTTACCTCTATTTAGATAGTTGGTAGATTCTTTAATCCCTCAAAGAAGGTCTAGTCGGTCCCCCCACCAGTGCTGCACCATCACAAGTCGGACATTCTTGGTAGTGGGCTCATAAAATTGAGGTGCTACCAATTCTTTCCGGTTAGGTGGGTTTGAGTCAGACTCTTACAAGCAGAAGCACTTGGTAATCTAGACGAGTCCATCACAACGGTTGTGGGGCTCGGGGCGAGGTAGGTTGGCAGCCGGGGCATGTGATGCCACCGAACTAACAGGAGTCGTATTGGATACGATTGGCAAGGTGTTGCCTACCTAGATCACTTGACGGCTAGCGGTGATGCTAAAGCTCACTAGTCGGCTTGCTTATTTAGGATCTTGAATCACTTAGCAACCATCGGAGGGATGTTGGTTCTAGTGGGAGCATAAGTATTAAAGCGTTTAATATGCCTGCTCTTTTATGAATACATGTCTTAAGTGTTTTTGTGTATTTTCTGTTGTAGATCAATGGCACCTAGCAACCTTCCTCAGTTGTCCGCGTTTGCGTTGAGGTCAATCCTAGAGAAAGATAAGCTTAATGGAACTAATTTCACCAACTGGTATCATAATCTGAGGATAGTCCTCAAGCATGACAAGAAAGAACATGTTCTAGAAACTCCACTTCCAGAAGAGCCAGATGACGATGCGACTGTCGCAGTCACCAATGCCTACCGTAAGACTAGAGATGAGTCTACGGAGATTAGCTGTCTTATGCTTGCACACATGGAACCGGACTTGCAGCAGAAGTTCGAGAATGTTGAGGCCTACGATATGATCGAAAGCCTCAAAAGTATGTTCCAGGCTCAAGCAAAGACTGAGAGGTATCAAGTCTCTCAAGCTTTGCTTGGCTGTAAGCTGAAAGACGGCGATCCACTGAGTCCGCATGTAATCAAGATGATTGGTTACATACAGTCTTTGGATCGGCTGGGCTTCCCAATTAACGAAGAGTTCGCTACTGATATAATTCTGAACTCTCTTCCTAGTGCGTATGGTTCGTTCATCTCGAACTACCATATGCATGGTATGGATAAGAGTATCACTGAATTACATGGGATGCTCAAAACGACAAAGTCTGATATCAAGAAAGGCACCAGTCAAGTGTTGATGGTGCAGAATAAGGCTAAGTTCAAGAAGAGTTCTTGGACTAAGAAGAAGAAGGATAAGTCAGGAGGTAGCACCCATGGCCCTGTCCAGAGTGCTCCCTCAAAGACTAAACCTTCTCCTACAGCCGGAGCCAACTGCTTCTATTGCAAGCAAGATGGCCACTGGAAGAGGAACTGCACCAAGTATTTGGCTGACAGAGCCAAGAGTGGAGGTGTGACTTCCAACTCAGGTACGCTTGTGTGCAATGTTATAGACATTTATCTTGCTGATGCGCCTAATAGTTCTTGGGTATATGATACCGGATCAGTTATTCACATATGCAACTCGTTGCAGGGACTGGTAAGAACTAGGAGCGTGGCAAGAGGAGAGGTTGATATTCGAGTCGGCAACAAGGCGAGAGTCGCTGCGTTAGAAGTCGGCACGATGCAACTTCATTTACCTTCAGGATTTATTTTGGAACTAAATAATTGTTATTATGTTCCAGCGCTTAGTCGAAACATTATTTCCGCCTCATGTTTGATGAGACAAGGTTATGAGTCGAATATTAAGAATAATGGTTGTTCTTTATATTTGAAAGATATGTTTCATGGCTTTGCACCCGTTCAGAACGGGTTATTTATTTTAAATCTTGATAGTGAATCGGTCTATAACATAAATGTTAAAAGGTTGAAACCAAATGATCTGAATATGACTTACTTTTGGCACTGTCGGCTTGGTCATATAAGTTGGAAGCGCATGAAGAAGCTCCATGATGATGGACTTCTAACTTCGTTTGACTTAGAGTCATTCGAGACATGCGAATCATGCCTACTAGGCAAGATGACCAAGACACCTTTTGCAAGGAGTTGTGAAAGGGCGTTCGACTTGTTGGAACTAATACATAGTGATGTATGTGGACCAATGAGCACGACAGCTAGAGGTGGTTATGAGTACTTCATTACCTTCACTGATGATTTGAGTAGGTATGGATATATCTATTTAATGAAACACAAGTCGGAAGCCTTTGAAAAGTTCAAGGAATTCCAGAGTGAGGTACAAAATCAACTCGGCAAGAAAATAAAGTTTCTACGGTCGGACCGTGGGGGCGAGTACATGAGCCATGAGTTTGATGACCATCTAAAGAGTTGTGGAATAGTTCCTCAACTCACTCCGCCGGGTACACCGCAGAGAAACGGTGTATCGGAACGGAGAAATCGGACCTTGTTGGACATGGTACGATCAATGATGAGTCGGACAGATCTACCTTTATCATTTTAGGGTTATTGTCTAGAAACTGCAGCTTTCACACTAAACAGAGTACCATCAAAGTCAGTAGAGAAGACACCACATGAGATGTGGACGGGCAAAAAGCCAAGTTTGTCTTTTCTTAAGATTTGGGGTTGTGAGGTATTTGTCAAGCGACTTCAGTCGGACAAGCTCACACCCAAGTCGGATAAGTGTATTTTCGTGGGGTATCCGAGGGAAACCTTGGGGTACTACTTCTACAACCGGGAAGAGGGCAAAGTGTTTGTCGCTCGGAATGGTGTCTTCCTTGAGAAAGAGTTTCTCAGTCGGGAAGTCAGTGGGAGCACGGTGCAACTCGAAGAAATTCGAGAGGAACCAGCTAGGGGCGAGTCCGCAATGGCCTTGGAGGCTGAGCCGGTCGTGGTACCTACACCGGTTACAGCACCTGAACCTCGGAGATCTGCCAGATTACAGAGTGCTCGAGATGTTTTACTGTTAGACAGTAATGAGCCGGCAACTTATTCGGAAGCGATGGTGGGATCTGATTCCGAGTCATGGCTTGGAGCCATGAGATCCGAGTTAAAGTCCATGGATGAAAACCAAGTTTGGAATTTGGTTGATCTGCCTGACGGTGCAAGACCCGTCGAGTGCAAATGGGTCTTTAAGAAGAAAATTGATATGGATGGAAATATTTCCGTCTATAAAGCACGACTTGTCGCGAAGGGGTTCCGACAGGTTCAAGGAGTTGACTACGACGAGACCTTCTCGCCCGTAGCGATGCTTAAATCAATTCGGATCATGTTAGCCATAGCAGCCTATTTCGACTATGAGATATGGCAGATGGATGTCAAGACGGCTTTCCTTAATGGAAATTTAACTGAGGACGTGTATATGATACAGCCCGAAGGTTTTGTCGATCCGGCTAATGCTGACAAGGTATGCAAACTTCACAAAATCCATTTATGGGTTGAAGCAAGCATCTCGGAGTTGGAACATTCGCTTTGATGAGGTAGTCAAATCGTTTGGCTTCATCAAGAGCGATCATGATTCTTGTTTATACAAGAAGTTTAGTGGGAGCAAAGTGAACTTTCTAATCTTATATGTGGATGACATATTGCTGATTGGAAATGATGTCATGATGTTGCAAGAAACCAAAGAGTCATTGGAAAGGAGTTTCTCAATGAAGGATTTGGGTGAGGCAACTTACATATTAGGAATCAGGATCTATAGAGATAGATCAAGGCGGCTCATTGGATTGAGTCAGAGTACATATCTGGACAAAGTTTTGAAGAAATTAAAAATGCAAGAGTCCAAGAAGGGATTCTTGCCGATGTCCCATGGCATAAAACTTAGCAAGACTCAGTGTCCTTCGACGACTGATGAGCGAAGTCGGATGAGTGTGATTCCGTATGCTTCGGCAATAGGATCCATCATGTATGCCATGATTTGTACTAGGCCAGATGTTTCCTATGCTCTAAGTGTTACGAGCAGATACCAGGCTGACCCTGGCGAAGCCCACTGGGCAGCGGTTAAAAACATCCTTAAGTATTTGAGAAATACTAAGGAAATGTTCCTAGTTTATGGAGGTGATGAGGAATTCAGTGTAAAGGGTTACACGGATGCAAGTTATCTCACCGACTCAGATGATTCTCGTTCGCAATCGGGATACGTGTTCGTAATGAACGGAGGAGCTGTGAGCTGGAAGAGTTCCAAGCAAGATACGGTGTCTGCATCTACAACAGAGGCTGAGTATATTGCTGCCTCAGAGGCGGCAAAGGAAGCTGTTTGGATCAGGAACCTCCTGATGGATCTTGGTGTGGTTCAGGGCGCGTCCAATCCTTTGGACGTATATTGTGACAACAATGGTGCTATCGCACAGGCCAAGGAACCTAGACAACACCAGAAGAACAAACATATACTCATGCGGTACCACCTCATTCGCCAGTTTGTCGAACAAGGTGATATCAAGTTATGCAAAGTACACACGGATGCAAACATTGCAGATCCGTTGACAAAGGCGCTACCACAGCCTAAGCATGAGGCGCACACGAGAGGTATGGGCATTAGATGCCTAGGCATATGATGCCAAGATGATTGACTCTAGTGCAAGTGGGAGACTGTTGGGAATATGCCCTAGAGGCAATCATAGATGATGTAATTCCCAATGTATTCATAAAGTTATTAAGTTGTCCTTTGGTTTGAACATCTGATATATGTCATTGAATATGTGATTCGATTGTGGAACTATGTATGCATGTTGTTCATACTAATTGTCCTTGGTTGTTAAGGTTGTGCTGGACACACACCCTAGACTAATGTGAGTGTTGGCTGATGACACGGTTCCACTTGTCATGGGCATGGTGATGCCATTCCAACGTTCACGGACTTGGCTAAAGAGTTTAGCAAGTCGGACTGACCCACATTGAGATGCAACGATCAAGTCGTCATTTGCATGTCTCAATCAATGTAATCCTTAGACCTGAGGTTGTCGCACAATCCGAGTTGTGGATCACCGACTTAGGTTCTGTCAAACGTTGTTCTGTGACAAGGCAACTATAAAGGCAGAGTTCGGGTCGAATGAGAAGCAAGCTGCGTGATGTGGATAATCAAGATGGGATTTTGACCCTCCTAATGGAGAGATATTCTCTGGGCCCTCTCGAGTGATATGATTCAGGAAGCATGGCCATGCGCGACTCAGTTAAGTGTTAACTGTGTCGGTTGACTAAGAGTTAGTCAGATGAATCGCATATCACGGATCGAGAAGAGAGTTGAACTATTTAAGGGATGACGATAAATCGCCTATAGTTCGACAAGGTATATCGTGAGGCAAAAAGGACTAAGATGAATATCACATTGAAAGGTATGTCGTCATGACTCAATGGAACTTGGGAGTTGTCGCACCCTGGCTTCTAAGGGATACTCACCGCACGAACTGGATAGCAGGTGCTTGGATTATGGGGCATAACTGCTCCCACGTCCCAGCTTCCTGGTAGGCCTGCGCTTATGCGCGACAACACAAGCCCTGCTATTCCACCGTCGATGTAAACTATCCACTAGAAGTCACAGGCACTACCGTTGACGTACTTCATATCAATCACGCACGGTACGTCAACAGCTTTGAACGAATGATGATCACAACATATCTCTAGGACACAAAAGATTGAAATAAAGTTGCAACAGGCCTTCACTAAGGCAGAGATAGCAGATACAATCATCCAGAGGACACATGTCCCAACATATCATCCATTACATCAGCCGAAGCAATCAAAGGTGTCTGAGTACAGACAAAACCCAAAGGCTTAAGAAGCCGGAGGAAAATAAGGAAAACGAAGCCCATCCACGAAGGTTCTGGATCCTGCCCTGGTCCAGCTATCTACTCGTCTGCAGCGTCGTCAAACTCCACGAAGTAGCCGTCCTGGGAAGCATCGTAGTCGTAGTCGTACTCTGCGTAAACCACAGCCCCAACGGGGTCAGTACATCCAAGTACTGGCAAGCAAGACTCACAGTTCATCAAAGAGTTGCCCGTCAACACAAGCATAGATGCTTGGGATCAACGGAAGAAAGGGGTGTTATGAAAGTTGCTGCTGGCTGCTCTAACCAACTACAGAAGATAACTACAAGTTCCGGCTAACAGAATAAGAGGAGATCGAGGATTGTAACCAACTAAAAGATAACTTCAACCAAACCCATCCTGGATCTCGCCCCTTATCCAAAGAAGCAATCCAAGGATAACTCACACAGTTGTGATAAGGTGAATCAAGTTATTGTGTGAATAACCTATTACTAGTCAATTTATTAATCAGTGGGTGAAACATGGTTGATCATTAAGTTGAAGTTGTCCTGAGTACTTGTTAGCCAGTACTTTCACCAAGTAATCCATAACCGCGGAAAACACGGCTTCTCGAGAAGATTATCCCTGCAGGGTTGCACCAATTTGGCCGTACACGCAAGAATAACCCGCCAGATGGGATGCCTCCCACCAAGCGGGGTACTCTACACAACCAACCATTCTTCGCATCAAGCCCAAAGCACCTTGGGCGCACGGCTAAGCGAGCCCAGAAGAAAATGGACCCTCATAGCACTCTAAGAACGTGTCCCCCTATATGCCGACTACAAAAGTTCCACCCTGCGCTGGGCTCGCAAAAACATGCATGCGGCAAATAGAAAGCACGAACTAAATGAGATGATTTGGACGAGATGCGAATCAGGTCAAGTTGAGGGGGGCGCCCATACTCGCTTCCCACATGCGGTTAGTGCGCTCATCATGGATCAGTAGACAAGACCCTTTTCCTATTAGGGTCGACACTAGCAGGCTTCAAAACCTCTCATGGGCCTCCTGCCGGTGCCTTATCATCAAATTATTATTATTACCATTAGCAATTAACAGGATTGATTGATTAACATTCGAGCCCCGGTACAAATAAGAAGATAGTAACAGTAGTAACCGACAACAGACTCGAGTAAAAGCAACCCTAAGCATGCTAGGTAAGAACAGGCACAAGCAAAGGCTGTAGGTATGGAGGTGAGGCAATATCATTGGTTCAGGGTATCATGTGATAGGTTCGGAGAACAAGCAACGATACATAGGGCTAGCAATAGTAGACAAAAGGATAGTATCGACAACAAGTGTGGAAAGGAACTCGATGATTCATGTGAGTGATAACTTGCCTGGAAGCTCAACAGCCGGGTACTGAGCTAGGTCCTGGGGAGTGGTGTCGTAAGGATCGTCGGTCTCAACGTAGTCGTCGTCTAACCGAGAAGAAGCAAACAAACAGAACAGGAATGTAAACAATCATTGCCATGGCATTGTGCACAATCAAGATGATGCATGACAGTTTAATAGATGCAACAAAATAAACTACTTGATATGATAGCACAATTTAAATGGACAGATATGCAACTTTGAGCTGCATATGAAAATCCCATGGAATTTGGTTAGATTATTTGTTTTCCAACTACTCAACAGGTGCTAGTGGGTTAGTATGATGCATGCAACAGGAAAACAACAAAATAACAACATTAGAATCAATTTAGAATAGGGTGTAGCAATTTAGAAGTTGTTATTAATTTAGGAAAATTTTGGGTGCATTAAAGGTGACACACAAATAGTTGTTGTTTTCAACCATTTAAAATGTTCAAAACAAATAACAAAGTTGATATTTGAAAAGAACATCAAATTTTGGTTGGATTACATGTTTCACAATTTGAAATTGGAATTAGGATTATTTAATTATGAATTAAACAATATTAAACAATTTTTATTTGCATTAAACAAGATTTAAATTGTTTAGGCAATTTAAATTATTCAAAACATAAAACAAAATTTATATTTGAATAGATTATTCAAAAAGGTGTGAAAAACATATTTTATTTGACTTATTTGGAAAAGGTATGAATTAGTTATGAATTATTACAAATTACATTTGAATTATTCAAATTTGAAATTTAAATGAATTTTGAAAACTCAAAACAGAACACAAATAAGCTAGATGGAAAGATTATGAAATTTGGATATGAAAACATATAAAGTTTGCATTTGTTGGATTTATAAAATGAAAGATATTGAATTTCAAAGTTTGGATTTAATTCTGCTATTTAAAATAAAATAGAATTTTAAAACAGAATTGTTTTTATTCGTGTGTTACCGTGCTGGGGTTTACCCACAGGCACTGCCCTGTGGGCCTGCTGGGCCAGCACGCTGGCGTGGCAGAGGAGGGGCTGACAGGGGGGCCACCCTGTCAGCACGGAGCGCAAAAAGGTGGGGTTTTAATCGCGGGTGCTGGGGTTCGAACCCAGCACCTCTCCCTCGCGCGCGATTGACTGAAACCAACTGCGCTGCTGCGCGTCTGTTGTCAGTATACCACACGCGGTGAGGATATTGTTACAGATCGTGCAAAGACTGAATTTTTATCTGACGAAACTGACGAGTGTTCGACTGACAGAAGAAAAACAGAGGGGCTCGCCGGCGATCAACGGCACGGTGGCGCTCGCTGTGGCTGTGCTGGACGTAGTGGACGTGCACGGGATACAGTGGGAGTGCAAGGAGGGACGAGAGGGGAGGAAGTGGTGCTCACCACCGGAGTAATTGGAAGCAGCGGCGGACGGTGACGCACGGTGACGACAGAGTCCGCGGCGAGGTCGAGGACGGCGTCGATGCTGTGGTGCTCCTCCTGGATCCCTCTGGTGTTCGCTGCGTAGAGGAGGAAGAGAGGAAGCGGTTGCAGCAAACGAGCGGTGACGACGAGCCCTGCAACGGCGGTGCGATCGACGGATTCAGAACGACGGCGCACGGTGGCCGGAGAAGAAAAAGGAAACGCGGCCTCGATCTGATGCTCACCTTGGTTCCTTCTGGTGTCCAAGGGGTAGAGGAGAAGGTGGCGGTGCGGTTCCTGCTTGTGGGTGGCTAGATGGGAGCTCTACGCGGCGGCGCCATGTCGATCTTCAGGAGGTTGCCGGCGGGGAGAAAAACAGAGGTGTGGAGGACGTCGAGGAGGGAGGAGATGGCGGCGATCGCGATGGGAGAGAGGAACCCTAAGTGCTAGGGCACCTGCCAGGTGCCTAGGGAGGCTTTATAGGGCCCTGGCGATGGGATGGCCGCCGGCGTCGCGCGCGGTGCCGCGGTGGCACCGGCCGATGCGTTGCCGTACGCGGTGACGAAGGAGATTAGAGGGTGGGCGCGAATCTTGGCGCAAACGAATCGGTACGGTGCGGTTAAGTTGGGCTGGGCGCACGCGCGGGTTAGGTTAGCGGGCTGGGCTGCGGTAGATAGGTTAGTTGCCTCCCATTTCTATTTTTTTATTCTTTTCTGTTATTTTTTTTTTGTAGAAACAGTTTTTGGAATATTTTGTTAAGGTTTTGGTTGAGGAAAAATTCAGAAAAATTTAGTTAAACTTTTTAGATAATTAGAAACCACATTGCAAGCTTGGATTTCAAAAATTGAGATTTAAAATGATAGTTGGTGTTTGAATCCAAATTTGGGGGTATTTTTAATATTAAACCATTAAGAAAAACATGCTTTGGAATAGGGTTACCCCTAGGGTTTTAGAAGGATTTGAAGAGTGCAAAAAGGTGGTGATTTTTATGGTTTCCAAAAGAGTACTGATTTGAAACTTGATTTGAATTTGAAATGACTTAGAAATTAATTGGTGGAATTATGTGAATGATTTGAGGCAACAATTTAATAGTTGAACATTAATGAATTACTTGGAAACAGAAAGGAGGTTTGATTTGCAATACTTTATTTGAAAAGATTGTAACAGACAAGTGTGAAAAGTTTGAATTCATTATGAAAACAATGCAAACAAATGAAACAAATGCAATGAAATGATGACATGATGCATTGCTTGAAATAAAACAAGGAATCAAACATTCTAGGGGGTATTTTCATACTTGGATGTTACAAAATGCCCCCCCTTGAAGGAATCGCGCCCCGAGATTCCCTACTGAGAAATGAAAAGGTCCGGATACTTCTTGCGAAGATCCTCTTCGGTCTCCCACGTTGCCTCTTTATCGGAATGATGCGACCATTGGACTTTCAAGAACTTGGTGCTCTTGTTGCGAGTCTTACGCTCGGTCTCATCGAGAATACGAATAGGGTGCTCCTCATAAGATAGATCATCTTGCAGTTCAATGGAATCATGATCAACTGCACGATCTGGATCTTTGAAACACTTCTTGAGTTGTGACACGTGAAACACATCGTGCACTTTGGAAAGTTTTTCTGGAAGTTCAAGACGATAAGCATTCTCTGCACGCCTCGAGAGAATGTTGAAAGGACCAATGTATCTTGGTGCAAGCTTTCCTTTCACACCAAAACGATGAGTGCCTCTGAGGGGAGTTACACGGAGATATGCCTTATCACCAGGTGCATAGACCATATCCCTGTGCTTGCTATCATAATAGCTCTTCTGACAAGACTGAGCAATCCTGAGATTGTCACGAATGATACGAACTTTCTCCTCGGCTTCCTTAACAATGTCAGGGCCTAAGAGTGAACGTTCACCAGCTCCAGACCAATTGATTGGACTCCTGCATCTGCGACCATACAGTGCCTCAAAAGGTGCCATGCCTAGGCTTGCCTGGTAGCTGTTGTTGTAGGAGAATTCAGCATATGGAAGGCAATCTTCCCATTTCATGCCAAAGGAGAGACCACATGCTCTGAGCATATCCTCGAGAATCTGATTGACTCTTTCGACTTGCCCCTGAGACTGAGGGTGATAAGCCGTGCTGAACAGAAGTTTAGTGCCCAAAGCTTCTTGAAAGCTTTTCCAGAAATGAGAAGTGAAGATACTTCCACGGTCTGAGCTTATTTCCAATGGGACACCATGAAGAGGAACAACCTTTGCTGTGTAGAGCTCTGCTAACTGGCTAGCTGAGATAGTTTCCTTTACAGCATAGAAGTGAGCAACCTTAGTGAGACGATCAATAACAACGAAGATTGCATCGTTGCCTTTCTTGGACTTTGGAAACCCAGTAACGAAGTCCATTTCGATCATGTCCCACTTCCACTCAGGAATTTTCAGAGGTTGGAGTAGACCTGCTGTCTTCTGATGGACTGCCTTAACACGTTGACAAACGTCGCATTCAGAAACGTATTGAGCAATTTCACGTTTCATGCCAGACCACCAATACAGAGTCTTAAGATCCTGGTACATCTTTGTACTTCCAGGGTGAATGGATAGAGGAGTTTCATGAGCCTCCTTGAGAATGATATCCTTGAGACTTTGAATCTGAGGAACTGCAATGCGTCCTTCGAAGAACACAGTTCCCTTGTCATCAATTGAGAAGGACTTGAATTTATCACTGCCCTCTTTGATTTGCTCTACCATCTTCTTGATTTCATTATCACGAAGTTGTTCAGAACGAATCTTGTCCTCGAGAGTTGGACTGGCTGTCAAGTTAGCAAGATAACCTTCCGGAACAAGACCAAGGTTCAGCTTCTGGAATTCTTCATGAAGTGGAGGTTGGCTTTCCATGATCATGAGATTATTGCAATAGGACTTGCGACTGAGAGCGTCGGCCATAACATTAGCCTTGCCTGGAGTGTAAGAAATGGTGAGATCAAAGTCTTTAATCTTCTCAATCCATCTCCTTTGCCTGAGGTTCAGATCTGGCTGAGTGAAGATGTATTTCAGACTCTTATGATCAGAAAAGATTTCAGTTTTGTTACCCAACAAGTATTGTCTCCATTTCTTGAGGGCAAACACAACTGCTCCAAGTTCAAGATCATGAGTGGGATAGTTTTGCTCATGTGGGTTCAACTGACGTGAAGCATAAGCCACAACTTGACGTTCTTGCATAAGAACTGCTCCTAGGCCTTGGAGAGATGCATCACAAAATATCTGGAAAGGTTTGGTAGTATCTGGACCAACCAGAACTGGTGTGGAAGTGAGTTTAGTCTTCAGGAGGTTGAAACTCTCATCACATTGTGGACTCCAAACGAACTTTTTGTCCTTCTTTGTGAGATCAGTGAGAGGTTTAGCAATCTTGGAAAAGTTTTGGACGAAACGACGGCAATAGCTAGCCAAGCCAAGAAAGCTTCTAACTTGTTTCACCGTCTTTGGGGGTTTCCAGTCAACAATTGCCTTAACCTTTTCCGGATCAATGGCAATGCCTTTGGCAGAGATGATATGACCAAGATATGCAACTTCTGGAATCCAGAACTCACATTTGGAATACTTGGCATATAGACGATGCTCGCGAAGTTTCATGAGAGTGAGACGAAGGTGTTCTCCATGCTCTTCCTCGGATTTTGAGTAGACTAGGATGTCATCAAGATATACCACAACGAACTTGTCGAGGTATTCATGGAAGACAGAATTCATGAGTCTTGAGAACGTTGCCGGTGCATTGGTGAGACCAAAGGACATGACGGTGTATTCATATAGACCGTAACGAGTGGTGAAGGCTGTTTTTGGAATATCTTCCTTTATGATCTTTATCTGATGATACACCATCCTCAAGTCCAACTTTGAGAATATTGAGGCTCCAGCAAGTTGATCAAAAAGATCATCGATACGAGGAAGTGGATACTTGTTCTTGATGGTTTTCTCGTTGAGAGGACGATAGTCAACCACGAGTCTTTTTGTTTGATCCTTCTTGGCAACAAACAGAGTTGGGCAACCCCAAGCGGAGGAACTAGGCTGAATGTAACATTTTTCCATGTACATATCGATTTGCTCCTTCAACAATTTCAGTTCAGGAGGAGCTATCTTGTATGGATGCTTAGAGATTGGAGCAGTACCTGGCTCAAGCTCGATCACGAACTCAACTGCTCTGTCCGGAGGCATCCATGGCAACTCTTCTGGAAAGACGTCAGGGAACTCACAAACCACCGGAACATTTTCAATTTCAGGAAGGGGTTTGGCATCGAGGTTGAACAGCTGAACAGAACTTGATCCATATGGAGAATAGACTATCTGGCCTGAAGTGTGAGAGAGAGTTATTGACTTTTGAGCACAGTCAATTTTTGCTTTGTGGGTCTTCAACCAATCCATACCCAGAATGACATCAATGTCAGAATTTCCCAGCAACATGAGTGAAGCAAGGAATATGCGACCTCCAATTAGGATCTCATTGTCCATGCTTATCTTGGATGTCAACATTTGCGGTCCCGGAGAGTGAACAGTCATTTGATTGCTTAGCGGAACCAGAAATAGGTTGTATGCTTTTGCAAAAATCTTTGACACGAATGAATGCGATGCTCCAGTATCAAACAACACTTTAGCTGGAATAGAGTTTACGGGTAATATACCGAGAACGACGTCAGCAGCTTCCTCAGCTTTGTCGGCCTTGATATGGTTCACCCTCGCGTTCCTCCCGACATGCCTGTTGTTGGAGTTGAAGGCTTTAGCCGCGGGAGCACGAACCATTGCCTGGTTGGTGTTGGGGCGAGGAGGTGGAGGTAGCTGCCTCTGAGTGCACTTATCAGCGTAGTGCCCAGTCTCCTTGCACTTGTAGCAAGTGACGACACGAGGAGGACCTGGCCTTGGCTGCCCCATTGGAATCCTCTGACCCTGCATCTGAGATGGGTTGGGTGGGCGGGGACCAAAGCCTGGAGAAGCTTGGGCATTTGGAGCCCGAGTGACAGCACCATTTGGCACCCAGATGCGGCGCTTCTGTGGAGGGGTGGTCATGTTGGAGGAGGAACCACCCTCACGCGAGTGCTTGCGGGACTCTTCGATCGCTTTGCGCCCATTCTCCTCATTGAGCGCGGTGTTCACAAGCTCCACGAAGTCCTTGCACTTGATGTTGGTGAGAGCGTACTTCAGTTCCGGGTTAAAGCCTCGGCGGAACCTTGCCATCTTCTTGGCTTCGGTGGACACTTCGTCACCAGCGTACCGAGCGAGGCGATTGAACTCGTTCTGGTAGCCGAGGACGTCCAGCTTGGCCTGTCTGAGAGAGCAGAATTCCTCACGCATCCTTTCCATGAGACCATCCGGGATGTGGTGCTTCAGGAAGGCATCCTTGAAACATCCCCAGGTGATCGGAAAGCCAGTTCTCATGGTCTGGTAGTTCTCCCACCAAGTAGCTGCCTGACCCTTCAGTAGGTAGGTGGCATACTTGACCTTATCTTCCTCAGCAACATGAGCAATCTCCAGAGCCCTGTTGATCTCCCTGATCCAGTCATCAGCATCCAGAGGCTCACGTGTTGCCACGAAAGCCCTCGGCCCCACGCTCAGAAACTCCTTGATGCTGACTCGCGGAGCATTCTGGTTGTTTTGCTGGTTAGCCTGGATCTGGGCCATCTGAGTCACCACTTGGGTCATCTGAGCCAACAGTTCCCCCATTGGTGGTGGCGGAGGCGGGGTGTTCCTGGTTGGAGGCATCCTGAACAGAAATGCATTTTAGCACAACAATATAACAGGATAGACTTGGTAACCGAAAGATAGATTATTCCGACGCATGAATAGATAACCAACAGGTACATCATCACATGTTCAAATACATCAGAATATCCAACAGACCAACACATGGTTCGAATGCCAAGGATAACTAAACATAGCTAGGAACGGATACATCAGTACTCCCATGCTCATCACGCAGGACGGCGGTGAGTAGTACGACGAGAGATACGGTGAGGAGGAACCCCACGGAAGTAGGTATCACGACGATCCCTGTAGATAGGAAATGCTCGGAGAGCGACTCTCGGAGTGGTGAAGTAGAAAGCGTCCTCTCCCTGTGCTCCAAAGAGAGGGATACCACTGTAACCAGCTCCAAGGTTGAGAAGTGGACCTCTGAACGGCTCGTAACCTCCAGCATCTGGCAGCGGTAACCCAGCTGTCTGAACGCAACGTGCAAAGCGCTCATCTCCAACAAAGTCTGTGGTGTACGTCGCCAGACGGGTGAGAGCAAGGTGGAGCTGCTCCCTGACTGAGGCTAACTCCTGAGAGAGTGTGGAAGCGACTGCGTCACTGTGCCTCACGAACTGGGCAGTACTGTGCAGCCTGGAGCTATCAGACTCGTAGGTATCCAGGTCGCGGTGGTCAGTGAAGTGAACTCCCGCTGCCGTGATGTAACCACGTGGGATGTGACGATAGATGGAATCATCAAACCCCCAGTAGTCAGCACGGAGAACGGTGAGACTCACGTACGCTGCCTGCTGCACGGCCATATCCACTGTGGAACCTACTGCCTCGTAGCTGTGAACAAAGCTCCTGCCATCATCCGACAGAATGTAGACGATGGCTCGGTAGAAAGTCTGCTCGAACTCGCGCTGGTGCTCGTAGACCTGGTACTCTGGTGCCCAACGGAACCCCAGATAGGTAACCATGTCCCTTAGCATCTCCGGATAACCGGCGGTGTCCTCACAGCGAGTCATCCTAACCACCTGCGGGTAGAACCTGAGATCCATCTGCAGATGATCGGGAAAGGTTTTGATTAGGCTCCGGTAGAAGAAAAAGGATGTGGAACACAACAAGGTTCAATGGACGATAAGGATGTTGAAAAGAACATGATATTGAAGCAACACTGGGAAAACGAGACCAAAAGTCCTGAGGTACTAAGGAGAACCCAAAACACGTGAAATCCTAACTTGAAAGTTTAGGTGAGAACAGAAAACAACGTTGCACTTCCTTACCAGAAAAGGGTGGGTGGGTGGGGAAAGAAGAAAAATGGCAGAATTCCTACTCTCACGTTTCATTTTTTCCTATATAGCTACAAAATAGTTTCTAGACTCAACTGCGACCAGTAAAAAGGGATCCTACAGGCAGACAGGCTCTGATACCATTTGTCGCACCCTGGCTTCTAAGGGATACTCACCGCACGAACTGGATAGCAGGTGCTTGGATTATGGGGCATAACTGCTCCCACGTCCCAGCTTCCTGGTAGGCCTGCGCTTATGCGCGACAACACAAGCCCTGCTATTCCACCGTCGATGTAAACTATCCACTAGAAGTCACAGGCACTACCGTTGACGTACTTCATATCAATCACGCACGGTACGTCAACAGCTTTGAACGAATGATGATCACAACATATCTCTAGGACACAAAAGATTGAAATAAAGTTGCAACAGGCCTTCACTAAGGCAGAGATAGCAGATACAATCATCCAGAGGACACATGTCCCAACATATCATCCATTACATCAACGGAAGCAATCAAAGGTGTCTGAGTACAGACAAAACCCAAAGGCTTAAGAAGCCGGAGGAAAATAAGGAAAACGAAGCCCATCCACGAAGGTTCTGGATCCTGCCCTGGTCCAGCTATCTACTCGTCTGCAGCGTCGTCAAACTCCACGAAGTAGCCGTCGTGGGAAGCATCGTAGTCGTAGTCGTACTCTGCGTAAACCACAGCCCCAACGGGGTCAGTACATCCAAGTACGGGCAAGCAAGACTCACAGTTCATCAAAGAGTTGCCCGTCAACACAAGCATAGATGCTTGGGATCAACGGAAGAAAGGGGTGTTATGAAAGTTGCTACTGGCTGCTCTAACCAACTACAGAAGATAACTACAAGTTCCGGCTAACAGAATAAGAGGAGATCGAGGATTGTAACCAACTGAAAGATAACTTCAACCAAACCCATCCTGGATCTCGCCCCTTATCCAAAGAAGCAATCCGAGGATAACTCACACAGTTGTGATAAGGTGAATCAAGTTATTGTGTGAATAACCTATTACTAGTCAATTTATTAATCAGTGGGTGAAACATGGTTGATCATTAAGTTGAAGTTGTCCTGAGTACTTGTTAGCCAGTACTTTCACCAAGTAATCCATAACCGCGGAAAACACGGCTTCTCGAGAAGATTATCCCTGCAGGGTTGCACCAATTTGGCCGTACACGCAAGAATAACCCGCCAGATGGGATGCCTCCCACCAAGCGGGGTACTCTACACAACCAACCATTCTTCGCATCAAGCCCAAAGCACCTTGGGCGCACGGCTAAGCGAGCCCAGAAGAAAATGGACCCTCATAGCACTCTAAGAACGTGTCCCCCTATATGCCGACTACAAAAGTTCCACCCTGCGCTGGGCTCGCAAAAACATGCATGCGGCAAATAGAAAGCACGAACTAAATGAGATGATTTGGACGAGATGCGAATCAGGTCAAGTTGAGGGGGGCGCCCATACTCGCTTCCCACATGCGGTTAGTGCGCTCATCATGGATCAGTAGACAAGACCCTTTTCCTATTAGGGTCGACACTAGCAGGCTTCAAAACCTCTCATGGGCCTCCTGCCGGTGCCTTATCATCAAATTATTATTATTACCATTAGCAATTAACAGGATTGATTGATTAACATTCGAGCCCCGGTACAAATAAGAAGATAGTAACAGTAGTAACCGACAACAGACTCGAGTAAAAGCAACCCTAAGCATGCTAGGTAAGAACAGGCACAAGCAAAGGCTGTAGGTATGGAGGTGAGGCAATATCATTGGTTCAGGGTATCATGTGATAGGTTCGGAAAACAAGCAACGATACATAGGGCTAGCAATAGTAGACAAAAGGATAGTATCGACAACAAGTGTGGAAAGGAACTCGATGATTCATGTGAGTGATAACTTGCCTGGAAGCTCAACAGCCGGGTACTGAGCTAGGTCCTGGGGAGTGGTGTCGTAAGGATCGTCGGTCTCAACGTAGTCGTCGTCTAACCGAGAAGAAGCAAACAAACAGAACAGGAATGTAAACAATCATTGCCATGGCATTGTGCACAATCAAGATGATGCATGCCAGTTTAATAGATGCAACAAAATAAACTACTTGATATGATAGCACAATTTAAATGGACAGATATGCAACTTTGAGCTGCATATGAAAAGCCCATGGAATTTGGTTAGATTATTTGTTTTCCAACTACTCAACAGGTGCTAGTGGGTTAGTATGATGCATGCAACAGGAAAACAGCAAAATAACAACATTAGAATCAATTTAGAATAGGGTGTAGCAATTTAGAAGTTGTTATTAATTTAGGAAAATTTTGGGTGCATTAAAGGTGACACACAAATAGTTGTTGTTTTCAACCATTTAAAATGTTCAAAACAAATTACAAAGTTGATATTTGAAAAGAACATCAAATTTTGGTTGGATTACATGTTTCACAATTTGAAATTGGAATTAGGATTATTTAATTATGAATTAAACAATATTAAACAATTTTTATTTGCATTAAACAAGATTTAAATTGTTTAGGCAATTTAAATTATTCAAAACAGAAAACAAAATTTATATTTGAATAGAGTATTCAAAAAGGTGTGAAAACATATTTTATTTGACTTATTTGGAAAAGGTATGAATTAGTTATGAATTATTACAAATTACATTTGAATTATTCAAATTTGAAATTTAAATGAATTTTGAAAAACTCAAAACAGAACACAAATAAGCTAGATGGAAAGATTATGAAATTTGGATATGAAAACATATAAAGTTTGCATTTTTTGGATTTATAAAATGAAAGATATTGAATTTCAAAGTTTGGATTTAATTCTGCTATTTAAAATAAAATAGAATTTTAAAACAGAATTGTTTTTATTCGTGTGTTACCGTGCTGGGGTTTACCCACAGGCACTGCCCTGTGGGCCTGCTGGGCCAGCACGCTGGCGTGGCAGAGGAGGGGCTGACAGGGGGGCCACCCTGTCAGCACGGAGCGCAAAAAGGTGGGGTTTTAATCGCGGGTGCTGGGGTTCGAACCCAGCACCTCTCCCTCGCGCGCGATTGACTGAAACCAACTGCGCTGCTGCGCGTCTGTTGTCAGTATACCACACGCGGTGAGGATATTGTTACAGATCGTGCAAAGACTGAATTTTTATCTGACGAAACTGACGAGTGTTCGACTGACAGAAGAAAAACAGAGGGGCTCGCCGGCGATCAACGGCACGGTGGCGCTCGCTGTGGCTGTGCTGGACGTAGTGGACGTGCACGGGATACAGTGGGAGTGCAAGGAGGGACGAGAGGGGAGGAAGTGGTGCTCACCACCGGAGTAATTGGAAGCAGCGGCGGACGGTGACACACGGTGACGACAGAGTCCGCGGCGAGGTCGAGGACGGCGTCGATGCTGTGGTGCTCCTCCTGGATCCCTCTGGTGTTCGCTGCGTAGAGGAGGAAGAGAGGAAGCGGTTGCAGCAAACGAGCGGTGACGACGAGCCCTGCAACGGCGGTGCGATCGACGGATTCAGAACGACGGCGCACGGTGGCCGGAGAAGAAAAAGGAAACGCGGCCTCGATCTGATGCTCACCTTGGTTCCTTCTGGTGTCCAAGGGGTAGAGGAGAAGGTGGCGGTGCGGTTCCTGCTTGTGGGTGGCTAGATGGGAGCTCTACGCGGCGGCGCCATGTCGATCTTCAGGAGGTTGCCGGCGGGGAGAAAAACAGAGGTGTGGAGGACGTCGAGGAGGGAGGAGATGGCGGCGATCGCGATGGGAGAGAGGAACCCTAAGTGCTAGGGCACCTGCCAGGTGCCTAGGGAGGCTTTATAGGGCCCTGGCGATGGGATGGCCGCCGGCGTCGCGCGCGGTGCCGCGGTGGCACCGGCCGATGCGTTGCCGTACGCGTTGACGAAGGAGATTAGAGGGTGGGCGCGAATCTTGGCGCAAACGAATCGGTACGGTGCGGTTAAGTTGGGTTGGGCGCACGCGCGGGTTAGGTTAGCGGGCTGGGCTGCGGTAGATAGGTTAGTTGCCTCCCGTTTCTATTTTTTTATTCTTTTCTGTTATATTTTTTTTTGTAGAAACAGTTTTTGGAATATTTTGTTAAGGTTTTGGTTGAGGAAAAATTCAGAAAAATTTAGTTAAACTTTTTAGATAATTAGAAACCACATTGCAAGCTTGGATTTCAAAAATTGAGATTTAAAATGATAGTTGGTGTTTGAATCCAAATTTGGGGGTATTTTTAATATTAAACCATTAAGAAAAACATGCTTTGGAATAGGGTTACCCCTAGGGTTTTAGAAGGATTTGAAGAGTGCAAAAAGGTGGTGATTTTTATGGTTTCCAAAAGAGTACTGATTTGAAACTTGATTTGAATTTGAAATGACTTAGAAATTAATTGGTGGAATTATGTGAATGATTTGAGGCAACAATTTAATAGTTGAACATTAATGAATTACTTGGAAACAAAAAGGAGGTTTGATTTGCAATACTTTATTTGAAAAGATTGTAACAGACAAGTGTGAAAAGTTTGAATTCATTATGAAAACAATGCAAACAAATGAAACAAATGCAATGAAATGATGACATGATGCATTGCTTGAAATAAAACAAGGAATCAAACATTCTAGGGGGTATTTTCATACTTGGATGTTACAGGAGTCGGCACGTTCTGCTAGGAGCCGCTACCGATTGATCGATTGAGAGTAGGACTCCAATCGTGTCCAAGTCTCCATGAGCCTGCAGGGTCGCACACTTAAGAGCGGGAGCAAGTATTGGTCGGGTTGAACCCGAACCGGAAATGGACTGGTTTTGTGAGTCGGACTCACAGAGGGAATGGGCCACAAGTGTTGTGAAGCCCATTACCATACGCTATATAAAGAGGGGCGCAGGTTGCCCAGCGGGCACGTTAGTCCACTCTCCCATGCGTTGGGAACCCTAGCCCCACTCAGTCCAGCCGTCGCACCAGACCTAGCAGTCTGCCGTCGGAGCTCCTCCTCGTACGTGTGGATACCGTCAGAGGTGTTGTACGTTCAGCACTTCGACGTTCGAGGGATTGGATCGGCCGGACCGGATCGTGGGACTGCACTGCCCCGACGCGCTTCACCGATAATCCGCAACCGCGCGTCTAGTGGTAATCATCGTGGCCTTCTACCTCGGCTAGATCTTGGAAGTACCGCGTAGGAAAAAGTTTTCGTTTATCTCTACGCGTTCCAACAAATTCTGTCATCTATTT
>CM054060.1:142555560-142931854 GCA_028641055.1 Alopecurus myosuroides
ATTGGCCATCCGGAGTGATAATGGCTCGGAGTTCAAGAACTATACCGTTCAGGGGTTTCTTAGTGAAGAGGGCATTGCTCATCAATATTCCACTCCCTATACCCCTCAACAAAATTGTGTTGCACAAAGAAAGAACCAGAATTTGATGGATTCGACTAGGACAATGATTGCGTAGTTCTCTTCTCCTTATAACTTTTGGGCCGAAGCCGTCTCCACCGCATGCCATGCTACCAACCGGTTATATCTCCGCAAGATCTTGAACAAGACTCCTTATGAGATTCTCACAGACAAGAAACCGGACGCATCTTACTTCAAGGTCTTAAGTTGCAAGTGCTTCATTTACAATAAAGGTAAACATTTGTCAAAGTTTGAGACCAAATATGATGAGGGTATCTTTGTTGGCTATGCCACAAATGCTCACGCCTATAGAGTCTACAACAAGTCCACCAGACAAGTTGAAGAAGCTATAGACGTGGTGTTTGATGAGGATAACGGCTCCCAAGGGGGGCATATAGATCTTTATGGATGGTGTTGTAGGAGATGCAATTCCTTCCATCGTCATAAGAAGAATGGGGATTGGTGAAATAATTCCCATTGAGGGTTACCGAATGACGGAGGGAGAAGGACTATGCTCCACTCAAGTGGAGCCATTAACTACACACATTGATACACAAGCTACCCAACAAGATGCACCAAGCCCTCAAGATACTGATCAAGGTCAAGCAAGTAATCAAGGCCAAGCTAATGATCAAGGTCAAACAAGTGATCAAGGCCAAGCTACTCATCAAAGTAATGATCAAAGTCCCATCATTGTGGAGAGAGCTCAACCTAGTGGTGATTCTTCACCCATTAATGATCAAGGCCAAGATGAAGATGGACATGTCTCTGTCGGGGGGTTACCCCCGATTAGGGGTAAGGCAGGTGCTAAAGGCAAGAACATAAGAGCAGTTGTAACCAAGTTGGCTGGCTACCCGGTACTCGCTACCCGGTGGACAGCTATCCGGTAGTACCTACCAATGACCAGGAGGAAGAATCAAGGAAGTTGTATTCTTCCGAGTAGAGGAAGTTGTCCGGATAGAGGGAGTGGATTCCTTCTCGGACCAGAAGTCAATGGAGCCATTCTGACATAGGATCCCGCGTATCCTGTGTCCGTACGGCGTGCGGTTCAACTTACGGAGTGCGTGACTATCCGCACCACGGTGTGGCTACAGTGATGTAGGCGCCTGTCTAGTCCTGTCGCTGATAGAGGGGACAGGACGGGGCTAGGGGCCCACCCTATCTCACTGACAAGGGTGGACAGGTCCCATCCCCGAACGGCGCAACGACTTACGGGGCGAGTGTCAGCAGGAACCCGGAGGCGTGCGCGGTTCTGCAGGGCTCCTGTCACTTCACGTTGTACTTTAAGCTAGTTTTCTATTCGGCTGGGCACCAGTATATAAGGTGCCCTGCCTCCTCCTGTGAGAGGTTCGGAACCGGTCGCTGGATACGTTTGGATCCTAGACGAGGCAACACTTAGAGAGAAGAGTGGCTACTCGGCTGAAGGCCTGATTGTACTGTGGCTACTCGGTAACACACATTTAAAGAGAGAGGCAGGAGTAGGGGTGTTACCTCCACACGAGGGCCCTGAACCTGGGTAAGATCTTGGTGTTTGCAGTGTTTGTAATCCATCCCACGCGGCTACTCGCTGTGTGATCCCTCCCCGAGCACCTCCAGCGTCCATCGGCCCCAACTTTAGCCATCCTATGGCATCTGCCGTGATACCACCACGACAGTTGGCGCCCACCGTGGGGCAGACAGCGGCGCTGGCTGGAGTCCATGTTCGGACGGGACCCGTTTCTACTACTGGGGAGCGCGTGGTTTGTGGCCTTCTCCACAGATTCGGCTCCTTCGACTTTGTCACCGACAACGCCGGAGATTTCGGCGGGAGGCCCCTGCCGGCAGGCGGCTCGGTTCTCTCCTTCGGCTCGCATCTCGTCTACGTCGCCACCGCCATCGTCCGCGAGTTCCCGGAGGAGGTGCTGGTCGCGGAGGATCCTCCTGCTGTGATCGCTGCCCGCGGAAGGCCGATTGGCCGTTCTGCGGATAGCGTGGAGGTAATGGTGGCCGGCCTGGCTGCCGATGCCGGGAAGGGCGCGGCTGCTGCCGCGGGCGTCATCGAGGATCTCGCTGGCTCGAGTGCTGGCGGGAAGACCCACAAGCCCTATGAGAAGGACTGCAACATCCCCCTCTCCACTACTCCAACGATACCGGCATCCGCCGTGCGGATGGGCATGCCGCCTCCCACCGATCTTGAGCTCTTGACCATGAGGGCGCAGCTCGACCGGCAGCGCCAGGAGTTGCTCTCCGAGCAGCTGGAGTTGGATAAGGTTAGGCTCGAGCTTAGCCTAGATCAGAACGAGTACAACAAGGCCCACGGCTTTACTCCTGTCGCTAGGAAGTCTAGCAAGGTAGGCGCTACGCGTCGCAACCTAGGCGCCGAGATGGCAACAGTTGTAGAGGCTCCTAGCCAATCTGCCACCACAAACACCTCCACCAGGCCCAGATACAGCACCCCCACCAAAACCCTTAGAGCTGCAGAGGCTGTAGCCGCAGAGTTGCCAAACCTAGTTGGTGACGCGCGCGCTAGGCAGCAGGAAAGGCTCAATGAGCTGGTGCTAGAGGCTGCTAGGCAGAATGAAGAGTTCCGGAAAGCCAATCCGGGTGCTGGTGCTTCTCAGATGGTGCATTCGCATGCGGTCAGATCTAACGATCAGGCCTCATCTCCGCATCCCAGTCGCGAGAGGGACCAGAGTGAACGCTCTGGGTAAGGTAGAGAGATGCAGGTGTACGACCCGGTTTTCGCCGCGAAACAGCACGCTGTGCCGCGAGAATCCGGTCAGAAACACACTACTGCAGGAGCAGGCTATCAAGCCCATAAAGTTCAGAGTAGGGCATAAAGCAGAGACAACGTGGGGCCTTCTCGACGTCCTGCTGCTCAGCCTACTCGGCAGAGGACGCAGCAGCCTGCTGCCGCGTGCGGCTGCGCCAGCAGCCAACCCTGTGGTGCAACCCGCAGTCGTGCAGGAGAACATATATGATGATGGCTACTCGGCGATGGGGCTAGCCGGTTATGCTGACCCCAGGAATGTTGCTGATCGCCTTGGCGAGCGCATGTTGGAGCCCAGTGATGCGAGGTTCAAGCTGGACAGGATCAATCTGTCTGCGCAACTCGAGAGCAAGGGGACACCTGGCCCAGATTGCTTTGGTGCTCGTATCATGAATGAGCCTTCCGTGAACCACTTCCAGCTGGCCAGAGGGCCCAAGTGCTACAATGGCAGCACCAAGCCAGAAGATTGGTTGAGTGACTACGTCACAGCCGTGCACATTGCAGGCGGGAACCGGAGATGGGCTGTGCGGTATGTGCTGCAAATGCTTGAGGGTCCAGCTCGGACGTGGCTCAACAACCTGCCCAGAGACAGCATCAATTGCTGGCTGGACTTCTCGGATGCCTTCATCAGCAACTTCACCAGCACATACAAGAGGCCGAATAGGCCGCAGCAGTTGTCCGCTTGCAAGCAGCGGGAAGACGAGACCGACCGCGAGTATCTTACTCGGTGGAGCACCTTGAGGAACACCTGTGAAGGTGTGAATGAGGCCCAGGCCATCACTTGGTTTGCGCAGGGCTGCAGGCATGGCAGCATGTTGTGGCAGAAGCTGCAGCGCGAGATGCCGAGTACACTCGCGGAGACCATCAAGATTGCTGACATGTATGCACTCGGCGACCCAACTCAGCCTGTGATGGACTCCCCCGAGCCGAGAAGGAACTACAACAACAACAGCAACAAGCGCAATGATCTCCGCAACAAGCGCAGGGGCGACCGGATTGATACTCGGTATGATCCCGAGGAAGTGAATGTTGTGACCACGGCTGCTGGGAGCAGCCAGAGGCAAAAAACTGCTGGAGCCCAGTACAGGCAAAACCAGAATCAGGGCCAAGGCATCAAGAAACCATACAGTGCTTCCCAACAGGGTAGCGGTAAATCGGGGCCTGCCCCTAACTTCATCTTTACGGAGATGAAGGATGGTCCGTGCAGCTTCCACACTCGGCATCCTGCCAGGCCTGCCAACCACACTACTCGGCAATGCAGCTGGTGGGAATAGATAAAGAACGAGGGCTTGCCTCCTCCTCCTCCTCTGCCAGCAGCGGATGCCAATGTGCAGCCAGCTCGGGCACCGGCTCCTCGGCCGGCCGCGTTCCCGAGAAGAGAGAATGTCAACCAGGTGGCTTTAGGAGCCAACCGCTACTTCAACAACGACCGCTACCGCAACAACAACAACAACGACCGCAACTACAACAACAACTAATACACCCGCAACAACAACAGAGACAACAACAACAACAACAACAACCAAGGTAACAACAACAATGGCAACAATGGTGGTGGAGACCGCAACCAGTACCAAGAGCACCACGAGAGCTACATGATCTTCGTCACCGAGCCAGTCGACAAGCAGTTGCAGCACAGGCGTGCAATGGAGGTAAACGCCGTCATCCCGGCAGTGCCTAACTATCTGCGCTGGTGCGACCAGGAGGTAACTTGGTCCAAGGCTGATCACCCCAAGGTGATGCCCAACCCGGGTAGCTATGCTTTGGTGCTGGATCCCACTTTTCTGGGACCCGAGAAGAATGTCCGTTTCAGCAAGGTGCTGATCGACAACGGCAGCAGCATCGACATCTTGTATCTGGATACATTGAAGAAGCTCGGCCTTGGCGAGAACATGCTGCTGCCCAGCAAGACCACATTCCATGGAATTGTGCCGGGGGTATCTTGTGCTCCAATCGGCCGCATCTGGCTGGATGTCCTATTTGGCACCAGGGAAAACTGCCGCACCGAGTACGTCCGGTTCGAGGTGGTTGATCTTCAGAGCCCCTACCACGCTCTTCTCGGTAGGCCTTCACTCACCAAGTTCATGGCTTCTACCCATGTTGCCTATCTGAAGATGAAGATCCCTGGTCCTAATGGAGTGATCACCATCTTGGATGACTACAAGAGGTCTTTGGAGTGTGCCTCTGCTGGTTCCCAGCTAGCGGAATCCATGGTCATTGCTACCGAGAAGAAAAAGATATACGAGGTGGTGGCGATGGCGCAAGCAGCGCAGGGTGGTGCGCCCGGCATGCCGAGTTCCCAGTACGGGACTGCATTCCAGGCGTCCCAGGAAACGAAGAAAGTCCAGGTTGACCCTGAGTTCCCAGACCGTGTTGCCATCATTGGCACCGGGTTGGGAGAGAAATAGGAAAGTGAGCTCATCCACTTCCTCCGTGAGAATAGGGATGTGTTCGCCTGGTCCAATGAGGATTTAACAGGTGTCCCGAGGGAGTTGGTTGAGCACTCGCTACATGTGCGGCATGATGCCAAGCCAGTGAAGCAGGCGATGCGCCGCTTTGGCGATGAGATAAGGAAGGCCATTGGTGACCAGATCACCAAGTTGCTGATAAGCAACTTTATAATGGAGGTTTTGCATCCTGACTGGCTAGTCAACCCGGTGATGGTTGAGAAGAAGAAGGAGGACCCCAAGGCAGATACCGCATGGCGCATATGCGTGGACTACACCGACTTGAACAAGGTTTGCCCCAAAGACCCCTTTCCGCTACCCCGCATAGATCAGGTGATCGATTCCACTGCTGGTTGTGAGCTTTTGTCTTTCATAGATGCCTACTCTGGTTTTCATCAGATAGCTCTCAACCCTGCTGATCAAATAAAGACTGCTTTCATTACCCTGTACGGGACTTATTGCTATCGTGTCATGTGCTTCGGGTTGCGGAATGCGGGGGCTACCTATCAGAGATGCATGCAGAAATGCTTGCATGATCAAATTGGCAAAAATGTGCAGGTGTACGTAGATGACATTGTCATCAAAACGAATATAACACATACTCTGCTTAGTGACATTGAGGAAACATTTGCCAATTTGCGCAAGTACAAGATGAAGTTGAATCCGACTAAATGCACCTTTTTGGCGTCCCGGCTGGCAAGCTACTCGGCTTCTTGGTATCCAGTCGGGGCATTGAGGCCAATCCTTCAAAGATAAAAGCTATTGAGAGCATGTCTTTGCCGAGATCCCTGAAAGATGTGCAAAAGTTCACTGGTTGCTTGGCTTCTCTGAGCCGCTTCCTGGGCAGAATGGGCGAGAAGGCCTTGCCTCTGTATCAGTTGATGAAGAAAAATGACAAGTTTGTCTGGACACCGCAAGATGATGTGGCATTCAAAGAGTTGAAGGACATGCTAGGTAGCGCTCCCATCTTGGCTAGCCCGCTACCCAAAGAGCCAATGCTGCTATACATTGCTGCAACTAACTGAGTTGTCAGCGTGGTAATTGTGGTAGAGAGAGAAGAAGAAGGCAAGATTGTGCATCGGCCTGTATATTATCTCAGTGAGGTGCTATCCAGCTCCAAGCAAAACTACCCACATTAACAGAAGATGACTTACGGCGTGTACCTGGGCACGAAGAAGCTGAAGCACTATTTCCAAGAGCATCCCATCACTGTGGTGAGTTCTGCTCCCATCTCGGACATCATGGGCAACAAGGAAGCAAGTGGCAGAGTAGCCAAGTGGGCGATCGAGCTGGACGCGTACGCTCCTGCGTATGCGAGAAGAGAAGCCATCAAGTCTCAGATTCTTGCGGATTTTCTGGTGGATTGGGCCGAGGTGCAGTATGAGCCTCCTACTCCGGTATCCAATTACTGGAAGATGCATTTTGATGGCTCCAAGGTGAAGGAAGGCTTGGGTGCTGGCATGGTGCTCACGTCACCCAAGCGAGATCAACTCAAGTACGTGCTGCAAATTCACTTCAAGGCATCCAACAATGTGGCAGAGTACGAGGCCGTGGTACACGGTTTGAAGGTGGCCAAGGAGGTTGGCGTGCAGCGTATCATATGCTATGGCGACTCGGATCTCGTTGTGCAGCAAGTTTCGGGTACTTGGGATGCTCTGGATGCCAACATGGCTTCATATCGGTTCCTGGTGCAAACCATGACTGGATTCTTTGAAGGATGCGAGTTCCAACACATACACCGAGCAGAGAATGAGGCAGCTGATGAACTGTCCAAGTTGGGGTCTTCTCGGCAATACATCCCGACTGGGGTTGCCTTGGAGCATTTGAGGAAGCCATCTATCAAGCCATCCCCCAACTCGGAATCCATCTTTGTTCCTTCTCTGCCTGGTGAAGAAGCTGTTCCAATGGAGATTGACTGGGAGGCTGCAAAAGAGAACCCGGGGACTGTCCCTTCTTACTCGGGGACTGCCCCTCCTAACTCGGGGACTGTCGCATTCATTGAGGGAGTTCTCGCTGCGTGCACGAGATCTCGAGGACTCGTCCCCGCCCCGGAAGAAGAAGAAGTGGTGGCTGATCCAATGGAAGTGGACGAACCAGTGTTTCCCATCCGGGAGACACCGAGTTGGGCTCTGCCCATATTATCCTTTCTAAAAGACGGCACCTTGCCGAGTGATGAGGTTACCTCGAGGCAAATTCAGAGAAGATCCAAGGGCTATACAATCTTCAGAGATGTGCTGCATAGAAGAAGTCCTACTGGTGTGCTGCAGCGCTGTGTAGAGCCAGAAGAGGGATAGGAGATATTGGTGGAGATACACCAAGGAGAATGCGGGCATCACGCCTCTTCTCGGGCTCTGGTCAACAAGGCTTTTCGGCATGGTTTATTTTGGCTCACTGCCCTAAAGCAAGCTGAAGATATTGTGAGAAAGTGCAATGGTTGCCAAAGATTCGCAAGTAAGATTCATGTGCCAGCTTCCGAGTTGAAGACCATTCCCATTACGTGGCCATTTGCTGTTTGGTGCTTGGATATGGTGGGTCCTTTCAAGCCGGCTAGAGGCAACATGACTCACATTCTGGTCATGGTGGACAAGTTCACGAAGTGGATCGAGGTAAAACCTATTCGGAAGTGTGATGGAGCCACTGCTGTAAGTTTCCTAAAGGATGTAATCCTGAGGTATGGCTACCCGCACAGCATTATCACGGATAATGGCACAAACTTTGCTGAAGGCAGGTTTGCGAGGTTCTGCAGAGATAAGCGCATTCGGCTAGATATTGCGTCTGTTGCGCATCCCGCCTCCAATGGGCAAGTGGAAAGAGCAAATGGCATGGTGCTATCAGGCATAAAACCAAGGCTGATTGAGCCGCTGCTGAAAACACCTCAGTGTTGGCTAGACGAGTTGCCAGCGGTGTTGTGGAGTCTAAGGACTACCCCTAACCGGTCAACCGGCTACACGCCATTCTTTTTGGTCTATGGAGCTGAGGCTGTGTTGCCCACTGACCTAGAGCATGACTCGCCCCGTGTAACGCTCTACACGGAGGCTGAGGCTAGAGAAGCTCGAGAAAATGACGTTGACCTGCTGGAAGAAGCAAGAGATCTAACTCTGTCACGTTCAGTTGTTTATCAGCAAAACTTGAGGCGTTATCATAGCCGGAAAGTGAACCCAAGGGTTTTCCGAGAAGGAGACATGGTGCTTAGGCTTGTGCAACGCACTACCGGGATGCACAAGCTATCTCCTCCGTGGGAAGGGCCTTTCATTGTGAGCAAGGCTCTGCGCAATGATGCATATTATCTTGTTTACGTACAACCATCACAGAAGAACAGGCCGGATAAAGCCGGAGAGGAATCTAAGCGCCCCTGGAATGTAGCTCTACTCCGCCGTTTTCATTCGTGAGCAAATTATGTATGTACCCTCTTATCTGAGTTAAACTTCTATTCGGCAATCTGAAATTGAACTCGGGGACTGCCCTCGTCCAAAACTATTCTTTGTGTTTACTTTGCTTTACTTTGTCTATTCGGTTGAACCACTCAGAATTTCAAAAGCATACAAAGTAGTGTGTTTAAACTCACCGGACACTCTGCGACTCTGCTGCTGTCGGCAAGCCGGCTTCGTGGCAAGCCAGAGAACAAGACAAAGAGTCAATGAACACATGGAAGATTGCAAAGGAAAGGAAGCGTGTGGCAACCAAGTAGAGTGTCTTTTGCTGTTTTTTCTTTCCGGCTAAGTGGTGGGCAGCGTTACTATGAATTTTTCTAAGTGGCTAAGTATTTGAAAATCCTACTTTGAACTCTTGTGACTCGACTATCAACAAAGCAACAAGTTGCAGGTAAGAGCTGAGAAAAAAAGGAAAGAGCGGAAAATGCAACTCGGGGACTTGCATAATAACGCAACCCGGCATCGGGCCAATGTTGTTCAAATTAATAAACTTCAAACTTCAAGGGAAATAAAACTGAGTAGCGACGGAAATGATAATTGTTTGATACATATGCACCCGGCATCCTGGGGATCTGATAAAAAATTTAGGGCATAAGTGTTTGCAGGAGATCACTGGTTGGAAGTAGCAGTGTTGTCCAGGTTGACGTTGGCAGCATCAGCCTTGGTGTTGGTGGTGGCTCGCTCAGAGGTGGCAGTGGCCACCGAGATGGGGTCGGTAGCTGAGGTGGAAGCGGTGGATTGAGTGCGGAGTAGCGCCGCGTCATCAAGCGCCGCGCCAGAGGACGAGCCCAGCTCGGGAGCCGCAGCCTGGGTCACCATCTCAGTGGTGACGGTGGCATCTTGGCCCTCGGTTTCCGGCTCCTCATCGCTATCCGCAACAGCCTTGCCCTTTCCCTTCCCGGATCCCTCCTCGGCACCAGTATTTTCGAAGACACCCAATTCCTCCGACTCGGTGTCCTCATCTTCATCTTCCTCTTCATCTTCATCCTCGATTTCCGCCTCGGTGTCAGGCTCGGTGGGGCCGTCGACGAAGAGGGCAGTGTCCGCGTAGGAGGCGATCTCGTACGCAACTGCCTTGCGGCGGGCAACGCAGTCGGCATCATCTGACCACTTCGAGCCTTGGCGCAACTCGAGAATGGTGTCAAGGTTGAGGTTCTCGTACCAGCTGCATATGAAGCGGAGCAGCAGATCGGCGCCTGCCCGAGCTGTGGACGCACGCCATTTCTTCAGCTCGGCCTTTGCGCCATTCAGCTTCTCGGAGAGCGCGCGAAGAGTTTTGGGCGCAGATTCACGAGGCCATAATAGATCATGAAGCTTGAAGGTTGTGGACACCAGGTTGGAGCTAAAGCCCTGAAGCTGGCGGAGCTGCGACTTGATACTCGTAAGGTCGTCGTCGATTGAAGATTTTGTGTTCGTAGGCTATCCTTTTTCAGCTCGGATTCCTTGCGCCTTAGCCAAAGCAGGTGTGCTAGACGAGCAGAGATCAGGGAAGATATCTGAGAATGCTATCAGAAAGAGTTAGATAGGGAAGCAGAAAAGAGGAGAAGGAAACCAAGCCAAACAGAAGAAGAAAAAGGGAACAACTAGGTACAGAGAAGCGCAGACTTACTGTTGAGGTCAATGAGAAGCGCGTGCAGCTTATTCTTCCAGGACTCCTCATCGGCAATATGCCTCTCCTCGACTTGGCGAGCAGTGCCAAGCTGGAGCATGAGATCCGCATTGCACTTCTTCAGCACCTCGTTTTCCGCCTTGAGGGCCCTCTCCTTGGCCTTGGCTACTGCCTTGACTTTGTCCTTCTCGGCGGCTTGGTCTATGGCGTCCTGGAGGGCAGTCCTCAATTGGACTTGCAACTGTTCCAACTCGGCGTCACGTCTGTTCTTGAGCTCTGTTTCGTGGCTCTCCAGTTGCTGCTTCACCTCCGCGGGCTTCAGGCAATCAAGATGCTCCTCACGGAACTTCTTGTACTCTTCTGCGGAAAGAAACAACACGGTGAGCAGAATAACCAAGAAAAAGGAGAAAAACAAGCACAGAAAGATCAGCAACTCACCTTCCAGCTCCTTGATCTTTCTCTCGGCGGAGGCAGTGAAGACGTGGCAGTGCTGGTGCTGCTCCTGCAGTTCTTTGAATTTGCCTGCAGAGTAAACAAAGTTAGAGCAAAGAGCAAATCCGGGCGTAAACACAAAACGCACTAACCGAATAGCTAAAGGCTTACTTTCGATTGCAGAGAGTTGAAGGGCACGATCCACTGCCGCCTGCTCCAACTCGGCGTCGTTCTTACGCTCTTTTTCCAGGGCCGCGAGCCGTCGGGTTGCGATGCTATGGTTCCAGAGCAGCCGCCGGAACAAGTTGGTCCTCTTCATGAGGCTATTCTGGGAAAAAGGAAGAAAACGAATTAGACAATTTTTGGAAGATTTGGCCCGAGAAGACGGCAACTCGGTTAAGCACCCGTCTACTCGGCCCGAATCTCGGGGACTGGATAGTGGCTAAGGAGAAAAAAGAAGAACAGAAGAGAAGAAAAGTCACAACTCGGAACAAGCAAAAGAAACTTACAGCGTATGTCTGCTCGATTTCTTCGGCGGCTTTGCGATGAACGAATAGCTTCGCGGCCAGCGTACATGTGTTGGAGATGGTCATGGGATTGTAGCCTATGTCAGCCTTGTTCCAGTCAGTACGCCAGTGGTCCAGCGTGCCTACAGTGCTGCCATCCCACGTCTTGTTCCCAAGGACGCTGCTCTCCCACACCTGATCAATGAAGCCTACTCGGTCAATCACCTGCTGGAGCCCCTCGGTTTGAACTTCAGTCTCGTTGGCCTCGCGTGAGTGGAACACAAGGGTTTTCTTCTTCTCCGACAACTTGGCGTCCACCGCCTTGGCATGGGCGCCCTTCGTAAGGGCGATCCGCTGCTCACCCTTGGTCAACTCAATACTGTGCTACTTGGCCATCTGCAGTGTGTAGGGCAGGAAGCTGGGCTGCGACTGAGGAGCGCTCGCGCTCGATCCTTCGCCCGCGCCAGCAGAACTGCCAGGAGCACCAAGTGTAAGCTGCGCGCTCTTAGCAGCAGGCTTCATGGTTGATTTGGGCGGTGGCATCAGTGCATTGTCCTGCGCAACATGGCGCGGCGGGTTTCGGCGAGTTGGGGCGTCACGGTGAACGGCCTTGTTGCCGGTAGCATCTGTCTGAGAAGCAGGCTTCTTGGTACCTTGCTTGGAAGGAGGACTCGGCGCAGTCTTCTGCATGCTTTGCTTTGCGGGAGGGCTCGGGGCAGTCTTGGTTTTCTTATGTGGTCGTGGAGGGCTCGGTGCAGTAGGTGGAATAACCTGCTGAGTAGGCGGCACAGGGGGCCGGCTACTCAACGCAGCGTCCGGCTGCGCTTGGCCCTGCAGGTTTTGCTCCACCACAGTATCCTCAGCCCGCTGCTCGGCAGCGAGATTCGGGCGTACATCTTCTGCTTCTTCTACCCGCGGTTGGGCCGCGGGGTCGTCTTGAACCACAGCTTCGTCTAGCGGCTGCTCTAGGTTCTCGTCCTGCCGCTCAAGGGCGGCATGATCTTGGTGCTCAGTTTCTTGATTGGTATTCTCCCCAGCTGAGGCAGCTGGGGGAGAAGAAGGCGTCTCATCGTGAGCAGCATCCTGCGCGCTCTGATCCGCGCGGGCCTGCTGCTCCAAGTCCATGTTTTGGGCACCAGCGCCCATGTCCTCAGCGCTGGCGTCTTCTTCTTCTGCCTTCACGGGAGAGGGCGCACGCGTCCTATCCCGTGCTGCTGGCTCGTCCTCATCCTCGGAGAGGTCAATGAGTTTCTCGAGGTCGATGGCAGGTTTTCTCTTGGAGGTGGTGGGAGCCGCAGCAGCATCGGCATCCAGAGGATCACTAAAACAGAAGGGGAGTTCAGAAACAAAGAGGAAGGGAAGGGAACACCGAGAAGCGGGAGTAGAATGCAACTGAGATGAAAGTTACTTACCCCTTGCGGGTGGGGAGTTGCCTTTTGGCGATAGCAACCTTCTTCTTCTTATCGGCCTTCTTGGTTTTCTTGGCGGCAGGCTCTTGGGCACCGCTACCCGTCCTCTTCCGAGTAGTAGGAGCAGCTACAGAGATAGGATCGACGTCGAGGGCCTCCTCGTCTTCCTCGTCCACCTCAGGATCGTCTGCAGAATAGAAGGGAAAAAATAGTTGAGAAACGGAAAGGGAGGTTGGGTTGCGCTACTCGCAATAAGAGAGGTGGACTTAGTCACCTTCTTCGTCCTCGGACCAATCCCGAATGGACGCGTCAACTTGATGCTTACCCGGCTGTTCGGCGTGAGGGATATAGAGGGTGTCCTGGGTATCGTAGGCAGTCTCATCGTCCTCTTCTTGGTCACTGCTCCAGTTGGCCTCAAAGATCTTCTCATCTTCAACAGCTTGGCGATCGATATGCTGGAAAGACAAGCAAGTGTTGCAAATCAATTGAGTACAAGGCTGAGGGGTTCTACCCGGTACAGGATGCAAACACAAAGCATATAAATCTAGAAAATCCTATTCAGAGTAGCATGCAAACACAAAGCATATTAGGCTAAGGTTCTCTACTCGACGGGGCGTGCAAACACAAAGCACATAAAGCCAACTAAGATGCTCGGGGTGTGCTACTCAACATGGCGTGCAAACACAAAGCACTTAAGGCCTACAAGATATTTGAGATGTTCTACTCGGTATCAAGGTACAGAGACAGAAAAGAGAGGGCTAACATGTTCGATGCGCTTAGTACGGCTATACGGCACAAAGCCGTATTGCCAGGTGTCGATGAGGCTGGTCTTCATGATGGATCTCGCCCATATGGCGACATCGGCGGTACTAAGTTCGAAGGTGGTGGTCCTCGTGCAGTCCCGGCTGCCTCCCATGTGGCACATCTTGTGGGAGCGGCGTTGAAGCGGGAGCACTCGGCGTGAGATCCAACACGCGATGGGATCATCGCGCTTGAATCCCAACTCCGTCAGCTCGACGAGGCGCTTCTCGATCTGAAGGATTTCGTCATGATTCTTCGGCTTGTATCCCCAATTCTGCTGGGTTGGCGGCGTATTCGTCCACTTGGGGAGATTTATCCGATTCGTGATTGGCGCTCCTTCTTCGGCAGGAACGTTCTTAACGTAAAGGAAGGAGCGCTGCCACTTACGTACCGTGTCGAGCCCCTTGACGCGCGGGTGGCTGCCGGCGGTGCGCTGCAGCATCATCGCGCTTCCCGTCTTCGTCATGGCGCGGGAGCTCTCTGTGCTTCCGGGCTTGGGGACGCTTTGCTTCCGGAAGAAGAAGTACCGCGCCCAGGTATGAACAGTCGGGCGCACGCCCAGGAACGCCTCGCAGACCACGGCGTGGAAGGCGAGCATCACCATGGCATTGGGGGGCAGGTGATGTGGCTGTAGACCGAAATGATTGACGAATTCCCTGAAGAAGTCCGACGCCGGGAGGCCAAATCCCCGCTTGAAGTGTGCGAGGAAGACGACGAACTCGCCCTCCTGCGGCGCGGCGATGGTTTCGCTGTCCGGCTGCCGGCACTACACGCCGGGAGGGACGCGGCGGGTATTAACCAACCACCGGCAATCTTCCGCCGTGACGTCGGATCCCTCCCATCCGGCGCGAGCGTCGTCATCTCCGCGGGCCATGGAGATGAGATGGATTGGTGGAAGATTTGTGGAAGAGATGGGTGGAGAAAGTGATCTCTGTCTTTCCGACGTCGCACGGAGCAGCGGCACGACAAGGATGCGCGGCGGCGGAGTGCTCTGCAGCGGCGGAGAGGCGAAGAGGCAGAAGGTGGAAGTGAGCAGGAAAGAGAAGGAGGAGTTACCAAGGGGGTATTTATCTCTCCCCTCGATTTGCCGTTACGAGCGGAGATAGTGGGATCAGTCGTGCACTGAGATCGTGCGGCGTGGGCTGCGTGCCGGTTAGAAACGCACACAGCGCATGTTGCGCGCGTAACGGGCGCAGTTAATCCCACGTCATGATCGTGAGCTATTGAGTGCGGTTGAAGAGACTTAACGGGCTGGTGGGCCCTGGCCGCAGTTATGGGCGCGTGGCCTGCCATATCCCGGGTACCGAGGCGTCGGAGTGACAGGGGTGCGACACGTGCCCCGTTGCGACACACAGAGGTGGATTCGCACCGATTGAGGCGGGACTGCATTTTCAAAGATTTCACTAAGTCTTCTTACTCGGCATCAGAGAAGAGAAATGGTGCTACTCGGAGAAGAAGAGATTCAAGCCAAGGATAAAGGCTACTCAGAGGTGCTACTCGGCATCTTACGGTTCGAAGACAAGATTTGTTTTTAAGCTGGAAGGGCCCAGTGAACAAGTTCGCAGGACTCTACCAGCTTCGGGGACTAATGTCGGGGGTTACCCCCGAGTAGGGGTAAGGCAAGTGCTAAAGGCAAGACCAGAAGAGCAGTTGTAACCAAGTTGGCTGGCTACCCGGTACTCGCTACCCGGTGGACAGCTATCCGGTAGTACCTACCAATGACCAGGAGGAAGAATCAAGGAAGTTGTATTCTTCCGAGTAGAGGAAGTTGTCCGGGTAGAGGGAGTGGATTCCTACTCGGACCAGAAGTCAATGGAGCCGTTCTGACACAGGATTCTGCGTATCCTGTGTCTGTACGGCGTGCGGTTCAACTTACGGAGTGCGTGACTATCCGCACCACGGCGTGGCTACAGTGATGTAGGCGCCTGTCTAGTCCTGTCACTGACAGAGGGGACAGGATGGGGCTAGGGGCCCACCCTATCTCACTGACAAGGGTGGACAGGTCCCATCTCCGAACGGCGCAACGACTTACGGGGCGAGTGTCAGCAGGAACCCGGAGGCGTGCGCGGTTCTGCAGGGCTCCTGTCACTTCACGTTGTACTTTAAGCTAATTTTCTATTCGGCTGGGCACCAGTATATAAGGTGCCCTGCCTCCTCCTGTGAGAGGTTCGGAACCGGTCGCTGGATACGTTTGGATCCTAGACGAGGCAACACTTAGAGAGAAGAGTGGCTACTCGGCTGAAGGCCTGATTGTACTGTGGCTACTCGGTAACACACATTTAAAGAGAGAGGCAGGAATAGGGGTGTTACCTCCACACGAGGGCCCTGAACCTGGGTAAGATCTTGGTGTTTGCAGTGTTTGTAATCCATCCCACGCGGCTACTCGCCGTGTGATCATTCCCCGAGCACCTCCAGCGTCCATCGGCCCCAACTTTAGCCATCCTATGGCATCTGCCGTGATACCACCACGATAGTCTCCGATGAAGAAGGTGATTCTCAAGCAATATCCAAGGAGTCTTTGGAGGAGATGCTAGCTCTTAGAGCAAAGAGAAGCCTAGAGAATATTGAACGAGCGGGTCACACAGAGGACAAGATACTTGGGCAAGTTCGTGGAAGGGTTGTCAGTAGGAAGCAATTGGCGGATTTTAGCAAGGCTCGTGCTTTTGTCTCTTTCATTGAGCCCAAAAAGGTCTATGAAGCTCTCGAAGATCAAGATTGGCTTGAAGCGATGCATGATGAACTCAACAACTTCGAGCGCAACAAGGTTTGGAAGTTAGTGCCAAGACCCAAGCATTTGAAGAATGTTATTGGCACCAAATGGGTGTTCAAGAACAAGCAAGATAAAGATGGTATCGTCATTTGCAACAAGGCAAGATTGGTGGCTCAAGGTTTTTCTCAAGTCGAAGGTGTTGATTTCGGTCAAACCTTTACCCCCGTAGCTCATCTTGAATCCATTCCCATCTTACTTGCTTATGCATCTCATCATAATTTCAAGTTACAACAAATGGATGTTAAGAGTGATTTCCTAAATGGTCCCATTAATGAGTTAGTATATTCCAAGCAACCTCCGGGCTTCGAGGATCCCAACCATCCCGATTATGTCTACAAACTCGATAAGGCGCTCTATGGACTTAAACAAGCTCCACGTACGTGGTACGAGCACCTTAAAGAGTTTCTAGTAGATCGTGGGTTTAATGTTGGCTTAATCGATCCCACCCTATTTACCAAGACAGTTGGAGGTGACTTGTTCATATGCCAACTCTATGTGGATGACATCATTTTTTGGGTCTACTAACACTTTGTTCAATGAATACTTTTGCAAGCTTATGACCGATAGGTTTGAGATGTATATGATGGGAGAATTGGAGTATTTCCTTGGCTTTGAAGTGAATCAATATCATGAAGGAACCTTCATCAAACAAGCCAACTACACTCAAGACATGCTCAAGAGATTCAATATGAATTATGCCAAGCCTATGAAGACTCCCATGTCCACAACCCTTGACTTGAAACCCGACCCAAATGGTAAAGAGGTACATAAAAAGGTATACCGCTCCATGATTGGCTCTTTGCTTTACCTTTGTGCATCTATAACAGATATCATGTATAGCGTAGGTAAATGTGCAAGGTTTCAAGCCTCTCCGCGGCAAAGTCATTTGGAAGCGGTTAAACGAATCTTTCGATATTTAGTTCATACCCCAAATTTTGGTCTTTGGTATCCCAAGGGTTCAAGTTTTCATATCATTGGGTATTAGGATGCGGATTATGCGGGAGAGAAGACGGATATGAAGTCCACATCTGGGAGTTGCCAATTCCTTGGTCGCTCCTTAGTGTGTTGGTCTTCAAAGAAGCAACACTGCATTGCTCTCTCCACCACTGAGGCCGAGTACATCTCTGTGGCAACTTGTTGTGCCCAATTGCTTTGGATGAGGCAAACCTTGAAGGACTATGGTATTCATTTTGACAAGGTGCCTCTTCTTTGTGACAATGAGAGTGCTATCAAGGTCGCCTACAACCCCGTTCTTCACTCCAAGAGGAAGCACATTGAGTTCCGTCATCATTTTATTCGGGATCATGTTGAGAAGGGTGATATTGATCTCTCATATGTATCAACCAAGGATCAACTAGCCGATATCTTCACGAAGGCCCTTGATGAACCAAGATTTCGAGCTTTGAGGAATGAACTAAATGTCATAGATTCATCTAACTTCACTTGAAACCTTGCATAAGTACCTTCACTATGTGTGTTATTAGGTTTGGATGTAGGCATGGACATAGGGGGAGCGTCACTCAACTCATGAGTGTACCCTCCTCTTATTATGCGGAAATCAATTCTTCATTGCATATCTAGTCATTTTGTGACTTATTGTGCTTAATTATGAATAGTACTCTTGGAACCAAGATACATCTTTGTGGTGCCAAAGTACACCCTCAAACATGGTGGTCACGGCCACCAACCTCATACTTAAGGAGTTGGTTTTATTTTGGATCTTTCACACACATACTATCCCCCCTTTTGACAACTTGTGCGAGTTCGGCCTTTTCTTCTTTGCATCTTGCGAAATCGCATCAAGTAATGTCTCTCGTATGACAGTTACAACTATCCAACCCAAGCTTCCTTTTCCCAAAAGCCCTCTTCCATCACGATGCTCTCGTTTTTCTATTCTTGGCGGGCTGAGACTCGGTCGAGCGGAGCCTCCGGAACCTCCGGTGACTCCACCGGAGCCTCTGCTGCGCCTGACTACCGGTACCCACCGGTACCTCCGCTGGTGCAAAAATCTCGCCCAGCGGGTCTGTACCGCACCGCACCGCGTGGGCAGGGGGAGGAACCTCCGGTGAAAGCACCGGAGCCTCTGCCATGCGGTGACCCAACACACCACTTCATATGTAGTGCGCAAGTCATTGACATAATACTCACAGAAATACTTATCCGTGAATATTACATCCCTCAGAGTGGTACAACAGAAACATAGCAGGTCCAAGCAAAGCTATAGGATACAAACATGTTCATTAAAAAAATCTTGAGAATCTCCCTGTTAAGTATCAAAGAAGATCTCATGCAAATGAAACATCAGAAGAAGCAATTCAAAGCTCCAAGCTGGAGAAGAACTCTAGCTCAGAACCTAATCCACTACGGCTAATGTCAGCCCTAATCTAAGGCTTGTAACAGCTAAGTCCAAGAATGGTCTCCACCTATACCTTGATAGCTTCTCCTCCACCAGCGTTGTGGATGATGATGCTTTACCGACTAAGTAATATATCACTCCACCTAGCTTCATGAGGTAGCGATGGCTTCACGATGACGGCTTCCACAAGGCTTCAACTTTAAGCAGAGGGTCAAACGGGAACAAATGAGTAACGAGCGTTACTCAACAAGTTCATGATATATATAGTGGGTAGTTTGATGCACTAACTACAGCTTTAGACTAGAAAGAGTCATGAGCTAATGCAAGGTTTTTGAAAATCTTTCTTCAAGAGGTTGCTTTTAATTTTGAAGACTATGCCCGCCAGATCTTCACAAGATTAGAACTTCATGGAGTTTCCTTCCCCGCGGCGTTCGCAGCTCCTTCCCGGAACAGGGGGTAACATGTCACATCCTTTTACACCCTGCAGAGGTGCACTACTTTACCCATGGGCGAGACCATGTTGCACAACCAGGCGCACGATCTTGTCCATGCCCACTCAGGTGTGGGGCCCGGTTGTTGGTCCAAGCCAAACCATGCTTCTCCGCACAACGCATGCCCACCCATTTCCACCAGCAGGTTGAACCCCTGATTCCACCCCTCATGATGGAGATCTAGGCGCCCCTGGAAGACACTCATAGACCCCAAGTCCGTGGGACGTAAGGGCTCACGCCCATTTGCATGTAGTCTCGCAAGACCTACAACGTACGAGTCTGGCAGCCCGTTGACATGCGAACGAGAGAAGATCCCAGCTGACTTACTCGCCCCATACAAGACCCATGGTTAACGCGGTATTTACGGCGCAAGAATCCTGACGACATTTGTGGTTAAGTCCTTGGTAATACTTTCCCATGCATATGGAACCTTCCTTTGACCTATTCATCTTACCATGGTTCCATCCGCCCACCAAACAGAACACTACCACTTGGGTAGTCATTCAACTAGTCATATTATTATAAAAATAGGATCATCCATTCTTTTGAGAATAGATGGTAATCCTATAGGGTTTTTGCAAATAGTTCGTTAAGAAATACTTCAAAGGATATGAGCAAGTGATGAACTTGCCCGAGATTGAAATAACAACAATAATCCATGTCTTCGGGGTTCAAGGGCTGCGTAGAGAAATCCCTTGATCTGGAAGATACAAAAGTAGTCCCATTAAGGACTACTAAAAACATTGGCAAGATGATTCATGCATAATAATGAGATGCATCGAGAAATATCCTGAAAAATATCCCAGCTTACAAGTGTAAGCTATGATCGATACGATACCAAGATCACATTTGTCTTAGATGACATAGAGTTGTTTCTATTACTTGTGGTGATGATGTTATTCACTTATTTTAGACTTGTGTTTCACTTTTACTTAAAAAAAATTGTTATCATGTTTAGGTTATAAATAGTTATCACACGATTAAACGATAAAACAATATCATATGGACAACAACTACTGAAAACATAACAAACACATTTGATTTTATGCTCAAAAGTGTAGAGTCAATGACAAAGAGTTTAAATGAAAATGAGGAACTGACACAACTAACTCTATCATCACATAACTTGTTAATTATTGGTGATGATAGGTTTAGTAAGTGTGAAAACACTAGGGTTTTATTAATAATGAAAATACTGTTATGGCAATTGTTTCTGGTTATAATGGAACATGATAGAATTCTATTATACTTAAAGAAACAAGTTTATAAGTTAAAAAAATGTTTTGTTTTTTTTTCATATTTGAGTTGGAAATGTTTTCCTCTTTAATTTGGTAGATTATTTGAAGTTTTCTGAAAAGATTTCAATAAGTTATTAATTTATTAATTTTAAATGAATTAAATGACTAGGCAAAATATTGATCACATGAAAACTTGTTCAAATGACTTTGGAAACATCATAGATGAATTGCATTTTTCATTTTGAGCAATATGGTATATAACTTGTATTTTTCTGATTTTTTGAATTATTTAATATTTTTCTCAATTTTAAATGATTTAATTTAATTTTAAAAAATGATTAAATTTAATATTCATCAAATAATTTTGAAAATTTTATAAACATTTAGGTTTTATTTTTCTAATCATTTACCAATTTCATTTTGTATTTTTCTGATAAGTAAAATAAAAGTTATTGAATTAATAAGATTATTCATTTTCTGCCATTTTTAAATTGACAGGTGGGTCCCACCTGTCATATTCGATTTTTTAATAAAAATAAAAAGAAAATAAAATGAAAAAACTATATGATGTCACATGTGACATCACACGAACTCGATTCCTCACAGATGGATCAACTTCGTGAGATATAGTGCGTATTCGCCGAATTATACCATGTGCGGGTCTAGACAGGAGAAAGGAGAGTCGATGGAGCGGCGCTCGGAACCAAATGGTCACCGAGGCTGCCAGTGGTGAGCTCAAGCGCGGCAGCGCATCAAAGTTAACGGTGATGGGACAACCTCGTGGTTGAATTTCGAAAGCAAAAGCACCATGAGGTTCCTCAGCTCACCGCGAGGCTCGTGGTTGAGACGGGGAAGCAAGGCGAGGTAGAAATCGCCGGCAAGAAGCTCCTCCCCACGACGGATGGAGAGGAAACGACGGTGAAATACGCCAGCTTCAGGGCTTCCCTGCATGCGAGACTCGTCATAAAGGGAGAGGAGAGGATGGCGGTTCTAGTGATGGCCTCCGTTCTTCACGTGGTGGCCGGTATCAACGGTGGCGAGTGGCGGCCGTACAGGCTAGGGTTAGGGTTCCGGTTTGGGATTTGCAGGGAGGCAGAGAGTGAGCGAGCGATGAGGTCACAGCTTCCTCCAGCCCTTATCTACGTCGAGGAGGTAGCAAGAGGTGGCAGCGACGGTGATTCCACGACGATGGAACGAGCAGGTTCTACTCTGCCTTCTGTCGCAAGGTAGAAGAAGAAAAGAAATAAACTTTTCTAGAAAACCCCCTAGAAGTTTTTACAAATTACTTAGAGGTCCTTCTGTTAATAGAATCTGAGAAGAAAACTTAGTTTTTAGGGCCTTCTTATAAACGAAAAAATTAGTAAAAAATCATATTTGAATTCCTTATTAAATTTTACACCTCACCATGTTTTGTTTTTGTGGATTTGAAGAAGATTTAAATTTTAAACTTGGATGATCACTTTAAGTGGTTTTTGTTGTTTTCTCCCTATTCAAAATTCAAATGGACTTAAAATTATTTTTAGTATGTTATGGTATGAACACAACACCCCAACTATGTTCTTCCAAACAAAGTGTGTTTTTTATTGGACAATTTTAAATACAAGTCTTTTAGGAATTAATTTGTAAAGTACTTAATAGTGTTTTATATACATTGTGAACAAAACCCTAAGCTATGGAATTCTATTCCATGTCATGCCAAATGATTTTGATTAGCCATGGACTTGTTTCTTTTACTTGGCTTTGTTATTTTCCTAATTGAAACTCTTAGCTATTTTAGTTGATACTTTTCTTGGTGTGTGCAAGTCATGTTTGTTGTTTCTAGTATGTCATTAAGTGGAAACCATGAGCGGCTTTGTTTTCCACATAGGTTCCACTATGGATTTTATCCCATGTTTGTTTTAGAAACATGTGATCATTTGCATGGTTATGTGCAGATGAATTTTTGTTGTTATCTGTTGGTCTTATGTATGAAAAGGATATGGAAAACAAGGTAGTTGCTTGTTACCAGCAACCTCAACATATCACAAGACATTTTGATGCAATGATTTTTTATTATTTTTTACTAGATAATTGTTTCCATTTAAGAGATTATTATGTGTTCCTCATCTATGATGATCTTGACAAGGAATAGAGATTATAGATTCTCTAATGTTACCTAATGATTCATTGGATAATTTCTTATGCTCCCTTACTGAGGCAGTGTTGCTTCTTGTAGTCTTCTATTACCTGCAATATCCTTGCCCCTAGTTGCTACTAGTCTTCAGGTAATGCCTTTGTCACTTGCAAGTAAGATCAGCTCTTGGATTCCATCTTCAACTATCTCACCTTTGTGGTGAAATCAACCAGTTATTCCAAACAAAGATATTACTTCGATCAGTATAAAAGTATGTAAGTTTATTTTATGATATCAAGTTGCCTTAAGCATATATGAAGAATTTGTTGACAAGGTATCTAGTCTTGCCTCCAAATTACTATTCATATACAATAGGCTGAGATGTACTAGGTTATTCAACCTTCTATTTGTTTGTGTATGACACTCACTTGTTTGAGTATAAAAAGTGAACTGTTAACAAGGTAATTATTCTTGTTACCAAACTACTTCTATATAACACTAATATTGGAATATCATACTATTTATTGAGAAATTGATAATATCTAATTAAGATATAAGAGTTTCCAAATACTCTTATGATAGATTGGAATAGCACTTCTAGAATACTATAAAGAACCCTTCTGAAGATCTTCTTGTGGTAGTTCCTCTTTTCTCGTGGGATGCTTCTCTTGTAGAATGACTTCAGAAAGATTGGGAAACAAGATATAATAGTCTAGCCAAAGTAACAAGATCTAGATTAAGAGTTAGTTCATGCTTTTATTATCCTTCCATATACTTCTTATTTTATTTCCCAAAAGATATGTACTTATATCATATAGGATTTGTTTTGCTTAGTTATCAATTCAATTCCTCTAATAGAGGTTATAAATTTTTGTTATACATTCATTGTATCTAGAGATACTTTAGTTGTTGATTTGTTGAATTTGAATAGAAGTGTGAAATGCTTATGGAATGATGACTTAATAGTAAGTTGATCAAATGGTTCATTGATGTGTTGAGATTTCATATGCTCACTTGTATGAGATGGTTGAAACAATGAGCATGTGAAAGTTATTGGGGTTTAATGACTTATGTCACGGTTATTAGTTGTTTTCTCGGGTGTCATGATTTTACTTTATATTCCTATTTTGTAAACATAATGCATACATAGAGGTTTGGAAATATCGTATGTACTGATCAAGGTTTAACAATAGTTTAGGAAGATTTATTTCTTCTTTTAGGTACTTCTTTTATGGTTGTTGAGATATGTACATATTCGATAAATATGTTAATACAATTATTATGTCATCTTCCACTTGTGGGTTTTGAGTTAACACTTGTTTGTATCATTTGTGTTCTTATTGAACCTTTGTTATTTACTTGTCAAGGTTCACTTAGTAGTTACTAAATAGTTTGGAAAGATGTTGTGTGAATGGTTGATAAATTAAAGAGTTCATGATTAGAGGACATAATATCTCTATTTATGAGATGATTCGATTGTGCATTACTAAATTGTGAAAGTATGATCATCAGCTATGTGATTTGGATACTCACCCTCTTTGAGTTCTAGATACCTAGTGAATTATCCCAAGTCACTTATAGACTTGTGGCTAAGATTGTTGAGGGTTTGTGTTTGATCATAACCGATTGTGGTTTGTCTTATCAAATGATTTGGTTTGTAAGATACACCTTATAAAGATCACTCCAACTATACTCTTGATCAGATGATCTAAACCTATTTCATCATGTGTCGTGGTGGTGTCACGGCAGATGCCATGGGATGGCTAAAGATGTGGGGACGATGGACGCTAGAGGTGTCCGGGGAGGGATCACGCGACGAGTAGCCGCGTGAGGTGAGATCCACACAACACAAACAACACGATGTACCCAGGTTCAGGGCCCTCGTGAGGAGGTAAAACCCCTACTCCTGCCTTTCTCTATGTATTACGATGTCTCTCCGAGTAGCCACAGTACAAATGGTAACGCTACCGAGTAGCCTTTCTCTCCTCTCCGAGTAGGACTAGGTCAAGAACTTAGGGTTTCTAGGGTTCCCAGTGAGCAACTGTTAGCGTCTATGGGAGCATGGAATGAGATCGTGCCTCGCGCAGGAGGCGGCGGGGCACCTTATATACACGGTGCCCAGCCGGATACGTCCAAATCTAAACAAGTGTCGACATAGTGTACACACCGTCCTTTCTCCGAGTACCCGCTGACAGCTTTGGTCGTTGATCTTGGCTGCTTCTGTAAAGTCGTTGGGCAAAACTAGGGGACAGACTGGTATCACTGTACCTAGGCACAGAGTAGGCCCCCCTTATCCTGCCACGGCCTGCTTCCATGCTGTCACTGTCAGGCAGGCCGTCCCCACGTGAACAGTAGTTCGAATGCTGCCAAGTACGGACCCAGGATACGCGGGATCCTGTGTCAGAACGGCTCCTTTGACTTTCTGGCCCGAGTAGGTTCCCGCCAATGGTTCCCGCCAATTGTACTCGGGCCAAACCTTCTACTCGTCAGGGTAGAACTTGAATGATATCTCCTTCTGGTCATCTTGAGGTGAGACCGAGTAGCAGTCGACCGGGTAGCGAGTACCTGGTAGTCGGCTACTCGACCAAACCTCTCTTCTGTAAGCGGCCTTTACCACCTGTCTTTACCCTACTCGGGGGTAACCCCCCGACAGCAGTCCCCGAAGCTGGTTGAGTCTTGCGAACTTGTTCACTAGGCTCTGCCAGCTTAAAACCAGCCTTTGCATCTCAGCCATCGAACCTCAAGATGCCGAGTAGGACCTCCGAGTAGCTATCTGGAAAGTACCTTGAGTTTCCTCTCTTCCGAGCAGCACTTGCTTTCTACTCTGTAACCGAGTAAAAAGACTTAGAGAAATTTCTCAGATTGAGCCTCTGCAGCACAGGGCACAATCCAGCCCTTCGCGCAGGCACTGCCCACGTGTCAAGCATCCACGACCTCGTCGTTTGGTTGCCCAGGACACGACGCCACGCGTCCAGTTTTCACGCTGTGGGCCCACCGGCCGTCATGTCCCATCACGCGCAATTACTGGCCACGATCTGATGGTGGGATCAAATGCGGCCGTTACGCGCGCAGCCCGCGCTTGTGTGCGTTTCTAGCCGGCCACAGGACCCACCACACGCCACAGTCGATCCCACTTCCGCGGTGGTAACGGTAATCTCGCGAGGGAGATATAAATACCCCCGCGGTAACTTCCTTTTCCCCTTCCCTGCACTTTTCCTCTTCTGCCTCTTGTTCTTCTTCTCCACCGAGCCCTCCGCCGCCGCGCAAGCTTCCGCGCCGCCGCGGACTCACTCCACCGAGCAACTCCATTCGAAATCATCCACTCCTCCCACTCGCAACGATGGCCAAGGCTAGCTGGGCGGGTTCCTCCGTCACCAAGGCCAATCTCGCCTGGCTCGTGACCAGCAGAAGGGTTCCCCCCGGCGTGGAGTGCCGGGCACCCGACGACGAGGTTGTGCCAGCTCCACGGGACGGCGAGCGGGTGGTCTTCATGTCGCACTTCGAGCGCGGCTTTGGACTGCCCGCCTCTGACTTCCTGCGCAAGTTCCTCGATCACTTCGGGCTGCAGATGCATCATCTGCCGCCCAACGCGGTCGTCTTCCTCGCCTACCATGCCGTGGTCTGCGAGGCTTTCCTCGGCATCAAGCCCACGACTGATACATGGCTCAGGTATTTTAATCTTCGCCAACAGACAGTCGGGAAGAAAGACGCCGCAGGCATCGGCCGCGCCACCGACACGGGCTGTGCCATGATGGTGCAGCGGACCGGGACGAATCATCCCCGCATCCAGGGGCTGGATTCCTGCCGAATGTGGCAGCAGACGTTCTTCTATGTCAAGAATGTCCCCGCCACGGAAGGGGGTGAGGTTGATGATCGAATCAACCTGTCCGCTTGGAGGAATCGTGCTCCACTCGGGTCGAACTGGAAGGAGAAGCCCACCATCGACGAAATCGCCATCGAGATAGAAGATAGACTCGGCGAGCTGAAGAAACTGGGCCTCAAGAACGACGACCCGGTGGTGTGCTGGATCAAGCGCCGAGTGCTCCCTCTGCAGGAGCGCTGCCATCTCATGTGTTACATGGGAGGCCCCCGCGACTGCACCAGGACCACCACCATCGAAATCGACGACGTCGACGTTGCTTATCATGCCAAGAACATTCTGAAGACAACCCTTAGCGAGAAGTGGCGGTATGGTTTCGTCCCGTACAGCCGCACGCAACCGATTGCCCGGGTACGCTGTTCCTACTCTGTTTTCGCCTCTGCTTCCCGAGTAGATAACTTCCCTTTCCGCCCCGACTAGCAATCACCTGGTGCACCGAGTAGAGCACTTAGCCGAATTGCATAGGCTTAATGTGCTTCATGCTTGCACGCCTTGCCGGATAGCCTACTAGAGAACGACTCTTAGGCTCAATGTGCTTCATACTTGCACGCCCTTCCGAGTAATACCTTTCGGCAAACATGCTTAGGCTTAGTATGCTTTGTGTTTGCACGCCTATCCGGGTAGAATGCTTAGTAAACTGCCTAGGCTTTGTGTTCTTTGTACCTGCACGCCTATCCGAGTAGGATTCCTTCCTGGTTCTCGGCTAGTTTGTGATCCTTTTCTGCTTTTCAGGTTCTCACTCGCCAGATAATTGAAAGCTGCGAGGTCTTTGAGGGCAACTGGTTTCCTGACCGTGAGGAGGATGATGTGCCCTCCTTTGATGCTGCGGAGCAGGCCAACCCTACTCGCTCCCCCGTCCCTGATAAGCGCGACGCTCTCCGCACCTGGTCCGACGAGGATTTTGACGGTAACTACACTGTCACTCTGTTTGCTTCCGAGAAGCTCCAGTCCCTCGTGTGCTGTTTCTGATTCTTTCCTCTTTTCTCTTTGATTCCCAGATGAAGTTGCCGCGGACAAGGACGACGAGGACGAAGACGAGAACGAGGGCGATGCGCCCCTAGTCGTCAAGCCCCTGTCCCTCGCCGCTCCTGAGACCCGCAAACGGGCCGGTAGCGATGCGCCAGCGCCTCCCGCCAAGCGGAAGAAGCCCGCCGAGAAGAAGGCGGTTGCGAAGAGAACCAGACGAGAGCTCAAGTGCACCACCGCGTAAGCCCTCTTCTCGGTCGTTTCCCTTCTCGCACGGTATTATTTTCCCAAATTCCTTCTGATTTCTAGTTTCCCTTTCTCTGCAGTCCTCCTATGGACGCGAATGCAGCTCTCGCGTCCGACCAGGCCAAGAAGAAACCAGTTCCTCTGGTCAACCTGGACGATGATGATGAGGACCGCGACGCCAATGCTGCTGCTGCCAATCCAGCACAAGGAGCAGCGTCAGAACCAGCAGCACAGGACACCGCCGTCCACGACGAGAGACCCCCTTCTCCTCCGGCCAGCAATGCCGAGGAGAATCAAGACCAAGTGATGCAAGACAGCGCCGCCGCCGAGCGGCCTGAAGCAGAGCAAGAGCAGCCCGCCACAGGGGCTGCTGCACAAGATAGCCTCGCTGCCGAGCAGCGAGCAGAAGACACCACCGCCACAGATGCCACTGCTTATCCATTGAGCAGCGTGCAAACGGGGGCGACACCGAGTAGCGCCCAGCCAGGAGCTGCACAAGGCGACGGATCTGCAGCGCCACCAACTGCGCAAGGCCCTACACCGCCAACTGCGCAAGGCCCTACACCGCCAATTGCGCAAGGCCCTACACCGCCAACCTCCTCCTCGCCGTCGAAGACCAAGGATACATCCAGCCCTCCTGCCGGGCGAGTAACCAGGCAGCGAGCCTTGGAAGCTCTGAGGGACGAGGTTGTCAGAAGGGAATCCGAGAAGGAAGCCGCTGAGAAGGCCAAGGCCGAGGAGGAAGCCGCCGAGAAGGCCAAGGCTGAGAAGGAAGCTGCTGAGAGAGCCAAGGGCGAGCAGAAGAAAACCAAGGCTGAGCAGAAGAAGGCCGAGAAACAAGATGCCGAGAAGGCAGTCGCCGAGAAGGCGCAGGCCAAGGCTGACGGGAAGAAGACTGCGGATCCCGAGAAGCAGAGGATTGAGAAGGAGCAAACGAAGAAACGGGCCAGAGACCAGAGTACACCCTCAAGCGGAGCGCTCGTGATCCGCGACTCCGGCCCGATTCCTGCTGCGCTCTCTGCGGACGCTCGCGCTGCTGGCCAGCCTTGCTACCCGGAGTACATGATCGAGGTTAGCCAACAGCACTCAATCGGCTTCCCTCCCAAGGACAAGGCTTTAGCTATCCAGAGGGGAAGGAAAGTTGTAGCCGTGAACTCCCCTCCTCCAGATCCAAGCCAACAGCAATCTATCAACATTGCTTCTCGCGGAGCCCAAGACAAACCAATAACCTCCAAGGGTCTTGAACAGGTTTTGGACACTGTTGGCCACATCAACGCCAGGTGGGACAGCAGGGTTCTCGGAGAGGAGAAATGGCACGGCTTGACCCTTGGCTCCATCGACCACTACCGCGTGGATTGGAACAAGGTTGATCTGGGACACAAGCCCATGTCCGTCTCCACCGAGACCGCGACGCTCGCAGCCAAGATGTTCTTGCATCGCAAGAATGCCGAGGACATCGAGCAGTCCTACGCAGTAAGTCCTCCTTGCCTTTTCCGAGTTGACCTTTCTTCTCTTCTACTCGCCTTTCTTCTCTCTTACCATCACCCCCAGTCCCCGAGATTCGGGTCGAGTAGACGGATACTCTCCGAGTAGCCTTCTACTCGGGTCGAATCTTCTCTGCTTTGCCTAACTCATTTTCTTCTCGGTTTTCAGGATAGCGTTCTTAAGCGGACCCACTTATACCGCATCCTTCTCTGGAACCACTCCATCGCCAGGAGGCGTATCGCCGTACAGGAAAAGGAGAAAGCAATGGCTGAGGCCGCGAGCAAAGATGCCAGCACCAGCACCCAACAGCTGGCTGAAGTGCAAGGTACGCCTTTAGCTATGCGGTTTCTGCGTTTTATGTTTACGCCCGCTTTTGCTTTCTTATGCGCTAACCCTTCCTTCTCTGCAGAAAAACTAAAGGCCTTGGCAGATGAACATGAAAAATGCCGTAGCTTCGTGGAGAACGCCGAGGCCACCATAAAGAGACTTGAAGGTGAGTTTGCTGTCTACTCGGTGTGACCTTGAATTTGGTTCCTCTCTGCTTATTTACTGACCTCATCTATCTTTTCGCAGAAGATCATAAGTTATTTGCTGAGGCACACCAAGATTGCGTCAAGCCAGCGGAGGTGGAGAAACAGCTATCCGACCAGGCCATTACTCTGATGAAGGACCACACCACCGAGATGGAGAAGCTGCAGCTCCAGCTTCAGAAGGCACTCCAAGATGCCGTCAAGATTGGCGCCGAGAGGGACAAGGCCATCGCCGAGAAGGCCAAGGACGAGACCACTTTCAAGGCCAAGGAGAGGGCCCTCGAGTCTGAATGCGAAACCTTGAAGAAGACCAATGCTGATCTCTTCGCTCAGATGGATAGCTTGCGCCTGATCCAAGAAAAGCACATTGGCAACGAGGAGTCCTGGAGAACCAAGCTGCAGCAGCTGCGCCGCCAACTGATCGGTAAGTTTTCTCTTCATTGCATCTTCTCTTCTCGGTCTTGTTCCTTCTCGGCTTCTGATCTTGCCACTTGCTATTTCAGATATCTGGCCTCGTCTCGATTCTTCCTCTGCGCCTACGGTAGCCAAGGCCCGAGCAGTTCGCCTTTCGCTGGGTGAGCCAATTGACACCAGGGCTGATATCGAGGACAGCTTGCTGGTGCTCAAAGGTTACTTCGAACAGCTAGCCGGCGTCGGAACTGACTTGGTGCATGCTGGCTTTGAGCTCCACCGGCTGTTCTGGCCTCATGACCCCCAGCCAAGAAACATGCGGGATCTCGCCCTCAAGCTGGAGAGCGTGAAGGCCGAGCTGAAAAAATGGCGAGCCTCTGGAGCCCGTGCTGGTGCGGATGTGATGCTTCTCTGCATAGCATCTTGGTATGAAAACCTGGATATGCAGCGCATCCGCGGGAAGCGCAATGATTCCAAGTGGGAGTTGGATGCCGAGAGCGTGGCCTTGCGCAAGCAGATTGCGTATGAGGTCGCAGAGTGCGCCGAGACGGAGGTCTACATCGAGGGCGTCCCCGAACCCGACACCGAGTACGAGGACGAAGAAGATGATGACGAAGACGAAGACCTTGACGGCTACTTCGAATCTCCCAAGGGCAAGGCCGGAAAGGGAAAAGCCACCGTCGTCGCGAGTAGCGATGAAGACGAAGGGGCGCACATCGACAGCGAGCCACTCGACTTCGGCACTTCCTCAGGTGCTGCTCTCGACGACACGGTGCCCCCTCCTGGCCACGCTTCCTGCTCCTCCTCGGCTCCAGGACCCGTCTCGGTGGCCACGGCCACTTCTGACCAGGCCGCCGCCCAGCAAGATGCTGAGATGACGGAATCCGCCACCGCCCAGACGGGAGCGGATGCCACTCAAGCTAGCACCGAAGGAACAGCTGCTGCGACCGCCACTGAAGAAACTGCTGCCAAGACCGCCGCCGAGGAAACATCAGCCAAGGCCAGCGCCGAGAACACCGCCTCCTCCACTTGAAGCAACCTGCAATCTTTTTTCACTTGAACTCTTATCAGATCCCCGGAATGCCGGGAGCAGATGTAACAGACTATCTTTATCTTGCTTGCTACTTAGTTTTTTATGCCCACTCTGTTTATGTTGACATTAATCAATTTGAACGACACTGGCTTAGTGCCGAGTTGTGTTTCCATGCGAGTCCCCGAGTAGCATTTCTTATTCACCCTGTCTTTTCATCTCTGCTCTACCTGCGACTTGTCGCTTGTTTGGTATTCGAGTCACAAGAATCAAGTAGCAGGGCTGCAAATACTTAGCCGCTAGCAACAATCATGGTAACGCAGCCCACCACTTAGCCGAGAAGACGAAAACAGGGAACAAAAAGTAACCGACAATCTACTCGGTTCCTGCACTCTTTCTTCCTTAGTGATTTTCGTGTGCTCATTGACCTTTTGCTTGTTCTCTTGCTTGCCATGAAGCCGGGTTTCGGACAGCAGCAGAGTCGAAGAGTTGGCATATAGGTTTAAACACAGTACTCAATGCACTTATGAGTTCTGAAGTGGAGCAACCGAATAGACAAAGGAACAAGCCGAGTAAAAACACTTAGAGCAAACTTGGACGAGGGCAGTCCCCGAGAACAATTTTAGATTGCAGAGTAGAATTTCAACTCGGATGAGAGGGTACATACACATCTTTGCTTACGAATGAAAACGACGAAGTAGAGCTACATTCCAGGGACGCTTGGTTTCCTCTCCAGCTTTATCTGCCCTGTTCGCCTGCGATGGGCGCACATCTACAAGATAGTACACGTCATTGTGCAGCGCTTTGCTGACAATGAAAGGCCCTTCCCATGGAGGAGACAACTTGTGCATCCCGGCTGTGCGTTGCACCAGCCTAAGGACCATGTCTCCTTCTCGGAAAACCCTTGGGTTCACCTTTCGGCTATGATAGCGCCGCAGGTTTTGCTGGTAGATAGCCGAACGTGACAGAGTCAGCTCTCTTGCTTCCTCAAGCAGGTCAACGTCGTCTTCTCGAGCTTCTCTCGCCTCCACCTCAGTGTAGAGGGCTACTCGGGGGGAGTCATGCTCTAAGTCTATTGGCAACACGGCCTCAGCCCCGTATACCAAGAAGAATGGCGTGTAGCCGGTTGACCGGTTAGGGGTAGTCCTTAGACTCCACAACACCGCTGGCAACTCTTCTAGCCAACACCCAGGTGTTTTCAGCAATGGCTCAATCAGCCTTGGCTTGATGCCTGCCAGTACCATCCCATTTGCTCTCTCAACTTGCCCGTTGGAGGCAGGGTGCGCGACTGACGCAACGTCTAGTCGGATATGCTTATCTCTGCAGAATCGCACCATTGCCCCCTCTGCAAAGTTGGTGCCGTTGTCGGTGATGATACTGTGCGGGTAACCGTATCTCATGATTATATCCTTCACGAACTTCACGGCTGTGACCCCATCGCACTTCCGAATAGGTTTCACCTCGATCCACTTGGTGAACTTGTCCACCATGACCAAGATATGTGTCATATTGCCTTTAGCCGGCTTGAAGGGACCAACCATATCCAAGCACCAAACAGCAAATGGCCATGTGATAGGAATTGTTTTCAACTCGGAAGCTGGCATGTGAATCTTACTTGCGAACATCTGGCAGCCGGTGCATTTCCTCACAATATCTTCTGCTTGCTGCAATGCAGTGAGCCAGTAGAAGCCATGCCGAAAAGCTTTCTTGACTAAAGCCCGAGAAGAGGCGTGATGCCCACATTCCCCTTGATGTATCTCCACCAGGATTTCTTCTCCTTCTTCTGGGCTCACACAGCGTTGCAGCACGCCGGTGGCACTTCTCTTATGCAGCACATCTCGGACTATAGTGTAGCCCTTGGACCTTCTCTGAATCTGCCTCGCAGTCACCTCATCTTCAGGTAAAGTGCCGTCCCTTAGAAAGGATAATATGGGCATTGCCCAACTCGGTGTCTCCCGCACGGGAAACACTGGTTCGTCCATTTCCATTGGGACAGGCTCTGGTGGTTGCACAGGAGGAGTAGGGGCGCTTCTCTGCAGCCCAGACCGATTGGCGAGAACTTCTTCAATGAATGCAACAGCTTCTGGGTTGAGGGCGGCAGTCCCCGAGTACGGAATGGCAGTCCCCGAGTAGGGAGTGGCAGTCCCCGAGTAGGGAACGGCAGTCCCCGAGTAGGGAACGGCAGTCCCCGAGTAGAGGACAGCAGTCCCCGGGTTCCCTGCAGCACTCTCCCAGTCAATCTCCATTGGGTCAGATTCTTCACTTGGCAGAGAAGGAACAAAGATGGATTCCGAGTTGGGGGAAGGCTTGATGGATGGCTTCCTCAAATGCTCCAAGGCAATCCCTGCCGGGATGGACTGCCGAGAAGATCCCAATTTGGACAGCTCGTCTGCTGCTTCGTTCTCTGCTCGGTGAATGTGCTGGAACTCACAGCCTTCGAAAAACCCAGTCATTGACTGCACCAGGAAGCGATACGATGCCATGTTGGCATCCAAAGCATCCCAGGTACCTGAGACTTGCTGCACCACCAGATCTGAGTCACCATAGCATATAATGCGCTGCACACCAACCTCCTTTGCTACTCGCAAACCATGCACCACTGCCTCGTACTCGGCTACATTGTTGGATGCCTTGAAATGAATCTGTAACACATACTTGAGCTGATCCCGCTTGGGTGACGTAAGCACAACGCCAGCACCAAGGCCTTCTTTCACCTTTGAGCCATCAAAGTGCATCTTCCAATAGTTGGAAACTGGAGCAGGAGGTTCATATTGCATCTCGGCCCAGTCCACAAGAAATTCCGCCAAGACCTGAGACTTGATTGCTTCTCTTCTCGTATACGCGGGAGCGTACGCGGCTAGCTCAATTGCCCACTTGGCTACTCTGCCACTCGCCTCCTTGTTACCCATGATGTCCGAGATGGGAGCAGAACTCACAACAGTGATGGGGTGCTCCTGGAAGTAATGTTTCAGCTTCCTGGCGCCCAGGTACACACCATATGTCATCTTCTGGTAATGTGGATAGTTTTGCTTGGAACTGGACAGCACTTCACTGAGATAATAAACTGGGCGCTGCACACTCTTGCCTTCTTCTTCTCGCTCCACCACTATCACCACGCTGACTACTCGGTTAGTCGCCGCAATGTACAGCAGCATAGGCTCCTTGGGTAGTGGACTAGCCAAGACGGGAGCAGTAGCCAGCATTGCTTTCAGCTCATTGAATGCCACGTCCGCTTGCGGAGTCCAGACAAACTTGTCGCTTTTCTTCATCAGCTGGTACAGAGGCAGAGCCTTCTCGCCCATTCGGCCCAGAAAACGGCTCAGAGATGCCAGACAACCCGTGAACTTCTGCACATCCTTCAATGATCTCGGCAAAGACATGCTCTCAATAGCTTTTATCTTAGACGGATTGGCTTCAATGCCCCGACTAGAAACCAGAAAACCGAGTAGCTTTCCAGCTGGTACACCAAAGGTGCACTTACTCGGATTCAGTTTCATTTTGTACCTGCGTAGGTTAGCAAAGGTTTCCTCCAGGTCGGCAAGCAGAGTATGTGTTTTATTCGTTTTGATGACAATGTCATCTACGTACACCTGCACATTCTTGCCGAGCTGGTCATGCAAGCATTTCTGCATGCATCTCTGATAGGTTGCACCCGCATTCCTCAGGCCAAAACACATGACACGATAGCAATACGCCCCGTACGGGGTAATGAAAGCAGTCTTTATTTGATCAGCAGGGTTGAGTGCAATCTGGTGGAAACCAGAGTAGGCATCTATGAAAGACAACAGTTCACAGCCGGCAGTGGAATCGATCACCTGATCGATGCGAGGTAGCGGGAAGGGATCCTTGGGGCATGCCTTGTTCAAGTCGGTGTAGTCGACGCACATGCGCCATGCGGTGGCAGCCTTGGGATCTTCCTTTTTCTTCTCGACCATGACCGGGTTGGCTAACCAGTCCGGGTGCAGCACTTCCATGATGAAGTTACTGATCAGCAGCTTGGTGATTTGATCACCGATGGCCTTCCTTCTCTCATCCCCGAAACGGCGCAAGGCCTGCTTCACGGGCTTGGCGTCAGGACGCACATGCAAAGAGTGCTCAACCAACTCCCTCGGGACTCCTGGTAGATCTTCATTGGTCCAGGCGAAAACATCCCGATTCTCACGGAGGAAGTGGATGAGCGCGCTTTCCTATTTCTCCGCCAACCCGGCACCAATGATGGCCACGCGCTCCGGGAACTCGGGATCAACCTGGACTGTCTTGGTCTCCTTGGCAGCTTGGAAAGCTGTACCATGCTGGGTACTCGGCACACCTTGTGCGCCAGCTTGTGCGGACTGAGCCATGGCCACTACCTCGTACATCTTCTTCTTCTCGGCAGCAATCACCATTGATTCCGCCAGCTGGGAGCTAGCAGAGGCACACTCCATGGACTTCTTGTAATCTCCCGAGATGGTGATGATGCCATTGGGACCGGGGATCTTCATCTTCAGGTAAGCCACATGGGTAGAGGCCATGAACTTGCTCAGAGCAGGCCTGCCGAGTAGAGCATGATATGGGCTCTGATGATCCACCACTTCAAACTGCAGGCGCTCCGTGCGGCAGTTCTCCCGAGTACCGAATAGTACATCAATCCACACTCGGCCAATCGGGTTGCACGAGATCCCGGGCACAATGCCATGGAAGGTGGTCTTGCTGGGCAGCATCATGTTCTCGGCCAGGCCAAGCTTCTCGAGTGTGTCTTTGTACACAATGTTGATGCTGCTGCCGTTGTCGATCAGCACCTTGCTGAACCTCACATTCTTCTCGGGGCCCAGGAAGGTAGGATCCAGCACCAAAGCATAGGTACCCGGATTGGGCATCACCTTGGGGTGATCTGCCCGAGTCCACCTGATCTCCTGGTCGCACCAATACATGTAGTGAGGGACAGCCGGAATCACTGCATTGACCTCCATGGCCCGCCTGTGCTGCGACTGCTTGTCGACTGCCTCAGAAGTGAAGATCATATAGCTCTCATGGTGCTCTTGGTACTGGTTGGAGCCATTGCCCCCATTGTTGCCATTGTTGCCATTGTTGTTGCCCTGATAGTTGTTGTTGCCTCTATTGTTGTTGTTGCGGTTGTAGTTGTTGTTGTTGTTGCGGTATCTCTCGTTGTTGAAGTTCCGGTTGGCTCCTAAAGCCACCTGATTGACATTCTCTCTTCTCGGGTACACTGGCGGTCGAGCTGCAGGTGCGCGAGTAGGCTGCACAGTAGCATTGGCGGCTGGCAGGGGAGGAGGAGGAGGCAAGCCATCACTCTTGATCACATCCCACCATTCGCATTGCCGAGTAGTATGGTTCGCAGGCCTTGAGGGGTGGTGAGTGTGAAAGCTGCATGGACCATCCTTCATGTCGTCGAAGACGAACTTCTTCGGCTGCTCGGAGTTCCCGCTACCCGGCTGCGCAGTGCGGAACGGTTTCTTGTTGCCTTGGCCCTGGTTCTGGTTCTGCCCGTAGGCTCCAGCAGGTTTCTGCCTCTGGCCACCACCGCCTCCGACATTCACTGCATTCACCTCCTCAGGGTCATACCGAGTATCTACTCGGCGCTTGTTGCGGAACTCATTGCGCTTGCTGCTGTTGAAGTTCCTTCTCGGCTCAGAGGAATCCATCAGTGGCTGAGTAGGATCACCGAGTGCGTACTGATCCGCAATCTTGATGGTCTCGGCCAGGGTGTTCGGCATTTCCCTCTGCAATCTCTGCCAAAGCATGCTGCCATGTCGGCAACCCTGCGCAAACCAAGTGATGGCCTGTGCCTCATTCACACCCTCACATGTGTTCCTCAAGGTGCTCCACCGAGTAAGGTACTCGCGGTCCGTCTCATCTTCTCGCTGCCTGCAAGCCGAGAGCTGCTGTGGCCTATTCGGCCTCTTGTAGGTGCTGGTGAAGTTGCTGACGAATGCGTCCGAGAAGTCCAGCCAGCAGTTTATGCTGTGCTTGGGCAAGTTGTTGAGCCAAGTGCGAGCTGGACCCTCTAGCATCTGCGGCACATAGCGCACCGCCCATCTCCTGTTGCCACCCGCAATGTGGACCGCGGTGACGTAGTCATTGAGCCAATCTTCAGGCTTGGTGCTACCATTGTAGCTCTTGGTGCCTCTTGCGAGCTGGAAGCCCTTCACGGAAGGCTCGTTCATGATGCGCGGGCCAAAGCACTCGGGGCCAGGAGGACCCGTGCTCTCAAGCCGCGCCGACAAGCTGAGACGGTCCAGCTGGTGCCTTGCATCTCCAGGCGCCAACACACGCTCACCAACACGGTCATGAATGTCATAACCAGCCATCTCCATAGCCGAGTAGCCATCATCATACCTATCCACCTGCATAGCTGCGGGCTGCTCCACCGGGTTGGCGACTGGTGCCACTGGGCGCGGCTGCTGCCTCTGCCGAGTAGGCTGAGCTGCAGGCTGCCGAGAAGTACCCGGACGCGCGGCTTCTCGGACACGGCTTTGAGCTTGATGGGCTTGAGAGCCTGCTCTTGCAGTGTTGTGTTCCTGCCCGGGCTGCTGCGGCACAGCAACCTGTTTCGCGGCAGCAGCCGGGTCATACACCTGCATTTGCCTGTCTCTACCCGAACGCCCGCTGCGGCTCTTCTCGCGGCTAGGATGCGGAGATGAGGCTTGATCGTTAGATCTTGCCGCATGCGAGTGAACCACCTGCGAAGCTCCAGCTCCCGGGTTGGCCTTCCGGAACTCCTCGTTCTGCCTGGCGGCCTCCAGCACCAACTCATTGAGCCTCTCCTGCTGCCTGAGACGCGCCTCTCCATCCAGGCGCGGCAACTCGGCAGCCACGGCCTGCGCAGCCCTGAGCGTCTTGGCGGGTGTGCTGTACCTTGGCCTTGTGAAGGTGTTCGCGGTAGCGGACTGCGCGGGCTCCTCCGCAACGGTCGCCATCTCGGCGCCCAGGTTGCGCCGCGTAGCGCCTACTCTGCTGGGCCTCCTGGCAACCGGCGTGAAGCCGTGTGCCTTGTTGTACTCGAGCTGGTCCAAACTCAGCTCAAGCCTGATCTTCTCCAACTCCGCCTGCTCGGCAAGCAGCTCCTGGCGTTGCCGCTCGAGCTGCTCCCTCGCGGCTAGGAGCTCGATGTCGGTGGGCGTGGGCATGCCGGTTCGCGCGGCAGACGCGGGAATGACCGTGGACGTGGAAGGCGGCAGGTTGCTCTCCTTCTCGTAGGGCCGGTGATTCCTGCCACCAGCTGGCGGATCGTCAACCTCCTCGACGACGGCCGCAGCGCCGGTAGCAGCTGCGCCAGCGTTCGCCGCCAAGCCCGTCACCATCACCTCAGCGCAGCATGCAGAGCTGCGTGCAGGCCTTCCGCGAGCAGCAACCACCGCGGGAGGATCCTCCGCGTCTTGCACCAGCTCGGGGTAGGCGCTGTTGGCGACGGTGGCGACGTAGACGAGATGCGAGCCGAAAGAGATCACCGAGCCGCCCTCCGGCATGGCCATGCCGCCGAAACAGCCGGCGTTGTCGGTGACGAAGTCGAAGGAGCCGAATCTGTGGACAAGGCCACAAACTACGCGCTCCGCAGATGAAGATCCCGTCCGAACAGAAACTCCAGCCAGCGCCGCTGGTTGCCCCACGGTGGGCGCCAACTGTCGTGGTGGTGTCACGGCAGATGCCATGGGATGGCTAAAGATGTGGGGACGATGGACGCTGGAGGTGTCCGGGGAGGGATCACGCGACGAGTAGCCGCGTGAGGTGAGATCCACACAACACAAACAACACGATGTACCCAGGTTCAGGGCCCTCGTGAGGAGGTAAAACCCCTACTCCTGCCTTTCTCTATGTATTACGATGTCTCTCCGAGTAGCCACAGTACAAATGGTAACGCTACCGAGTAGCCTTTCTCTCCTCTCCGAGTAGGACTAGGTCAAGAACTTAGGGTTTCTAGGGTTCCCAGTGAGCAACTGTTAGCGTCTATGGGAGCATGGAATGAGATCGTGCCTCGCGCAGGAGGCGGCGGGGCACCTTATATACACGGTGCCCAGCCGGATACGTCCAAATCTAAACAAGTGTCGACATAGTGTACACACCGTCCTTTCTCCGAGTACCCGCTGACAGCTTTGGTCGTTGATCTTGGCTGCTTCTGTAAAGTCGTTGGGCAAAACTAGGGGACAGACTGGTATCACTGTACCTAGGCACAGAGTAGGCCCCCCTTATCCTGCCACGGCCTGCTTCCATGCTGTCACTGTCAGGCAGGCCGTCCCCACGTGAACAGTAGTTCGAATGCTGCCAAGTACGGACCCAGGATACGCGGGATCCTGTGTCAGAACGGCTCCTTTGACTTTCTGGCCCGAGTAGGTTCCCGCCAATGGTTCCCGCCAATTGTACTCGGGCCAAACCTTCTACTCGTCAGGGTAGAACTTGAATGATATCTCCTTCTGGTCATCTTGAGGTGAGACCGAGTAGCAGTCGACCGGGTAGCGAGTACCTGGTAGTCGGCTACTCGACCAAACCTCTCTTCTGTAAGCGGCCTTTACCACCTGTCTTTACCCTACTCGGGGGTAACCCCCCGACATCATGTCAAGTGAAACATTGGTCACTTTGCTTCATTTCAACTTTTGCGCCAAAATTTCCCGTATTTTTAGATGCATGCTTTGCAATTGCACATATTATATTTAGATCCTTAGAACCTCCCAAACACTGGGATGTTACACGCCCGGTGCGGTTCTGCGAGGATAAGGCTAGGGCGAGCGGGGAAAGAGATCTTAGATCTCACTTTTCCCCACTCGCCCCCACTCCTCCTCCTCCTCCTCCAAACCGCCGCCGCCCCCTTCTTCTCCGCCGCCGGGAAGATCCCTCCACCGCCAGGAGGCCTTCTCCTTTCCTTGGACGGCTCCGGGATCTTCCTCCTCCTTTCCCTTCACCATGGATGCGGGGTATGTAGCTCTCTCTCTCTCCCATCTCGTTGACGTATGGATAAGCACTAGGACCAACTTTTTCTTCGCATTTAGATGTATGGATTTGGGTTTTTGGACTAGGGAATCGCGAGTACAAACCTTAGAAACCTAGATTGTGAGTTTTAGGCATGAATTGCTTCGATTCCTAGGGTGGATTGTGTTCATATGTCCTATCTCGTTGTTATTCCTCTCTAATATTCCCCAAATCTTGATTTCTTTGATTTGTGCATTATTGAAACTTGAGCATTATCTCTTCATCGTGCTTTCTCTCCATATTTCTTTCTTAGATGCATCCGGTTCCAAGGAAGTTTGCACCAAGAGGACGGGCGGTTGCAAAGCACCACGAGTAGATGAGATTGAAGAAATGTTGGATCCTTCTCAACCCAAGAGCAAGCCAAGGTTCCCGGCCCCGGAGAAGATATTGCCCCGGAAGGAGAAGTACGCCTCTCAAGTGTCCGAGAGTGTGTTCTTGGAAACCTGCCGCGAGAACCCGTACATCATTGACCGAGAGCGCTTGATGCCACAGTTTTGGGGACGAGACACAAGATTCCATACCATGTTCCAAGCTCAGATCTACAATGATATTCTTATGAGGAAGACCAAGGAAAATGTTGCTCCTCAACATGCTATCAATGTTGGTCATATGGAGAGGAAGCCCAACTACTTTGGATAAGCCTTGGAAATTTTTGATGCCTTCGGTCTTCGCCCCATTATGCAAGTGCAACAAGACTATGATGAGGGGCTTGTCTGTGAGTTCTTGTCCACGGTGCATCTTGCAAATGAAACTGAGCTTCACCTTATTTGGATGACAAAGGGAAAGAAGTTCCCCATCAAGTGGTCCGAGGATGGTGTTCTTCTTGGTGGCTATCTGGATTATGGCCCTTTTGGTGGTGGCCCCGAGTATTACAGTGAGTGGTTTCGTGTTCACGAGACCAATGCCTACTCCATCAACAAGGATCAACTTACTCCTCTCTATCACTAGAAGAAGTTTGCAGTTGGTTTCGTCAAGGGCCTCTACCCCACCTATGACATTATGCTTCGCATCTATCGAGAGACTATCAACCCCAAGGCGGGCAACATTGATGAGATCGAAGGTTTCCTCCAGAACCTCATGCTCCTTACTCATGAGAAGCGGCTCTCCGGTATGAGCCAAAAACTTGATGTGCTTGACTATCTTTGGAATGAGTTGTGGAATGTCATAGTGCAAAGGAAGAATGCTTGCTTTGGGCCATTCATCATGAAGATCATCTTGCATGTGTGGGAGGACAAGTTCCCGGAGGATCCCCTTTATGACACCCATTGGACCCCGCACACGGAGAAAAGGCTTCTTATCAAGGACCATACGGAGCCGGTTGTGCATCCCAATCCCGCTCCTCGCAAAGGCAAGGCCAAGCCACAGTTCATTGTTGATGAAAAAGACGAAGAAGAGGCCGGGACCTCTCGCCCTCCTCCTTGTGAAAATGTCTTCAAATGGATGGCTAGGGCTCTCAAGAAGGTGTTCCGTGTGAACGTCACTATGACAAGGAACTCAAGCACCGCAAGGCAGCACATGCAGAGAGGCAGCTTTGTCGTGATGCTGGGGAGACCGTGGCTTCTCTGTTTCAAGATAGCACCACAGATTGGGACAAGTGGCAGGCCAAGGACTCCAAGAGGAAAATCATTGAGTGGTCTGATGAGGAACCTAGAGAAGAAGTGACTAGCTCTCGCTGTCGTGCCCGTCCTCCTAGCATGGACATCTCCTCCGAGTGAACCTTGGGGCGTTAGCATCGGACTTTTCCCTCTTTTGGTATCTTGATGCCAGAGGAGGAGAGATATCTATTTAGGACCGTTGGGCATTTGCATGGGTTCTCTTTCAAGCCGTGTTTTCACTTTGATTATTTCGTCTTGCTTGAGAGAGTTGGTTATTTGAAGACTTTTTATGTTTATTATTTGTTCTATGTGAACCTCGTTATGCATGGTGCGAGACATGTGAACCTAGTGCTTTAATTATATCTTTTTTATGGGTTCCTTAATATGTGTGTTTAGCTAGTTTGCTAGTTATTATCATATCTCTCTTGTTTAATTCTCTCAACATGAATGGAGCATATGTAACATCCCAGTGTTTGGGAGGTTATAAGGATCTAAATATAATATGTGAATTTATAAACCATGCATCTAAAAGTACGGGAAATTTTGGCGCGAAAGTTTAAACAAAGCAAAGTGACCAATGCCTCACTTGACATGATGAAATTTGATCTAGTTCATATAGTCAAGAATACATTTGGAGTGATCTTTATAACATAGTATCACTACAAACCAAGTCATCTGATTACTGAAACCATAATTGGTTATGACCAACACAAACTCTCAACAACCTTAACCACAAGTCTATAAGTGACTTGGGATAATTCACTAGGTATCTAGAACTCAAAGAGGGGTGAGTAACCAAATCTCATAACTATTGATCACATTTCCGCAAGTTAGTAATGCTTGATGGAATAACCCCATCAACAAATATTTTAGACTCTCTAAAACATGAACTACTTAAGTTATCAATCAATCTGCGTAACATCTTTATAAATCATCTCATAACTACTAATTGAAATTTCACAAGTAAATAACAAAGGTTTAATAGAATACAAATGATACCCACATGTCTTAACTCAAAACCCACAAGTGGGAAATGATATAATAATTGTATTAACACATTTATCGAATATGTACATATCTGATCAACTATAAAAGAAGTACCTAAAAGAAGAAATAAATCTTCTTAAACTACTGCTAAACCTTGATCATCACATATGATATTCCCAAACCTCTATATCTGCATTAACAATGACAAAGGTCATTAAGAGAAGAATATAAAGTGAGAACATGACACCTGAGAAAAACAACTATCAATTATGACATAAGTCATTAAACCCCAATAACCTTCTTATGCTCATTGTCTCAATCATCTTATACAAGTAAGCATATGAGATCTCAACACATCAATGAACCATGTGATCAATTTACTATTAAGTTATCATTCCATAAGCATTTCACACTTACATTCAAATCAACATTCAATAACTAAAGTATCTCTGATATAACTAATGAATAAAAACAAGTTATAACCTCTATTAGAAGAATTGAATGGATAGCTAAGTAACACCAAACATATATGAACAAGCCCATATCCTATGGGAAATAAAATAAGAAGTATATGGAAGGATAATAAAAGCATGAACTAACTCTTAATCTAGATCTTGATATGTTGGCTAGACCATTGTATCTTGTTTCCCAACCCTCTCCAAGTTATTCTGCAAGAGAAGCAACCCACAAGAAAGGAGGAACTACCACATGAAGATCTTCAGGAAGATTATTTTGAGTGTTCTAAAAGTGCTACTCAAATCTACTATAAGAGTATTTAGAAACTCTTATATCTTAATCTGATCTTATTAACTCTCTTGAAATAGTGTGATACTCCAATGTTAGTGTTATATAGAAGTAGTTTGGTAACAAGCCTGTACACCTTGTTAACAGATCACTTTTGTGTACTCAAACAATTGAGTGTCATACACAAACAAACAGAAGGTTGAATAACCTAGTGCATCTTAGCCTCTTGTATATGAAAAGTAATTTGGGGACAAGTCTTGCAAACTTGTCAACAGATTCTTTTTATATTCTTAAGGCTAACTGATGTCATAAATGTGACGCCCCGGGATCGGGCACTATGCAGATTTCAGCATTTCCGCCAAAATCCACATAATAACCGATTCCAGGTTGCCACTTGTGATGACATTACAACAGTTCACGAATATTCCGCAACAACAACAGAAAAGATATATACAAGACGAGTCAAACGAGTCAAGGATACAACTGATAGAATACAAAGATCCAAATAACAGCGGAAGAAACAACATAGCGTCCGACTACGGACAAGATACAAATTGGACTAAGAGTCCTGAAGATAACCGATGGCGTCCAATCCCTGCCCAGGCCAAGCCGGAGGGATTCCCAAGCTAACGTCGTCAGACTTCAAACCTGTTGACTGCAATGTGGAATATGCAGCCACGAAAATGGATTCGTGGGTCAGTACTATTAAGTACTGGCAAGTGGATAAACCATACTCACAAGATACCAGCGTAACCAAATCATCACAAGATACAAAATACTTTGGGTACAACGGAAGGAAGGGATTATAGCAAAGAAGTGGCAGCGGGCAGCACTAACAAACTAAAGAGACGCGCTACAACTTCCGGCTAAAAGAAAAGGATAAGATAACGCGACAAAACCAACTATAACTACTCACCAAACAATACCCATCCAGTGTTACCCCCTACTAAGGAAGCAACCCAAGGAAACTCACACTGTTGATTAAGGTGACATTCATTTTTATGGTGAAAGTAATACTATATTACTAGTCAAGTTATTATCATTAGGTGTAAGTTGTCTGAGTACTTGTTAGCCAGCACTTTCACCAAGTCGTCACATAACCGCGGACAACACGGCTTCTCGAGAAGATTCATCCCTGCAGGGTGCGCTACAGTACCCGTACACACTCAAGCCACCAACTAAAACTCAGGTTGGCTCGACACGACCCAAATCGTCTCTACAACCTGTCCTAGGAGCCACGGAGCTATAAGGTCCCAGCCACGCAGCCGAATACTCAGCGCAAGTGTGCAAAACTCCCGCATGACGCAACACCCCGGCAATACAGGCCTCGCCCTATATGCATCATCATCACCATCAACAGTAACCATGGGGGGCCAACCCATTCATGCGTATGAGCAAATGGAACACCCGAACTAAGTGTGGCTCTTCGGACAAGCTGCAAATCAGGTCTAAGTCGAGGGGGGTCCCATACTACCTCCCGGATGCGGTTAGCGCGCTCATCATGGATCAATGGACAAGACCCTTTTCCTAGTTTCGACACTAGCAGGCTCCAAAACCACGCCGGGCCTCCTGCCGGTGCCTTATCATCAAATTATTATTACCCCAGACATTAACATGTTGTTGATTAACTTGAAACCCAACTATCAACTAAACATGTGATACGAAAAAAGGACAACAAGACTCGAGCGCAAACAACACTAAGCATGCAACTACGACACGAGGGACAACAAGGTAAACAAACAAAGGTTAATAGGAAGTGGAAGGAAGGCTATATCATGGCTGCAAGGTAAACATATGATAGGATCGAGACACAAGCATCGAAAATACCAGGCTAGCATAAAGACAACAGAAAGAATCGGTAACAAGTGATGAAAGGCAGCCATAGGTAGCAAGTGAGTATACTTGCCTGGAATCCAGCAAGTAGAGGTACATCCGAACTTGTCGTTGCTCACATCATCTCACGTCCTATCCACGAAGAAGCAACGAACTAGAACAAACACCGGATGCAACAATTACTACTACGGCAAAAGATCCAGCATGATCAAGATATGTATGCATGACAAGTTTAAGGATGCATCAAAGATAAACTAGTTAAGATGGTAAACATATTTAAATGGGCCCATATGCAATTTGGATTGCATATGGAAAAGCCCATGAATTAATGTTGAATTAAATGATCTACAAATAACCATCATGTGAAAGTTGATTATAATGATGCATGGATGATGAAAACAATAAGAAAACAACAATAGCTTCAGTTTGATATGTTGTTTACCAAGTTTGGAATTTTATTTATTAAGTTATGAACTTTGGCATTTTAAATGATTAAACAAACATTTGTTGTTTTCACCAATTTTAAATGTTCAAAACAGATAACAAAATTTATATTTGGAAAGAACACAAAATTTTAGATGGAATACATATTTCATTTGTTGAATTTGGATTTAAAATGAGCAAGTTATGAATTTGGCAATTTAAATGAATAATTTTAATGAATTGAATTAGTGCAGCAATTTTAAATGTCCAAAACAGGGAACAAAGTGGATATTTGGAAAGATCATGAAATTTGGGATGGAATACATATAAAATTTGTATGATTTGGAGTTGTGGTTTGAAAGATATGCTCATTTGAGTTTTTTAGGGTTCATTTGCAAAAGTCAGGGACCTACTGGTGATGAAAACAGAGAGATAAGGGTGGCCGTGCGAAACAGAGAAAGCCCAGGGGGCTGGGTGCAAACCGCTAGATCCAGATCTGGATCTGGGGATTTTTCTCACCGGGGTGGAACCCAGCCACAGCGGCTGGCAGGTGGGTCCTGCGCCACATGGCATCTGACGAGGCGCGGCTGGGCCAGCGTGGCATCCAGGGCCACTGACGGGTGGGCCTGGGGCTCGCGCGCGCGGTAAAAGAATGGAAAAAGGGGGGTGCGCCGGCCAGGATTCGAACCTGGGACCTCCTGGGTGCGGACGGGGTGCGCAGCCACTGCGCTGCTGCTGCGGTTGGTGTTAGTATCTCGGCGTGACCGAATAAGAGGCAACCTTTTCGCGGTTAACTGAATCCAGATTCAGAATTCAGGTACCGCGACCACGACGGAGACGAGCTCGCAGCGACGCTGCTGGGCAACTGGCGCACGACGGCGACCTCACAGAAAAGAGGGGAACAGAGGGGGAGGCCCGAAGGCAGGTGCTCACCGAGGGGGGGCTCGAAGGCGAGGACGTAGGGCCGTTGACGTGAAGGCAGCGTCGAGCGTGGCTTGGGGAGGAGCTCCGACTGACAGAGACGCGGGAGGACGACAGCTGCGCGCCGGGAAGAAAAGGGCGACGGCGCGGCGCTCCTGCTGCCTCCCCGTGCCGACCAAGGAGACGAAGACGACGAGGGTGATGTCCCGTTTCCATTCCCGAGGGAAACGGGGCCCGAAGACGACCAGAGCGACGGCGCCATCATCTCCTAGTGCCGGCCATGGAGGTGTTGTTCGGGTGCAGGAGATTCAGAGAGATGGGAGGAGGAAGAAAGGGGCGGCGGCGGCAGAGGGAAGGGGTAGAGGGACTAGGGTTTGGAGGGGGCAAAAGGGGCAGCTATAAGGGGGAGGAGAGGGGAGCAGGTGGGAGGTGCCCTGCTGGAAAGCGAAAGGAGGTTCTCGTGCCTCCTCTGCGTCCGTACGGAGAAGAAGGTGGGGAGTGGGCTGGGTTTGCTGCTGGGGGTTGTAGGTGGGCCGAAAAGGCCTGTCTCCCCCCAGCGGGTTCTCTTTTTTTTTTTCCTCTCTTTTTTTTGTGTGTAGAAGATGAATAAGAGAGAGAAATAGAAGGGATTTTTAGGGTTTATAAAATTATGAAAATAAGTTGATTGCAATGAACATTGGAAATGCCCATATGCACCAACTTTGGTTTTTTTTTTCAAAATTTCAAATATTTATTTGGTGTTTGAATTTGAATTTGAAATTCAAATTAGGGTTTTAACAAACGGAATTTTATTAACCAAGCCAATTTTTAATTTCAATTCAATTTTTATGGACACAGTTTGATTTGAAAACAAAGGTGTATTGTTTGAAAATTTAAATTGGTTTGAAAGTTTTAATTGGTTTGAAAACAAGTGCAATGCATATGATGCATGATGCTATGTGATGCAAAAGAAAAACAACAAGCAATTCTAATTGGAAAAACCCCGGGTGTTACAATAAACTACACCTACACTCCTTTTACCATCAATCAAGAGAAGGAATAACACTAAGGAAACAAGAAACCACATTATAATCATCTAAGTAAAATCTTAGCTTGGAGTATGATAAGGGGTGGCCCAATCTTCTCAGTGAACTCACAGATAACTTCAATATGATAACTAGTGCGCCACTAAGAACTCTCCCGGCTGATCACTGATGCCAATGCAAAACATAGCAACCCCAAGGATATTCTCAACTCCACACTCTTGCACAAGTAATCCACCGACTATAAGTGGTCCTGTACCTTCTTATTCCCAGTGGAACAGCAGGTAACACGTAAAGTTTGCAGATGAACTTCCATATGAAGGCTTACAAGCTGTTTCAATCTAGAGGTCTAGGGTTTAATGTTTTAACGTAGTCTAAGGAGCTAGGGCTCGGATTCTATCTATTTAAGAGAGGGGGTGCAGCCACAAGGGGGTATCCTTGCGCAAGCACCAAACCTACTCTAACTAGGACTCTTGGTTTGGGTTGGACACAAAACCCAAACCGACTCACAATGGATACAACCGACCCACCATTAAGGGGTGCGGCCAATAATGGTATACAAACCACACCTAACATTGTTAGGATTTCTACTAAGTGCATTTGACCTTGTGGAGGCACCATCCCCTTGTCATCATCATAACAACAATTGTTTTCAATGAATAACAATTGTTATTTCTTGTTATTTCTTGTTTTCACCATGCTAGTACTTGTTCTCCATCTCCTCTTCTAGTCCATCTTCATCCATGTGCATCTCCTCTTCATGATCTCCTCCATTCATGCTTGTGTTATCAATAAACCTGAGAATACATAAGTGCATGGATTTTGGTAGTATAAAGTTCTCACAATTATAAACATTATACTCAAGTAGGAGTGAATTCACCTGTTGTTGTAATAGCTTGGTTCTTGATCTTGTCATTGGACCAATCCTTACTTCATTAGCTTGTATTGGAGAATCCTCATGTGTAACAATAGGTGAAGAGCTAGGGATGTCCTCATCATCCTCCCCCTCTTGAAAAGGCATCGACCTCGATGCTAAATCATCTCCATGGCAAGGTGTCAAATCAGCCACATTAAAAGAATTGCTAACACCAAACTCATTAATTGGGAGGTCAATCTTGTATGCATTGTCATTGATCCTTGAAATAACTCTATAAGGACCAGCACCTATAGGCATCAATTTTGATTTTCTCAATGTGGGAAATCTATCTTTTCTAAAGTGAACCCACACCATATCTCCTGGCCGAAATATTACTTCCTTTCTCTTCTTGTTTACTCTTTCAGCCACATGTCTTCCTTTCTTCTCAATTGCTTCCTTTGTTTTCTCATGAATTTTCTTCACAAAATCAGATCTCTTGGATGCCTCCATATTAATTCTTGTGTAGGAAGTGGTAATAAATCAAGAGGAGTAATAGGCCTGAAACCATAAACCACCTCAAAAGGACATAATTGAGTAGTTGAATGCACAGCTCTATTATATGCAAATTCCACATGGGGCAAACACTCCTCCCACTCCTTCAAATTCTTCTTGATCATGCTTCTCAATAATGTGGACAATGTCCTATTGACCACCTCGGTTTGACCATCAGTTTGGGGGTGACAAGTAGTTGAAAATAATAATTTGGTTCCAAGCTTCCCCCATAGTGTCTTCCAAAAGTAACTCATGAACTTGACATCTCTATCTGAAACAATAGTTCTTGGCACTCCATGTAATCTCACAATTTCTCTAAAGAATAAATTTGCAATGTGAGAAGCATCATCACTCTTGTGGCAAGCAATGAAGTGAGCCATCTTTGAAAATCTGTCCACAACCACAAAGATAGAGTCATGTCCTATTTTTGTCCTTGGCAAGCCCAACACGAAATCCATACTTATATCCTCCCATGGTGTACTAGGTGATGGCAATGGAGTGTACAACCCGTGGGGTTTTAATTTGGACTTGGACTTGTTGCAAGTAATGCATCTTTGCACCAATCTATACACATCTCTTCGCATATGTTCCCAATAGAAATTTTCAGCCAACATAAGCAATGTCTTCTCTCTTCCAAAGTGTCCCATTAATCCTCCACTATGAGATTCCTGTATTAAGAATAAGCGCAAAGAACACTCGGGAATACATAATTTTTTAGATCTAAACAAGTATCCATCATGTATATGAAATTTATCCCATGCCTTAACATTAGTACATTTATTAAATGGCATAGAAAATTCATTATCATCATCATATAAATCTCTAATACCCTCCAAACCCGAAACCTTAATCTCCAAATTTTAGAGTAACATATTCTTTCTTGACAAAGCATCAGCAACTACATTTTCCAATCCTTTTTTATGTTTAATTACGTATGGAAAATATTCAATAAATTCAACCCATTTAGCATGTCTTTTATTCAAATTTGATTGGCACTTTAAGAATTTTAATGCCTCATGATCACTATGTATAATAAATTCTTTAGGCCATAAATAATGTTTCCACACCTCTAAAACTCTCACAAGTGCATATAATTCTTTATCATAAACAGAATAATTCAATTGTGCACCATGTAATTTTTCAGAAAAATAGGCAATAGGTTTCTTTTCTTGCATTAACACACCTCCAATACCTATGCCACTAGCATCACACTCAATCTCAAATTGTTTATCAAAATTTGGTAGCATTAATAGTGGGGCCGAATTCAACTTTTCTTTCAATGTATCAAAAGCAATGTCTTGAGAAACACCCCACTCGAAATCAACTCCTTTTTTAGTTAGATAATTTAATGGAGCAGCAATAGTACTAAAATTAGGCACAAATCTTCTATAGAAACTAGCAAGCCCATTCAAACTTCTAACTTGACTCACATGAGTTGGAATAGGCCAATTTCGAATTGCTTCAATTTTTGATGTATCTACTTCAATCCCATGTTTAGAAACTACATATCCCAAAAAGATGACCTTATCTTTGCAAAAAGTGCACTTCTCAAGATTACCATACAATTTATGTTGTCTTAGCACTTGCAAAACTTGTCTAATATGATCAATATGTTCATGTTCATTGTGGCTATATATGAGAATATCATCAAAATAAACTATCACAAATCTACCAATAAAATCTCCCAAAATATGGTTCATTAGTCTCATGAAAGTACTAGGTGTTAGTTAAACCAAAAGGCATCACTAACCATTCATATAAACCAAATTTTGTTTTAAATGTAGTTTTCGACTCATCTCCCTCTTTCATTCTTATTTCATGGTACCCACTACGCAAATCAATTTTAGAGAAACGAGTAGCACCACTAAATTCATCTAACATGGCATCTAAACGTGGTATAGGATGACGATAACGAATAGTGATGTTATTAATTGCTCTAAAATCTACACACATGCGCCAAGTACCATCTCTTTTTAGGAACTAATATAACGGGAACAACACAAGGAGAAAGACTAACTCGAATATAACCTTTATCTAGTAGCTCTTGTACTTGCCTTTGTATCTCCTTTGTTTCTTGTGGATTTGTTCTATAAGGGGATCGGTTTGGCAAAGATGCTCCAGGAATTAAATCAATTTGATGCTCAATCCCTCTCAATGGTGGCAATCCCGAGGGAATATCTCCTGGAAAAACATCATCAAAATCCTGCAACACATGAGAAACACCAAGAGGAATAGGGGTCATGTCATTAGAACCAAAATCTCTCCCTTGTGAATAATCACAATAGGGAGTAATGTAGGATCATCCCTAAATTCCCTCCAATCCTCTTTAGTGGCTAACGTGCATAATAGGCTCTCTCTTTTATTTTTTACCACTCGAATTGTTTTGACTACCACTCCCCAAGGCTTGTGAATTTTGTTTTCCCTCATCCCTCTCACTCTCTTTTTCAACTCTCACATTTATTTTGGATTGGGACTCATTTACAATTTGTTGTGGAGTCATAGGCCTCAAAATAATAGTCTTCCCATGATGATGCAACTCATAAGTATTTGCTCTTCCTTCATGCTTCACACTTCTATCAAATTGCCATGGTCTTCCCAATAATAAGTGGCAAACTATCATAGGAACCACATCAAACTCAATAGTATCCTTATAAGGACCAATCTGAAATTCCACACGCACCATATAGGTCACCTTCATTTGTCCCGAGCTACTCAACCATTGTATATGATAAGGACAAGGGTGTGGTAAATATTTCAGATTTAGCTTTGCACATAGATCTTTGCTAGCCAAATTCCTGCAACTCCGTCCATCAATAATGACTTTGCAAGCCATATTAGGACCAATAACAGCCTTTGTTTGAAATAAATTGCACCTTTGATTTTCAGGACTAGGAATAACACTCAAAGATTTTTGTGTGCAAATAATAGATGGCATAGTGGTAGCATAAGCATCCAATGGAGTATCACTCAAATAACCATCATCGTCATTATCATTAGGATCAACATCATCACCTGTCTCATACTCATTGTTCTCATTAATAATCATCACCTTTGTATTTGGACAATCCTTCTTGAAGTGCCCCTTTCTCCTCCACATGTATGACATGTAATATCCCTATTTCTTGTTGTAGAAGCACTTGAACCCGTGGCACTTGCTGCTGGTTGTGATGATTTCTTTGCAATAGAGGCACTAGGCTCGGCCTTGGATGATGAAACACCACGGCTAAGAGATGGTGGAGGTGGTGTACTAGGCATAGTCGATGATCTCAAGGGAAATCTACTCCTTGTCCTTGCTGTAATTTTAGCCTCCTCATTGATATGTGATTCGGCCTCCCTAGCATGATGTAATAACTCATGCATATCATGGTATTGATGATGTCTAACAATGCCTTTGATTTTATAATTCAAACCTCAAAGGAACCTTTGCATTGTTTGCTCCAATTGCTCTCTCACACGTGCTCTTTGCGTGATTAATTCCATCTCTTGATAATAAGCATCAACAGTCATAGTACCTTGCCTCAATTGTTGCAATTGATCAAATTGTTGCCTTATGTAATTTGGTGGTACAAATCTATCCCTCATGACTCTTTTCATGGTATTCCAAGTGATAATGGGTAATTCACCATCTTATTGTCTCTTTCTCACAGTAGTATCCCACCAACGAAGAGCATATCCATCAAACTCAGCAGAAGCCAATTTTATTTTTCTATCCTCAGCATACTCATGTAATCTCCATAGCTTCTCAATTTTCAGTTCCCATAGCAAATATTCTTCCACATCCATAGTTTCAAAGCTGAAAGCTGGTATAGAAAATTTGGGCTTACCCAAACCATCATCCTCTCTATGATTTTCAGGAGCATTGTTGAGAGGAACACGCCTAGCTCCCAAGTGATTGGCTCGGCCTAGAAGTCCTCCTCGGCCTCTTTCACCTCTAGCTCCACGGCCATGATTATTATCCACCTCAACATTGGCTTCAAAACCATTATTTGCATCACTATGGACACTAGCATTATCATCATCAATAGGTGGTAATCTTTGTTGAATCAATGTTTGAAGACCAGCAAGGGTAGTATTCAATGTAGCAATAGAAGCATGGATTGTTTGCATTTGCCCATTGTTGGTCTCGGCCATCTTATGTGTTTCCCTTTCCTCCATCTTAGTCTCCACGGCTTGGAGAGACTCATATAAAGGATCACATGCATCAGTAACAAACTCCTTGATATTCTTATGATTGTCCCTCATTTGATTTGTCAACACATCCCTTAAAGCCTCATACTCCCTCCAATTAACTCCCTCCTTATGGTCCTTCTTTTGCTGCACATGGTCATCACTAGAAAGATCCATTAGTAGGTTAGTGAAACAGAAACAAGTATAGGTTGTGGTGTTCTCTCACAACTCACTCAAAAATCTAGCAAGACAATAGGTTATCTTACCGTTCCAAAGTGAATAGAAATACTACCACAAGTAGAGGCAATTAATGTACTTTGATGTGAAGAAGAAAATACCCAGGTTTTTAACTCTCACAAAAGCAAACAAGGTTATTTAGTGGGGCTTGGTATGGATACCTAACAATCACTAAAGTAACAAGTCCTATTTGTTGTTTTGTGATGATATAAAAATACCCAAGGAAACTCACACAATAATGGAGACAAATGTGGCAAAGCAAATATATGGATGAGATTTTGCAATGCACTATAAAGTCACTAGCTAGGCTCTTAATTGACAGGCACAAGATTTCTCAATGAAAAACCAAGTGTCACAATGATAAGCTCAACTAGTAAACAATAGTATCAATATGGCCTCTTTGCAATTTTCTGTTTTTCTCTTTTCTCTTTTTTTTATACTTTTACTCTTTTTCTATTTATTTTTTTGTATTTTTACAATGGCCTTAAACACAACTAGGAGCAATATGAACCAATAAACAAGTGAACACAATGGTGGTGATGAAAATGAGCAACCTGTCAGAGCACAAAATAGCTATACTTGTGGGCAAGTTCCTATTAATATGTTGTAGAAAGGCTGTGGCTAGGTTCACAAGGTATGGATATATTGGTCCTAATGAAGAAAAGAGGATAAAACAAAGAAAAACAAGAAAATTCTAGGTAAAAACAGCTCACAATGGCTCACGGCATAGAATATCAGCTCACGGCAGAAAACAGAGCAAACAGTGTCGCACGGCAGCAAAACGAGTGACAAACCGTGCCGCGGTAGCAACTAGTGCTCACGGTAGTGATCAACACTCACGGCAGCAAAAACGCAGGGTTCCTCTGCCACGACAGCGCGCAAACCAGCAAAACTCACGCGTGGTAACCGCGAGACAGGAAAAATCAGCGCGCGCGTGCGTTACGTGGACGCGGCAGACAACAGCAGCGCACGGCAGCGATTTGGCAAGTAGTTGTCGCGGCAGCGCGCGATGGTTGCGGTGGTATGTGGTGGTGCGGGCGCGGGGGCGATTTGTAAGCGCGGGACGGGGCGAATCCGAGTGCGAGTAGGGGCGGGAGCGGTGGGTGCGGTACGGCAGGAAATCGACGAAAACGCTGCCGCGGTAGGATTTCGATGTGGACTCGGATTGGATGAAAATAGAGCTAAAAGCAGCGGATTTTTTTGGGATTTTTTATATGAACTCGACCAGGGGAACAAGAACCCTAACCCTAGCCGAAAATAACAAAACTAAAAATACAAAAAGGAACACAAAATCAAACACAAAAATAGCTATAGTAATGAAACGAAGGTGATTATCTAGGGCTATGGCAAAGAACTAACTATTTTTGTGGGGAAATTTTCTCGATAGGTAATAAAAACACTCAAACTAAAGGGAAATTTGATAGCTCACCGAGGCAACCTGTAAATCTGATACCAAGATGATAAGGGGTGGCCCAATCTTCTCAGTGAACTCACCGATAACTTCAATATGATAACTAGTGCGCCATTAAGAACTCTCCCGGCTGATCCCTGATGCCAATGCAAAAGATAGCAACCCCAAGGATATTCTCAACACCACACTCTTGCACAAATAATCCACCAACTACAAGTGGTCATGTACCTTCTTATTCCCAGTGGAACAGCAGGTAACACGTAAAGTTTGCAGATGAACTTCCATATGAAGGCTTACAAGCTGTTTCAATCTAGAGGTCTAGGGTTTAATGTTTTAACGTAGTCTAAGGAGCTAGGGCTCGGATTCTATCTATTTAAGAGAGGGGGTGCGGCCACAAGGGGGTATCCTTGCGCAAGCACCAAACCTACTCTAACTAGGACTCTTGGTTTGGGTTGGACACAAACCCAAACCGACTCACAATGGATACAACCGACCCACCATTAAGGGGTGCATCCAATAATGGTATACAAACCATACCTAACATTGTTAGGATTTCTACTAAGTGCATTTGACCTTGTGGAGGCACCATCCCCTTGTCATCATCATAATAACAATTGTTTTCAATGAATAACAATTGTTATTTCTTGTTTTCACCATGCTAGTACTTGTTCTCCATCTCCTCTCCTAGTCCATCTTCATCCATGTGCATCTCCTCTTCATGATCTCCTCCATTCATGCTTGTGTTATCAATAAACCTGAGAATACATAAGTGCATGGATTTTGGTAGTATAAAGTTCTCACAATTATAAACATTATACTCAAGTATGAATGAATTCACCTGTTGTTGTAATAGCTTGGTTCTTGATCTTGTCATTGGACCAATCCTTACTTCATTAGCTTGTATTGGAGAATCCTCATGTGTAACAATAGGTGAAGAGCTAGGGATGTCCTCATCAGAGTATTTGGTTATCTTCACCACAAGGGTGAGACAGTGAAGGTGGAATCCGAGAGCTGAATTTACTTGCTATTGAACAAGGCAACATCTCAAAACAAGTGGCAACCAGAGACAAGAACATGAGGCAACATAAGACCACAAGAATCAGCACTGCCTCAGTAGGGAATCATAGGAAATTATCCAGTGAATCATTAGGATATATTAGAGAACCAATAACCTCTGTCAAGCTCATTAGGGATGAGTAACTCATAATAATATCTTTAATGGAAACAATTATCAAGTATTAAATAATAACTAGTCATTTCATCCACATGTCTTGATATGTGGAGGTTAATGGTAACAAGCTTAACACCTTGTTTCCCATATCCTTTTCATAGATAAGACTAACAGATGATAAAAAAATTCATCTACACATAACCATAGAAATGATCACTTGTTTCTAAAACAATCATGGGATAATATTCATACTTGAAACCTGGTGGAAAACAAACAAATAGGTTTAAAAAACACTCTTAATTTCCATTTGATCAAGTACTAAAAACAGCAGGCATGGCTTGCATACACTTAATTTATATGTCAACCAAAAGTAATAAGAGTTTCAATTATGAAAATAACAAAGCCACACAAAATAAAACAAGTCCATAACCTAATTTAGACCATTTGGTTTGACATGGAATAAAATTCCCTATGAAGTGGTTTTCATTTTAGTGCATAGAAACATTACCAAGTAATGTTACCAAATTATTTTCTATAAGGAATTGTATCCAATATGATCCACTTATAACACACCATTTGGGAATCATATGTGTGTTGTGTGAATGTAATATTCATGTCTAAAATAAATTTGAAGACATTTAATAAATTAAATAGAGTGAAAACAATAAAATCACTTAATCTAGCACCCTAAATAAAAAATACAAATATTTCTCAAATTCACCAAAACAAAACATGGCGAGGTTGCAAATTTGATGAGCTTTCCAAATATAATTTTTAATAATTTTTCTGTTCACAAAAAGGCCCCGAAAACATTAGCTTTCTCCCAGTTTAGTAACCAGAAGGACTTGCTTGTAATTTGTAAAAACTTCCAGGGGTTTTCTTGGAAATGTTTTATTTCATTCTTTCTTCCACCTCCGGCTAGAAGGCCAGAGGCGTGCCGCCGTCGCCGACCTGGTCCGGCCACGTCCTGCTTGCCGCTCTTCTGCGAGGATAAGAGGGAGGAGAAGCCTCCAACTTGCTCTCTCCCGCACTCTCGCCTTGCTGCCTTCCTCTCTCTCCCTGCAAGTCCGGAACCTAAACCCTAACCCTAGTCGTACGGCCGCCAATCTTCGCCGTCGTTTTCGTCCACCCCACGACGAACGGAGGCCATCACGGGATGCGCCAGGACCTCCTCTTCCTCCTCGCCATGTAACGCTTGTCGGGATGCCCAGATGCCGACGAATTGGCCGTCTTCCCCAACTCCGGCCATTGGACAAATTTTGATGCCGCCATCGCTCTAGACCTCGTCGAGCTTCTCCGACTTCCGCATCGCATTTCTGGTGAGCTAGCGCATATTTAGGTGCTTTCCTTTGAGCATATGATCAACTAAATGTCACCATCGCCGAGAACCGTCGCCTGTCACCGCGCCGGTGGTCGCCGGAGTAACTCCGGTGACCATTGGGTCATTTCGCCTCCAACAAATGTGTCGGGGGGTTACCCCCGAGTAGGGTAAAGGCGTATGATAAAGGCAAGAGTCAGAATAGAAGTTTGCCCGAGTAGCGTTTTACCCGGCAGCTGGCTACCCGGTCGAGTGCTACTCGGTCGTACAGAAGGAAGACTAGAAGAAAGAATCAATCAAGTTATCTCCGTACGAGTAGAAGAGATGGCCCGAGTAGAATTGGCGGGAACCTACTCGGGCAGAAAGTCAAAGGAGCCGTTCTGACACAGGATCCCGCGTATCCTTGGTCCGTACTTGGCAGCATTCGAACTACTGTTCACGTGGGGACGGCCTGCCTGACAGTGACAGCATGGAAGCAGGCGGTGGCAGGATAAGGGGGGCCTACTCTGTGTTTGGGTACAGTGATACCAGTCTGTCCCCTAGTTTTGCCCAACGACTTTACAGAAGCAGCCAAGATCAACGACCAAAGCTGTCAGCGGGTACTCGGAGAAAGGACGGTGTGTACACTATGTCGACACTTGTTTAGATTTGGACGTATCCGGCTGGGCACCGTGTATATAAGGTGCCCCGCCGCCTCCTGCGCGAGGCATGCTCTCTCAGGCTGATAGAAAACCCTAGAATCCCTAAGTTCTTGACCTAGCTCTACTCGGAGAGGAGAGAAAGGCTACTCGGTAGCGTTACCATTTGTACTGTGACTACTCGGAGAGACATCAAAATACATAGAGAAAGGCAGGAGTAGGGGTTTTACCTCCTCACGAGGGCCCTGAACCTGGGTACATCGTGTTGTTTGTGTTGTGTGGATCTTACCTCACGCGGCTACTCGTCGCGTGATCCCTCCCCGGACACCTCCAGCGTCCATCGTCCCCACATCTTTAGCCATCCCATGGCATCTCCCGTGACACCACCACGACAGTTGGCGCCCACCGTGGGGCAAGCAGCGGCGCTGGCTGGAGTTTCTGTTCGGACGGGATCTTCATCGGCGGAGCGCGTAGTTTGTGGCCTTGTCCACAGATTCGGCTCCTTCGACTTCGTCACCGACAACGCCGGCTGTTTCGGCGGCATGGCCATGCCGGAGGGCGGCTCGGTGATCTCCTTCGGCTCGCATCTCGTCTACGTCGTCACCGTCGCCAACAGCGCCTACCCCGAGCTGGTGCAGGACGCGGAGGATCCTCCCGCGGTGGTTGCTGCTCGCGGAAGGCCTGCATGCGGCTCCGCATGCTGCGCTGAGGTGATGGTGACGGGCTTGGCGGCGAACACTGGCGCAGCCGCTACTGGCGCTGCGGCCGTCGTCGAGGAAGTTGACGACCCGCCTGCGGGTGGCAGGAACCACCGGCCTTACGAGAAGGAGAGCAACTTGCCGCCTTCCACGTCTACGGTCATCCCCGCGTCTGCCGCGCGAACTGGCATGCCCACGCCCACCGACATCGAGCTCCTAGCCGCAAGGGAGCAGCTCGAGCGGCAACGCCAGGAGCTGCTTGCCGAGCAGGCGGAGTTGGAGAAGATCAGGCTTGAGCTGAGTCTAGACCAGCTCGAGTACAACAAGGCCCACGGCTTCACGCCGGTCGCCAGGAGGCCCAGCAGGGTAGGCGCTACGCGGCGCAACCTGGGTGCCGAGATGGCGACAGTTGCGGAGGAGCCCGCGCAGTCCGCCACCGCGAACACCTTCACAAGGCCAAGGTACAGCACACCCGCCAAGACGCTCAGAGCCGCGCAGGCTGTGGCTGCCGAGTTGCCGCGCCTAGATGGAGAGGCGCGTCTCAGGCAGCAGGAGAGGCTCAATGAGTTGGTGCTGGAGGCCGCCAGGCAGAACGAGGAGTTCCGCAAGGCCAACCCGGGAGCTGGGGCTTCGCAGGTGGTTCACTCGCATGCGGCAAGATCTAACGATCAAGCCTCATCTCCGCATCCTAGCCGCGAGAAGAGCCGCAGCGGGCGTTCGGGTAGAGACAGGCAAATGCAGGTGTATGACCCGGCTGCTGCCGCGAAACAGGTTGCTGTGCCGCAGCAGCCCGGGCAGGAACACAACACTGCAAGAGCAGGCTCTCAAGCCCATCAAGCTCAAAGCCGTGTCCGAGAAGCCGCGCGTCCGGGTACTTCTCGGCAACCCGCAGCTCAGCCTACTCGGCAGAGGCAGCAGCCGCGCCCAGTGGCACCAGTCGCCAACCCGGTGGAGCAGCCCGCAGCTATGCAGGTGGATAGGTATGATGATGGCTACTCGGCTATGGAGATGGCTGGTTATGACATCCATGACCGTGTTGGTGAGCGCGTGTTGGCGCCTGGAGATGCAAGGCACCAGCTGGACCGTCTCAGCTTATCGGCGCGGCTTGAGAGTACGGGTCCCCCTGGCCCCGAGTGCTTTGGCCCGCGCATCATGAACGAGCCATCCGTGAAGGGTTTCCAGCTCGCAAGAGGCACCAAGAGCTACAATGGTAGCACCAAGCCTGAAGATTGGCTCAATGACTACGTCACCGCGGTCCACATTGCGGGTGGCAACAGGAGATGGGCGGTGCGCTATGTGCCGCAGATGCTAGAGGGTCCAGCTCGCACTTGGCTCAACAACTTGCCCAAGCACAGCATTAACTGCTGGCTGGACTTCTCGGACGCCTTCGTCAGCAACTTCACGAGTACATACAAGAGGCCGAATAGGCCACAGCAGCTCTCGGCCTGCAGGCAGCGAGAAGACGAGACGGACCGCGAGTATCTTACTCGGTGGAGCACCTTGAGGAACACCTGTGAGGGTGTGAATGAGGCACAGGCCATCACTTGGTTTGCGCAGGGTTGCCGACACGGCAGCATGCTTTGGCAAAGATTGCAGAGGGAGATGCCGAACACCCTGGCCGAGACCATCAAGATTGCGGATCAGTACGCACTCGGTGATCCCACTCAGCCACTGATGGACTCCTCTGAGCCGAGAAGGAACTTCAACAGCAGCAAGCGCAATGAGTTCCGCAACAAGCGCCGAGTAGATACTCGGTATGACCCTGAGGAGGTTAATGCAGTGAATGTCGGAGGCGGTGGTGGCCAAAGGCAGAAACCTGCTGGAGCCTACGGGCAGAACCAGAACCAGGGCCAAGGCAACAAGAAACCGTTCCGCACTGCGCAGCCGGGTAGCGGGAACTCCGAGCAGCCGAAGAAGTTTGTCTTTGATGACATGAAGGATGGTCCGTGTAGCTTTCACACTCACCACCCCTCAAGGCCTGCGAACCACACTACCCGGCAATGCGAATGGTGGGATGTGATCAAGAGTGATGGCTTGCCTCCTCCTCCTCCTCTGCCAGCTGCCAATGCTACTGTTCAGCCTACTCGCGCTCCCGCAACTCGGCCGCCAGTCTATCCGAGAAGAGAGAATGTCAACCAGGTGGCTTTAGGAGCCAACCGGAACTTCAACAACGAGAGATACCGCAACAACAACAACAACTACAACCGCAACAACAACAACAGAGGCAACAACAACTATCAGAGCAACAACAACAATGGCAACAATGGCAACCATGGGAGCAATGGCTCCAACCAGTACCAAGAGCACCATGAGAGCTATATGATCTTCACTTCTGAGGCAGTCGACAAGCAGTCGCAGCACAGGCGGGCCATGGAGGTCAGTGCAGTGATTCCGGCTGTCCCTCACTACATGTATTGGTGCGACCAGGAGATCAGGTGGACTCGGGCAGATCACCCCAAGGTGATGCCCAATCCGGGTACCTATGCTTTGGTGCTGGATCCTACCTTCCTGGGCCCCGAGAAGAATGTGAGGTTCAGCAAGGTGCTGATCGACAACGGCAGCAGCATCAACATTGTGTACAAAGACACACTCGAGAAGCTTGGCCTGGCCGAGAACATGATGCTGCCCAGCAAGACCACCTTCCATGGCATTGTGCCCGGGATCTCGTGCAACCCGATTGGCCGAGTGTGGATTGATGTGCTATTCGGTACTCGGGAGAACTGCCGCACAGAGCGCCTGCAGTTTGAAGTGGTGGATCATCAGAGCCCATATCATGCTCTACTCGGCAGGCCTGCTCTGAGCAAGTTCATGGCCTCCACACATGTGGCTTATCTGAAGATGAAGATCCCCGGTCCCAATGGCATCATCACCATCTCAGGAGATTACAAGAAATCCATGGAGTGTGCCTCTGCTAGCTCCCAGCTGGCGGAGTCAATGGTGATTGCTGCCGAGAAGAAGAAGATGTACGAGGTGGTGGCCATGGCTCAGTCCGCACAAGCTGGCGCACAAGGTGTGCCGAGTACCCAGCATGGTACAGCTTTCCAAGCTGCCAAGGAGACCAAGACAGTCCAGGTTGACCCCGAGTTCCCGGAGCGCGTGGCCATCATTGGTGCCGGGTTGGCCGAGAAATAGGAAAGCGCGCTCATCCACTTCCTCCGTGAGAATCGGGATGTTTTCGCCTGGACCAATGAAGATCTACCAGGAGTCCCGAGGGAGTTGGTTGAGCACTCTTTGCATGTGCGTCCTGCCGCCAAGCCCGTGAAGCAGGCCTTGCGCCGTTTCGGGGATGAGAGAAGGAAGGCCATCGGTGATCAAATCACCAAGCTGCTGGTCAGCAACTTCATCATGGAAGTGCTGCACCCGGACTGGTTAGCCAACCCGGTCATGGTCGAGAAGAAAAAGGAAGATCCCAAGGCTGCCACCGCATGGCGCATGTGCGTCGACTACACCGACTTGAACAAGGCATGCCCCAAGGATCCCTTCCCGCTACCTCGCATCGATCAGGTGATCGATTCCACTGCCGGCTGTGAACTGTTGTCTTTCATAGATGCCTACTCTGGTTTCCACCAGATTGCACTCAACCCTGCTGATCAAATAAAGACTGCTTTCATTACCCCGTACGGGGCTTATTGCTATCGTGTCATGTGTTTTGGCCTGAGGAATGCGGGTGCAACCTATCAGAGATGCATGCAGAAATGCTTGCACGACCAGCTCGGCAAGAATGTGCAGGTGTACGTAGATGACATTGTCATCAAAACGAATAAAACACATACTCTGCTTGCCGACCTGGAGGAAACCTTTGCTAACCTACGCAGGTACAAAATGAAACTGAATCCGAGTAAGTGCACCTTTGGTGTACCAGCTGGAAAGCTACTCGGTTTTCTGGTTTCTAGTCGGGGCATTGAAGCCAACCCGTCTAAGATAAAAGCTATTGAGAGCATGTCTTTGCCGAGATCGCTGAAGGATGTGCAGAAGTTCACGGGTTGTCTGGCATCTCTGAGCCGTTTTCTGGGCCGAATGGGCGAGAAGGCTCTGCCTCTGTACCAGCTGATGAAGAAAAGTGACAAGTTTGTCTGGACTCCGCAAGCGGATGTGGCATTCAATGAGCTGAAAGCGATGCTGGCTAGCGCTCCCGTCTTGGCTAGTCCGCTACCCAAGGAGCCTATGCTGCTGTACATTGCGGCGACTAACCGAGTAGTCAGCGTGGTGATAGTGGTGGAGCGAGAAGAAGAAGGCAAGAGTGTGCAGCGCCCAGTCTATTATCTCAGTGAAGTGCTGTCCAGTTCCAAGCAAAACTATCCGCATTACCAGAAGATGACATATGGTGTGTACCTGGGCGCCAGGAAGCTGAAACATTACTTCCAGGAGCACCCCATCACGGTTGTGAGCTCTGCTCCCATCTCGGACATCATGGGTAACAAGGAGGCGAGTGGCAGAGTAGCCAAGTGGGCAATCGAGCTAGCCGCGTACGCTCCCGCGTATACGAGAAGAGAAGCAATCAAGTCTCAGGTCTTGGCGGAATTTCTTGTGGACTGGGCCGAGATGCAATATGAACCTCCTGCTCCAGTTTCCAACTATTGGAAGATGCACTTTGATGGCTCAAAGGTGAAAGAAGGCCTTGGTGTTGGCGTTGTGCTTACGTCACCCAAGCGGGATCAGCTCAAGTATGTGTTACAGATTCATTTCAAGGCATCCAACAATGTAGCCGAGTACGAGGCAGTGGTGCATGGTTTGCGAGTAGCAAGGGAGGTTGGTGTGCAGCGCATTATATGCTATGGTGACTCAGATCTAGTGGTGCAGCAAGTCTCAGGTACCTGGGATGCTTTGGATGCCAACATGGCATCGTATCGCTTCCTGGTGCAGTCAATGACTGGGTTTTTCGAAGGCTGTGAGTTCCAGCACATTCACCGAGCAGAGAACGAAGCCGCAGACGAGCTATCCAAGTTGGGATCTTCTCGGCAGTCCATCCCGGCAGGGATTGCCTTGGAGCATTTGAGGAAGCCATCCATCAAGCCTTCCCCCAACTCGGAATCCATCTTTGTTCCTTCTCTGCCAAATGAAGAATCTGACCCAATGGAGATTGACTGGGAGAGTGCTACAGGGAACCCGGGGACTGCTGTCCTCTACTCGGGGACTGCCACTCCCTACTCGGGGACTGCCATTCCCTACTCGGGGACTGCCATTCCCTACTCGGGGACTGCCATTCCCTACTCGGGGACTGCCGCTCCCTACTCGGGGACTGCCGTTCCCTACTCGGGGACTGCCATTCCGTACTCGGGGACTGCCGCCCTCAACCCAGAAGCTGTCGCATTCATTGAAGAAGTTCTCGCCAATCGGTCTGGGCTGCAGAGAAGCGCTCCTACTCCTCCTGTGCAACCACCAGAGCCTGTCCCAATGGAAATGGACGAACCAGTGTTTCCCGTGCGGGAGACACCGAGTTGGGCAATGCCCATATTATCCTTTCTAAGGGACGGCACTTTACCTGAAGATGAGGTGACTGCGAGGCAGATTCAGAGAAGGTCCAAGGGCTACACCGTAGTCCGAGATGTGCTGCATAAAAGAAGTGCCACCGGCGTGCTGCAACGCTGTGTGAGCCCAGAAGAAGGAGAAGAAATCCTGGTGGAGATACATCAAGGGGAATGTGGGCATCACGCCTCTTCTCGGGCTTTAGTCAAGAAAGCTTTTCGGCATGGCTTCTACTGGCTCACTGCATTGCAGCAAGCAGAAGATATTGTGAGGAAATGCACCGGCTGCCAGATGTTCGCAAGTAAGATTCACATGCCAGCTTCCGAGTTGAAAACAATTCCTATCACATGGCCATTTGCTGTTTGGTGCTTGGATATGGTTGGTCCCTTCAAGCCGGCTAAAGGCAATATGACACATATCTTGGTCATGGTGGACAAGTTCACCAAGTGGATCGAGGTGAAACCTATTCGGAAGTGCGATGGGCTCACAGCGGTGAAGTTTGTGAAGGATGTGATCATGAGATATGGCTACCCGCACAGTATCATCACCGACAATGGCACCAACTTTGCAGAGGGGGCAATGGTGCGATTCTGCAGAGATAAGCATATCCGACTAGACGTTGCGTCAGTCGCGCACCCTGCCTCCAATGGGCAAGTTGAGAGAGCAAATGGGATGGTACTGGCAGGCATCAAGCCAAGGCTGATTGAGCCATTGCTGAAAACACCTGGGTGTTGGCTAGAAGAGTTGCCAGCGGTGTTGTGGAGTCTAAGGACTACCCCTAACCGGTCAACCGGCTACACGCCATTCTTCTTGGTATACGGGGCTGAGGCCGTGTTGCCAATAGACTTAGAGCATGACTCCCCCCGAGTAGCCCTCTACACTGAGGTGGAGGCGAGAGAAGCTCGAGAAGACGACGTTGACCTGCTTGAAGAAGCAAGAGAGCTGACTCTGTCACGTTCGGCTATCTACCAACAAAACCTGCGGCGTTATCATAGCCGAAAGGTGAACCCAAGGGTTTTCCGAGAAGGAGACATGGTCCTTAGGCTTGTGCAGCGCACAGCCGGGATGCACAAGTTGTCTCCTCCATGGGAAGGACCCTTCATTGTCAGCAAAGCGCTGCACAATGACGCGTACTATCTTGTAGATGTGCGCCCATCACAGGCGAACAGGGCAGATAAAGCTGGAGAGGAAACCAAGCGCCCCTGGAATGTAGCTCTACTGCGTCGTTTTCATTCGTAAGCAAAGATGTGTATGTACCCTCTCATCCGAGTTGAAATTCTACTCTGCAATCTAAAATTGTTCTCGGGGACTGCCCTCGTCCAAGTTTGCTCTAAGTGTTTTTACTCGGCTTGTTCCTTTGTCTATTCGGTTGCTCCACTTCAGAACTCACAAGTGCATTAAGTACTGTGTTTAAACCTATATGCCAACTCTTCGACTTTGCTGCTGTCCGAAACCCGGCTTCATGGCAAGCAAGAGAACAAGCAAAAGGTCAATGAGCACACGAAAATCACTAAGGAAGAAAGAAGTGCAGGAACCGAGTAGGTTGTCGGTTACTTTTTGTTCCCTGTTCTCGTCTTCTCGGCTAAGTGGTGGGCTGCGTTACCATGATTGTTTCTAGCGGCTAAGTATTTGCAGCCCTGCTACTTGATTCTTGTGACTCGAATACCAAAAAAGCGACAAGTCGCAGGTAGAGCAGAGATGAAAAGACAGGGTGAATAAGAAATGCTACTCGGGGACTCGCATGGAAACACAACTCGGCATTAAGCCAGTGTAGTTCAAATTGATTAATGTCAACATAAACAGAGTGGGCATAAAAACTGAGTAGCAAGCAAGATAAAGATAGTCTGTTACATCTGCTCCCGGCATTCCGGGGATCTGATAAAGTGTTCAAGTGAAAAAAAAAAGATTGCAGGTTGCTTCAAGTTGAGGAGGCAGTGTTCTCGGCGCTGGCCTTGGCAGCTGTTTCCTCGGCGGTGGTCTTGGCAGCAGTTTCTTCGGTGGCAGTCGTGGCGGCTGTTCCTTCGGTGCTGGCGTGGGTGGCATCCGCCTCCGTCTGCACGGCGGCGGATTCCTCCATCTCGGCATCTTGCTGGGCGGTTGCCTGGTCAGAAGTGGCCGTGGCCACCGAGACGGGTCCTGGAGCCGAGGAGGAGCCTGAAGCGTGGCCAGGAGGGGGCACCGTGTCGTCGAGAGCAGCACCTGAGGAAGTGCCGAAGTCGAGTGGCTCGCTGTCGATGTGCGCCCCTTCGTCTTCATCGCTACTCGCGACGGCGGTGGCTTTTCCCTTTCCGGCCTTGCCCTTGGGAGATTCGAAGAAGCCGTCAAGGTCATCGTCTTCCTCATCATCTCCTTCATCCTCGTACTCGGTGTCGGGTTCGGGGACGCCCTCGATGTAGACCTCCGTCTCGGCGCACTCTGCGACCTCATACGCAATCTGCTTGCGCAAGGCCACGCTCTCGGCATCCAACTCCCACTTGGAATCATTGCGCTTCCCGCGGATGCGCTGCATATCGAGGTTTTCATACCAGGATGCTATGCAGAGAAGCATCACGTCCGCACCAGCACGGGCTCCAGAGGCTCGCCACTTTTTCAACTCGGCCTTCACGTTCTCCAGCTTGAGGGCGAGATCCCGCATGTTTCTTGGCTGGGGATCATGAGGCCAGAACAGCCGGTGGAGCTCAAAGCCCACATGAATCAAGTCAGTTCCGACGCCGGCCAGCATTTCGAAGTAATCTTTGAGCACCAGCAAGCTGTCCTCGATATCAGCCCTGGTGTCAATTGGCTCACCCAGCGAAAGGCGAACTGCTCGGGCCTTGGCTACCGTAGGCGCAGAGGAAGAATCAAGACGAGGCCAGATATCTGAAATAACAAGTAGCAAGATCAAAAACCGAGAAGAAAGAAGAAGCCGAGAAGGAACAAGACCGAGAAGAAAAGATGCAATGAAGAGAAAACTTACCGATCAGTTGGCGGCGCAGCTGCTGCAGCTTGGTTTTCCAGGACTCCTCGTTGCCAATATGCCTGTCTTGGATCTGGCGCAGGGTGTCCATCTGAGCGAAAAGATCAGCATTGGTCTTCTTCAGAGTCTCGCATTCAGACTCGAGGGCCCGTTCCTTGGCTCGGAAGGTGGTCTCGGCCTTGGCCTTCTCGGCGATCGCTTTATCCCTCTCAGCGCCAATCTTGACGGCATCCTGGAGTGCATTCTGCAACTGAAGCTGAAGCGACTCCATCTCAGTGGTGTGGTCCTTCACCAGAGCAATGGCTTGGTCAGACAGCTGTTTCTCCACCTCTGCGGGCTTGACACAATTTTGGTGTGTCTCAGCAAATAACTTGTGATCTTCTGCGGAGAGATTGATAAGGTTAGCCGAGAAGTAGAAAAGGAAACAGATTCAAGATCAAGCCAAGTAAACAGCAAACTCACCTTCAAGTCTCTTTATGGTGGCTTCGGAGTTCGCCACGAAAGTGCGGCATTTCTCATGCTCATCGGCCAAGGCCTTCAGTTTGTCTGCAGAGAAGGAAAGGTTAGCGCGTGAGAAAGCAGAAGCGGGCGTAAACATAAAACGCAGAAACCGCGTGGCTAAAGGCGTACCTTGCACTTCGGCCAGCTGTTGGGTGCTGTCGTTTGCATTTTTGCTCGCGGCCTCAGCAGCTATCTTCTCCTTCTCCAACGCAGCAATTCGCCTCCTGGCGATGGAGTGGTTCCACAGAAGGATGCGGTACAAGTGTGTCCGCTTAAGGACGCTATCCTGAGAAGCGAGAAGAAGCGAGTTAGAAAAAGCAGAGAAGATTCAACCCGAGTAGGAGGCTACTCGGAGAGTATCCATCTACTCGGCTAGAATCTCGGGGACTGGGGGTGATGGTAAAGAACAAGGAAGGCGAATAGAAGAGAAGGAATCTCAACTCGGAAAAGGCAAAAAAGACTTACTGCGTAGCTCTGTTCGATATCTTCGGCGTTCTTGCGGTGCAAGAACATCTTGGCTGCGAGGGTTGCGGTATCAGTGGAGACGGACATGGGCTGGTGTCCCAGGTCGATCTTGTTCCAATCCACGCGCATGTGGTCGATGCCGCCAAGGGTCAGGCCATGCCACTTCGGCTCCCCGAGAACCTTGCTGTCCCACTTGGCGCTGATGTGGCCAACAGTGTCCAGTACCTGCTCAAGACCCTTGGAGGTTATTGGCTTGTCTTGGGCTCCCCGAGAAGCAATATTGACGGGTTTGTTTTGAGCTGGATCGAAGGGAGGAGTATTCCTGGCTACAACTTTCCTTCCCTTCTGAATAGCTAAAGCTTTATCTTGGGGAGGGAAGCCGATGGTGTGTTGTTGGCTAACCTCGACCATGTAATCCGGGTAGCAGGGTTGGCCAGCTGCGCGTGCGTCGGCGGAGAGCGCAGCAGGAATGGGGCCGGACTCGCGGATCACGAGCGCTCCGCCTGTGGATGCGCCCTGGTCTCTGGCCCTTTTCTTCGTTTGCTCCTTCTCGATTCTCTGCTTCTCGAGATCCTCGGGTTTCTTCCCGTCAGACTTGGCCTTCGTCTTCTCGGCGGCAGTCTTCTCGGCAACTTGCTTCTCGGCCTTCCTCTGCTCAGCCTTCGCTCTTTTCTGCTCAGCCTTGGCCTCCTCAGCAGCCTCCTTATCGGCAGTCTCCTTCTCAGAAAGGCCTTTCTCGGAACAGTAATCCTTCAGAGCATCAAGGGCCCGTTGCCTGGTTACTCGCACAGGAGGGCTGGATGTGTCCTTGCTCTGTGGCGACGAGGAGGAAGTTGGTGGTGTAGGGCCTTGCGCAGTTGGTGGCGTAGGGCCTTGCGCAGTTGGTGGCGCCGCAGATCCATCGCCCGGTGCAGCTCCTGGCTGAACACTACTCGGTGCGCCGCCTGGCAGTGGGTAGACATCTGCTATGGTAGCATCCGCGGCGGTGTCGTCTTTCACCAGCTGCTCGGCAGTGATGTTCTCTTGTGCAGCAGCCTCGGTGGTGGGCTGCTCCCGTTCTACTTCTGGCCGCTCAAGGGCGGCGGCGTCTTGCATTTCTTGTTCTTGGTTCTCCTCGGCGTTGCTAGCCGGAGGAGAAGGGGGTCTCTCTTCGTGAACGGTGGTATCTTGTGCTGCTGGCTCTGGTTCTGCTCCTCGAGCATCACTAGCCTGTGCGTTGGTGGCAGCAGCATTGGCGGCGTCGTCCTCGTCGTCAACAAGGTCGATCAGGGGTACTGCCGCCTCCCTGTCTTGGTCGGACGCAAAGGCTGCGTTCGCATCCATGGGAGGACTGCAGAGAAGAAAGAAATCAGGGATTGGAAGAAGATTTGGGAGAAAACAGTACTACGCGAGAAGGAGGGCAAACGAGAAGAGAACTCACGCAGTGGTGGATTTAAGCTGTCGTCGGGGTTTCTTTACAGTAACCTTCTTCTTCTTCTCGGCGGCCTCCTCCTTCTCGGCGGGCTTCTTCTTCTTGGCTGGAGGTGCCTGTGCTCCGCTGCCGGTCCGCTTGCGGGTTTCGGGAGGGGCAGTAGACAGAGGTTGGACGACAAGGGGCGCATCGCCCTCGTTCTCGTCCTCATCCTCGTCGTCCTTCTCCGCAGCGGCCTCATCTGAGAAATTCAAAAGAGAAGAAGGAAGAATCAGAAACAGCAATGCAAGGGGTTGGTGTTTCTCAGAAACAAACAAGATGAAAATAACAATACCGTGAGAGCCTTCATCCGACCAAGTGCGGAGAGCATCGCGCTTGTCAGGAACGGGGCTGCTCTGTTCCGCGTCATCAGAAGGCAGCATGTCATCCTCCTCGCGATCGTCGGACCAGTTGTCCTCAAAAAATTCGCGACTCTCAATCAACTGTCGAGTAAGAGTCTGAAAGACAGAGAAGGATCATAAGTCAACCGAGTATCAGGATGGAACTCTACTCGGATAGGCGTGCAAACACAAAGCACACTAAGCCTATGCAGTTTTCTAAGTATTCTACTCGGATAGGCGTGCAGACACAAAGCACACTAAGCCTATGCAGTTTTCTAAGTGTTCTACCCGGATAGGCGTGCAAACACAAAGCATACTAAGCCTAAGCGCGAGTCGACTAAGTGCTCTACTCGGTGCACCAGGTGATTGCTAGTCGGGGCGGAAAGGGAAGTTATCTACTCGGGAAGCAGAGGCGAAAACAGAGTAGGAACAGCGTACCCGGGCAATCGGTTGCGTGCGGCTGTACGGGACGAAACCATACCGCCACTTCTCGCTAAGGCTTGTCTTCAGAATGTTCTTGGCATGATAGGCAACGTCGACGTCGTCGATTTCGATGGTGGTGGTCCTGGTGCAGTCGCGGGGGCCTCCCATGTAACACATGAGATGGCAGCGCTCCTGCAGAGGGAGCACTCGGCGCTTGATCCAGCACACCACCGGGTCGTCGTTCTTGAGGCCCAGTTTCTTCAGCTCGCCGAGTCTATCTTCTATCTCGATGGCGATTTCGTCGATGGTGGGCTTCTCCTTCCAGTTCGACCCGAGTGGAGCACGATTCCTCCAAGCGGGCAGGTTGATTCGATCATCAACCGCACCCCCTTCCGTGGCGGGGACATTCTTGACATAGAAGAACGTCTGCTGCCACATTCGGCAGGAATCCAGCCCCTGGATGCGGGGATGATTCGTCCCGGTCCGCTGCACCATCATGGCACAGCCCGTGTCGGTGGCGCGGCCGATGCCTGCGGCGTCTTTCTTCCCGACTGTCTGTTGGCGAAGATTAAAATACCTGAGCCATGTATCAGTCGTGGGCTTGATGCCGAGGAAAGCCTCGCAGACCACGGCATGGTAGGCGAGGAAGACGACCGCGTTGGGCGGCAGATGATGCATCTGCAGCCCGAAGTGATCGAGGAACTTGCGCAGGAAGTCGGAGGCGGGCAGTCCAAAGCCGCGCTCGAAGTGCGACATGAAGACCACCCGCTCGCCGTCCCGTGGAGCTGGCACAACCTCGTCGTCGGGTGCCCGGCACTCCACGCCGGGGGGAACCCTTCTGCTGGTCACGAGCCAGGCGAGATTGGCCTTGGTGACGGAGGAACCCGCCCAGCTAGCCTTGGCCATCGTTGCGAGTGGGAGGAGTGGATGATTTCGAATGGAGTTGCTCGGTGGAGTGAGTCCGCGGCGGCGCGGAAGCTTGCGCGGCGGCGGAGGGCTCGGTGGCGAAGAAGAACAAGAGGCAGAAGAGGAAAAGTGCAGGGAAGGGGAAAAGGAAATTACCGCGGGGGTATTTATATCTCCCTCGCGAGATTACCGTTACCACCGCGGAAGTGGGATCGACTGTGGCGTGTGGTGGGTCCTGTGGCCGGCTAGAAACGCACACAAGCGCGGGCTGCGCGCGTAACGGCCGCATTTGATCCCACCATCAGATCGTGGCCAGTAATTGCGTGTGATGGGACATGACGGCCGGTGGGCCCACAGCGTGAAAACTGGACGCGTGGCGTCGTGTCCTGGGAAACCAAACGACGAGGTCGTGGATGCTTGACACGTGGGCAGTGCCTGCGTGAAGGGCTGGATGTTGCTCTGCGCTGCAGAGGCTCAGTTTGCGAATTTTCGCTAAGTCTTTTTACTCGGAAGCAGAGTAGAAAGCAACTGCTACTCGGAAAGGAAGAAACTCAAGGTGCTTTTCAGAGAGCTACTCGGAGGTTCTAATCGGCTTCTTGATGGTGATTCAAGGGCTATACGGCGAAGATTGGTTTTAAGCTGGCAGAGCCTAGTGAACAAGTTCACAAGATTCTACCAGCTTCGGGGACTAGTGTCGGGGGGTTACCCCCGAGTAGGGTAAAGGCGTATGATAAAGGCAAGAGTCAGAATAGAAGTTTGCCCGAGTAGCGTTTTACCCGGCAGCTGGCTACCCGGTCGAGTGCTACTCGGTCGTACAGAAGGAAGACTAGAAGAAAGAATCAATCAAGTTATCTCCGTACGAGTAGAAGAGATGGCCCGAGTAGAATTGGCGGGAACCTACTCGGGCAGAAAGTCAAAGGAGCCGTTCTGACACAGGATCCCGCGTATCCTGGGTCCGTACTTGGCAGCATTCGAACTACTGTTCACGTGGGGACGGCCTGCCTGACAGTGACAGCATGGAAGCAGGCGGTGGCAGGATAAGGGGGGCCTACTCTGTGTTTGGGTACAGTGATACCAGTCTGTCCCCTAGTTTTGCCCAACGACTTTACAGAAGCAGCCAAGATCAACGACCAAAGCTGTCAGCGGGTACTCGGAGAAAGGACGGTGTGTACACTATGTCGACACTTGTTTAGATTTGGACATATCCGGCTGGGCACCGTGTATATAAGGTGCCCCGCCGCCTCCTGCGCGAGGCATGCTCTCTCAGGCTGATAGAAAACCCTAGAATCCCTAAGTTCTTGACCTAGCTCTACTCGGAGAGGAGAGAAAGGCTACTCGGTAGCGTTACCATTTGTACTGTGACTACTCGGAGAGACATCAAAATACATAGAGAAAGGCAGGAGTAGGGGTTTTACCTCCTCACGAGGGCCCTGAACCTGGGTACATCGTGTTGTTTGTGTTGTGTGGATCTTACCTCACGCGGCTACTCGTCGCGTGATCCCTCCCCGGACACCTCCAGCGTCCATCGTCCCCACATCTTTAGCCATCCCATGGCATCTGCCGTGACACCACCACGACAAAATGGCTCCCTGTGACTCCCTCTAACTCCCTGAATCAAGGAATTGGACCAATTCGGGCTACATCGCAGGATTGGGGTCTCACAGAGAGGATCTCTGTGTTGTTGTGGTCACCCTGACGTCATGATGACGTCATGCAGGATTTTACTTTTCGTTTTACTTTATTTTAAATCAATTATGACAGGTGGACCCCACATGTCAATTTGAATAGTGGCAGAAAAATATTAAAACTTGTTAATTCAATAACTTTAATTCTGTAAATCAGAAAAATATAAACACATATCATATTAATAAGAAAAATAAAATCTAGTTGATTATGAAATTTTCAAATGTGTTTGATAAAGTTTTAAAATTAAACATTTTGTTTAATTAATTAAATCATTAAAAAAATTAAGAAAAATAATAAATAATTCATAAAATCAGAAAAATACAAGTTATATAAAAAAATGCTCCAAATGACAAATGCAACTCATATATGATGTTTACAAATCCATTTGATTAAGTTTTCGTGTGTGCAATATTTTGCCTAGACATTTAATTCATTTAAAATTAATAAATTAATAACTTATTCAAATATTTTCAGAAAACATAAAATGTTATATCAAATTAAAGAGAAAAGCATTTCCAATTCAAATATGTCAAACATAAAACATTTTGTTTAACTTATAAACTCATTTCTAAACATATAATGGAATTCTATTATATTGCATTATGACAAGAAATAACTGCCACAACATTATTTTCTTTATTAATAAAACCCTCGTGTCTTCACACCTACTAAACCTATCATCAGAGGTCACTAGAAAGTTATGTGATGATAGAGTAGTTTTATTAGTTCATCGATGTCAGTTAAGCTCTTTGTCATCAGCTCTACATTTCTTGAACATAAAATAAAATGTGTCTGTTATCTTTTCAATAGTTGTTCTCCATATGTTATTGTTTTCTTGTTTAATCATGTGATAACACTTCTAACTAAACATAATAACAATTGTTTGATAAGTAAAAGTGAAACACATGTAAGTCTAAAAGAAGTAATAACAACATCACCACAAGTAATGAAACAATTCACCTAAAAACCGTGTGATTAAGTTATCATATCAAACGTAGCTTACACTTGTAAGCTAGGGTGTTTTCCAGGGTAATTCACGATGCATCTCATTACTATGCATGTATCATCTTGCCATTGTTTTCTGTAGTCCTTACCAGGACTACTTTGATATCTTTCAGATGTCAGGATTTTCTACGCGACCCTCGAACCCAAAGACATGAATTATTATGGTTATTTCAATCTCAGGAAAGTTCATCACTTGCTCATATCCTTTGCAATACTTCATAACAAACTAATTGCAAAAAACTCTATCGTATTACCACCTAGTCTCAAAAGAATGCATGACCCTATTTTTATAATAATAAGACTAATTGAATGACTACCCGAGTGGTAGTGTTCTGTTTGGTGGGCGGATGGGACCATGGTAAAATGAATAGGTCAAAGGAAGGTTCCATCTGCATGGGAAAGTATTACCTAGGAATTAGTCACAAATGCCGTCAGAACTCGGTGCGTCGTAAATACCGCGTTGACCATGGGTCTTCTATGGGGGGGTAAGTCAGTTGTGATCTTCTCTCGTTCGCATGTCAACGGGATGCCAGAGATGTTCGTTGTATGTCTTGCGAGACTACATGAACATGGGTGGGATCCCTTAATTCCCACGGACTCTAGGTCTATGATGGTCTGCCAGGGGCACCTAGGTATCCATCGTGAGGGGTGGAATCAGGGGTTCAACCTGCTGGTGGAAATGGGTGGGCATGCGCTGTGCGGAGAAGCACTGTTTGGCTTGGACCAACAACCGGGCCCCACACCTGAGTGGGAGTGGACATGATCTCGAGCCTGGTTGTGCAACATGGTCTTGGTCGCCCATGGGTAAAGTAACGCACCTCCACCAGAGTGTAAAAGGATGTGGCATGTTACCCCCTGTTCCGGGAAGGAACTGCGAACGCTACAGGAAAGGCAACTCCATGAAGTTCTAGTCCTGTGATGGTCTGGCGGGCATAGTTTTCAGAATTAAAAGCAACCTCTTGAAGAAAGATTTTCAAAAACCTTGCATTAGCTTATGACTCTTTCTAGTCTAAAGCTGTAGTTAGTGCATCAAACTACCCACTATATATCATGAACTTGCTGAGTAACGCTCGTTACTCATTCGTTCCCGTTTGACCCCTGCTTAGAGTTGAAGCCTATGGAAGTCGTCATCGTGAAGCCATCGCTACCTCATGAAGCTAGGTAGAGTGATCTACTACTTAGTCGATAAAGCATCAACAACGCTGGTGGAGGAGAAGCTATCAAGGTGTAGATGGGGTCCATTCATGGATTTAGTTTCGTCGAAGCCATAGATTAGGGCTGACATCAGCCGTAGTAAATTAGGTTCCGAGCTAGAGTAATTCTCCAGCTTGGAACTTCGAATTGCTTCTTCTGATGTTTCATTTGCAGGAGATCTTCTTGATTCATCAAAGAGATTCTTAAGATTTTGTAATGAAGTTTGTATCCTATAGCTTTGCTTGGACCCGCTGTGTTTCTGTTGTACCACTCTGAGAGATGTAATATTCACGGATAAGTCCTTCTGTGAGTATTATGTCACAGACTTGCGCACTACACATGCAGTGGTGTGCTGGGTCACCACAGCATATCTCTAGGGGGAGCTCCGTCCATGTTTTTTGTGATCTAGCTATGCAAATGGTTGTGTTGTCATCAATTACCAAAAAGGGGGAGAATGAAAGATCATCTTCCGTTTTGATAATTGATGAAAACATAACTAACGTACTAATCTCTATTTAGAGCTTCTGCAGGATTTACTTGATACGTATGAAAATGCCAAAGTAGTCCCAATAAATATCCTCAAAGGCTTACAGTGTTTACCCTCAAGGAAAGAGCTCAAAAAGACGAAGTTGGGGAGCAGTTTCTACATGCAGCGGAGGCTCTGGTGAAACCACCGGACCCTCCGCCCTCTTGTTGTTTCTCAGCGTATTCTAGGCGCGGGGCTCCGATGGAGGATCCGGTGCTACCTCCGCTAAAATCATCTTCGGGTGGCTCACAGCGAAGCCCAGGGCGGAGTCCACCGGAATCTCCGCCCAAACCACCGGAACCTCCGCCAGTTCCATTGGGCTACAGGTGGGCTTGGGGTCCGGTGGAACCTCCGGTGTAGGCTACGCCAAAAACAACTTCGGGTGCATAAGAGCGGAGGCTGTGGCGGAACCCACCGGAATCTCCGGTGGGCGGAACATCCACCGGGTCCATCGGGCCTCCGCCACTTAAGATTCCACATAAGAGGAAAAGGAGCCGCGCGAGCCTATGTGAATGAAGACCACCGGAGCCTCCGGTGCTGCGTGGGAGAGGGCAACGGTTCGATTGGGGAAGGGGTATTTAAAGCCCTTCCCCTACCTCTTAAATGCTAAGCTTTGCCCACTCTCTTTCTCTCTCCTAGCCATTAATGAAAGCTTCAACCTCCTAGATCTCCCTCTCCAACCAACCAATCACTCCATAACTTTGTGGAGAGCTAGAGGAGACCTAGATCTGTGATTCCACCAAAGGAATTGCAAATCCATCCACCACATCCTAGTAGATCTAGAATCCTACTTGAGGCCTAGAAACCTTAGTAGATCTTGTGCTTGTAGCTTCCACCTTGTTGCAAAGAACCTTCGGATTGGTTAAGATCCTCCATCCATATTATGGAGTGTCCTCAACCTCGTGTAAAGGTTTGGTCAACACCGTCAAGTCGACCTCATAGTGGAAACGAGAATCTCCCTCACCGGAGAAGCTCAAGAAGAATAAGGTGTGCACAACCGTGCTATTGAGGAGCGCCTAGGTGGCTCCCCACCTCTCCAACGTAGATGTACTTCTCTTGAGAAAGAACTACGGGAAACATATCCATGTCTCCTTGTTTACACTTGTGGATTATCTTGTTACCTTTCGTTTTACTTCCGTTGCATATCTTATCTTGTATCACATAGGTTGCTCACCTAGTTGCACATCTAGAGAACCTTGTTTTATCTTGTTTAGCCATAACTAAAAGGGAAAAAAATAAAAATTGGTAGTCAACCTATTAACCCCCCTCTAGTTGACCATAGTGCACTTTAAGGGGGGCGCGGCGCCCTATGGTGTGGGCCCTCTGAGGCCCCCCTCCTTTTCTCTTCGGGACTTCGTGGAACCTTCAAGAATTCTAAGACTTCCGGGCTTTGAATTTTCCGATTCCGATAATATTTCCAGAACAACTTTTCTGAAACTAAAAACAAAAGAAAACAGGGAACTGGCTCTATGGCATCTTGTCAATAGGTTAGTCCGGAAAAACGATAAAAATGACATAAAGTGTATAGCAAACATGTGGGAAACAATAACAAAACAACATGGAACATCAAAAATTAAGGATACGTTTATGACGTATCAGTGTCTCTCCGTGAAAGATAAATAACATGTGTGGTGAACAAATTACAGCTGGGCAATTGACAAAAATGAAGGTTGCACCGTAGTGCATATGGAAGACATAAAGATTACTATGTGATTCATGCGGGCATTACAACAAAATACATAGACCTTCATCCAACTACATCTATGTCTAATAATCCACCCTCCGGATATCATCCGAACAAACGATGGGTATTAACTTGCTGGCAACAGATTATCGCAGTAAGCAAAGTGTGTAGTGTAAACAATGTAAACTAGGTAAACACCGTTGTTTTTCCCTAATGGCAACAGCACATCCTCCATCCGTCACGTTTCTGTCACTCGAGCATAGATGGAAAGGAGGCATGAACCCACTATCGAGCATAAATACTTCCTCTTGGAGTTACTAGCATCTACTTGGCGAGAGCATCTACTAATAACAGAGAGCATGCAAGATCATAAATAAAATATGCATGAAGATAACGTGATAGATTGATAATCAGAAGACATAACATTCAACATTCATCAAATCCCAGCAAACACAACATGTAGCATTACATAAAGATGATCTTGATCATGTGAGGCAGCTCACGAGATCTAAACATGAGGTACAAAGTGGAGAGAACAACCATCTAGCTACTGATATGGACCCGTAGTCCAGGGATGAACTACTCACGCATCACTTCGGAGGAGGGATGGTGGTGTAGACCCCTACGGTGATGAATTCCCCTCGCGACAGGGTGCCGGGGAGAGCTCCTGAACCCTCTCGATCTCGGGATGACGATGACAGCAGCCTCGGATGTTTTTCGGGACGAAGTGGTATATCTTTAGGTTGTACGTCTCGGGTGGTATAAATAGGCGAAAGGGAAAAGGTGGTAGAGGTCGGGGGCATGATGGTGTAGACCCCTACGGTGATGAATTCCCCTCCCGGCAGGGTGCCCGGGAGAGCTCCAGAACCCTACCGATCTCTGGATTACTATGACGGCGGCGTTGGGTGTTTCTCGGGACGAAGTGGTATATATTTAGGGTTTACGTCCGGGGGGTATAAATAGGTGAAAGAGCAAAGGCGGTGGAGGCCGGGGGCCCCACACCACCCCATGGCGCGGCCAAGGCGGGTGCGCCGCCCTATGGTGTGGGCCCCCTGTGGCCCCCCTCCGAGTCTCTTCAAGACTCCGTGGAACCTTGGGGAATTCTAAGATTCCGGGCTTCGAATTTTCCAATTCCGAGAATATTTCCAAAACAACTTTTCTGAAACTAAAAACAGCAGAAAACGGGGAACTGGCTCTATGGCATCTTGTCAATAGGTTAGTATGGAAAATCGATAAAAATGACATAAAGTGTATAGCAAACATGTGGGAAACAATAAGAAAACAACATGGAACATTAGAAATTAAGGATCCGTTTATGACGTATCAGGAGACCCCAAGCGGAAGGTATGATGTAGTCTAGAGTAAGTCTTGAAGAACTAGAGTTATCAAACCAGTAGGACTTCGTAGTCTTGAAGAAGGTTTCTTTATCAATGGCACCAGAAAAGTACTGATGTGTAGTTGATGGGAGCGTGGAATCTACACATAAACACAAACTCTCTCTTGCCCCAACTTTCCAGAAGTTTGTCAATCTTCGAGTCTTGCAAAAACAGGAGAATTAAACGTATAGAGTCTTGAAAAACAATAAAAGTAAAAACAGAACAACGAGGAAATAATGATTAAAAGTGCTTAAAATAAGGTTTGCAATATGAGGAAAATAGGGCCAGGGACAAAGGTTCACTAGTGGTGTCTCTCCAAAGAAAACAAACATGCTGGGTGAACAAATTAAACCTTGGCAATTGACAAATCATGAACGTATAATAATACTATTACGACGAGATAAAATTCACGGGTTCTAACACAGCAGGCATTACGTCAAGTCATATGGACCGCTATCCATCATGCATCCATATATAAAAGTCCACCTCAAGAAATCTATCCAGCAATTCCGTTGGTATTAAGTTGCAGCAACGAAGTGATTACTATGTGTGGCAACAGACAAATGCATTAAGATCAATACATAATGTAAGCAGTGGTTCCCATCCGTAGACAAGAACACCGATGTTTTCTCCCTAGTGGCAACGACACATCCTCCCCCCTCCCGCATGTTTTTGTCACTCGAGCACAGGCAACAAGGAGGCATGAACCCACTATCTAGCATATAAACCCTCTCTTGGAGGTGAAAACAATTACGTGGACAAGGTAATCATAAAAAATGGAGAGCATTCCAAGACAAGATTAAAAATCTCCACAAATATAAGTGTAGCATCTCAGATTGACATGGAAATAATAATTATAATCTCATGGTTCATCGGATCCCAACAAACACAACATGCACAATTACATGACGGTGGTATGGATCATGTGAGGTAACTCACGAGACTCTAAACATGGAGGGATAGGGGAGAGAACAACCATCTAGCTACTGTTATGGACCTGTAGTCCCGAGATGAGCTACTCACGCATCCGTCCGGAGGTGATCATGGAGATGTAGGGGCCTTCGATGACAATCCCCCTCTCCGGCAGGGTGCTGGAGCAGGACTCTAGAATCCCTAGATTGGACTTTCGAGGTGACGGTGCCTCTTTGTATGTTTCATGGAAAATAACTCTGTCCCCTATGGTTTTAGGGTTAAAGGAAATTTATAAGCGAAGGGGGGATGTGAGGCGGTGTCGGGAGCTCTCAGGGGCTCACCAGCTCCCCTTTGGACCCCGTCTTCGTTCCGGATAAAAATTGATCTCCGTGGATTTTCAGGCCTTTACGAGAATATTTCCTTAAGAACTTTTCCGAAATAGAAAAACAACATCAAACAACAACTGGCATGGGGCATCTTGTTAATAGGTTAGTGTGTGAAAATATCCGTAAAAAGAAGTAAAACGATAGAAAACATGTAGAAAACAAAAATGTATTGGATAGACAACAAGTATCGAGTATAAAAAATTATGGATACCTTTGCAGCATATCAACATCCCCAAGCTTAACTCCTTCTCTTCCTCGAGTAGGTAAGTGATAAAAAAATATTTTTTGAGGTGACATGAAGCCAACACAAATCTTGATCAACGTTATGTAAAAGAATTGCAAAGTTGAGATCAAAGTATTTTCACAAAGGCATGATAAAAGCTATTTCAACCAATGTAAACTTAGCAACCATGTTGCACACACAAACAAAACAAAATGAATTATGAAACATTGAAAGTGATACGGTTGTTTCAATCATAAAGAAAAACATAATAAAGTGGTATCTAGCTAGTCCTTAGTGTGGTAGCAAAACATAAATTCCAGGACACCTTCAAAGTTTAAATGGTGACTAGATACAAATAATTTTAGAGCAAGCAATACCATAATCACGAATCAATCAATAATAAATTTTGGGAGTATGCACATTATACTCAGAATGACAATTATGCTCCCTTAGCTGGTGCATAAAGTAAGAAGATGAAGACTCAGCATAAAAGTAAAAGAAAGGCCCTTCGCAGAGTGAGGCATGGATTACTCATGTCCTAGAGCTTTTTATTTGATAAAACAGAGATATTTGAAACAATTTTGAGAGAGGTGTATGTCTATGTCAACAAATGGTAATGAAAAACTTATCATAATAAGCAAACTTATTAGACTTTTGAGAGCGGTTTCCATTGTTATATTAGTTTGGCACTTACCCCACCTTTTTTTCACAAACAAGGGCTAGCCGTGGTCACGGGTACCCGATTCATCTCAAGCGTATCTATAATTTCTGATGTTCCATGTTGTTTTCATACCATATGCTACATGTTTCCTATACACTTTATGTCATTTTTATGGATTTCCTCGGACTAACCTATTGGCAAGATGCCACAGAGGCAGTTCATGTTTTCTGCTGTTTTCATTGAAGTCCCCAGCACACAGCCAAGGATTGTCATACTTGCAATGAAGGAACTCCAGCAGTTCCCAACTTTTGCTCCTTTTTTATCTTATCGGATTACCGTAGAAATCCGTGAATCTCCATTCCACTAGTCCCAAGCTCCCATTCTGGATTAAAACATCAATGTGTGCTTACTAAACTATTTCAAACTTACCGTTGACTCATTATTCCAGTAAAGCGCAAGACCCCCACTTAGACCCTTCAGCTTTAACCGCAACCACATTCTAAAAGCCAAATCTGAATCTCAAATCTTTTGCTCTCATTTCTCACAACTTGGTTTCCGAGAGAAAAACCAAGGCGGGGCGATGCAGCTAAATCAAGCTTCTTATTTCCTGAACTGTCTCGAGCCGCCCGCAGCCCCGACTTCAGACTGAGAAGATTCATTGCTCCTGACGATCTCCCTTGGAGAGAGCCGCCGATATGTTGTTGTTTGACTTAGAGATATCATCATCTGCCTTTTAGACCTCTTCTTCTCTCTTGGTTGAGTGTATGTCGACGGAGGGGGGGGGGGGACCAAAGCCCTACTTCCATCAGCCGCACCACTCGGGGTGATTAAAGCATCATTAGTTACTTGTGTGTTATCATATGTTATCTTGGCAGTGGTGAGGTGGCCAATCTTATTTTCCTCCGAGACCTCCTCTGACATAGATGTCCCCAACTTCTTTAGCGAACTAGAGGTGGTATCGCTAATATCATCATCATCTTCATCCATCTCAGCCGATGAGCGCTTCCTATCGAACGGTTCCCTCTCTCTACCTCTTTCTCTACCCCCCCCCCCCATCCGACCCATAGCTCCACCTCTAAATATAAATTATCCAGCTTGCACTCTCCTTTTGGCAAAGAGCCACTTTCCATATTGGATAGCTTTCGACTCGTGTACACCATCCCCACATTCTTCAAGATCATGCCCCATTATGCCACACACACATCACAAAAGAAACCAATCTTCCCATATTTAACATGAAGTAGCTCTCTTTTACCACCCACATTCAGAGGAACAAATCTTATGAGCGGTGAACCCACATCAATACTAGCTCTGACTCCCACATAATCTCCCTCAAAATATCTGGTTGGTTTCATCTCCACACTATGTACCTTCCCAATTCTTCTAGCCAACTCGTCGACTATCCTTGGAATTCCGTATAACTCCGGGATCGCATGGATTTGAGCCCAGACGTTAGTTCTTTCCAGCTTGACCTCCTTAGGGTTGCAAAGCCCATCATACTCCGCGATCACCACTACCAACTTCTTATACAGCCACGGTCCCTGCAGCATCACTTTGTTCCAATCTCCGAGGGAAAAGAGTTTAAACGTAAATAGGTTGTCATCTACCTCTCGAATTTCAGGTTCATGAGCGAGGTCCCAAATCCCTTTCGGAGTATCAAAGACCGCCTGTGCAGAGATTGTCTTCCTGGTGTGAACCCTGGCAACCGCTAACCACCTAGCCCGTTTCTTTAGATCATAAGATCCTCCGTTCTGATCTAAGTATCATCGAGCTCTCCTACCCTCAACTCCAGATTCTTCATCGCTCTTTCCAGAGCTTCGTCTCTTGCCCCCTTCTACATGGCGCTGCTCGGATCTTCTTATTCTTTTGATATAATTTGCCGCCAATGGTGAGACCTGGATTTAGACACGGAGCCAAAACCCTAGATCACCCCGAGAAAGTGCGTGAATCCAGACACAATCCAATGGAGGGAAGCACCTCAAACCACGCCTACGTGTGCCGTATCATAAACAAACTCGAAGAAGGATTAATCTCGGGAAATCTCACCCTGGCGATTTAATCGCCAGAAACCCTAGAAACCCTAGATCTCAAGTGAACCTTTTTGTTAGGATGCATGCATGCTTGTTTTGTTTGGAATCTTGCACAAGTGTCTATTTTCGGGACCTCCGTGTACATGCACGCACCGCCACAACTACGGGAGGATGATCTCTCACACGCCCAATACGTCCGATGTCTCTCCGATCTGCACTTCGCAAAGCCCAAATACACCGAGCAAAATCATACATCGACTTGTACGACTATGCCAACGCTATGACGTAAGATCTTTGTCGAGCATTTACGAGAAGCGACTTCGACATGCACCATCCACACGTCAGGCCGGTGTGGAAAGAGATGCACTTTGTCATTGATTCCTCCGACAGCAAGGCATCGACATCACCATCGCCGCGAGGGACGCCTCCAAGCGACGGACTACAACACGTCTATTACCACCTCGTCGACACTACATCGTCAATGTCTACATCAACGTCGTCTTCATCGACAACCTCGTCAACACACCGCCACCGCCGCTACAACTACGACGTCCACAAGGCTGGACACGCGTCCTCTGACAGTACAACTGTAAGACGCCACGACATCGACGACGGCATCGACCGTGTCCGACGGCTAAGACTGCATCGACAACTCGACATCACTATTGTGAAAGCCCCTACAATTGCGCGTATGGTTTTGGCAAACCCGTTTATGTGCTTGGTGGGTTTCCTCCAGTCTTGGCAAAAATGGTGGACTCACTTATGACCAATGACTGCGTCCTCTGACATTCGCAAGACGGCCGCGACGGTACCTCTCAATCGGCGAAACATCGTAAAAAAAAACACAACTGCAGCTCCATCATACACATCGCGCAATTTTTTGCGCCTCCGGCATTGCAACTACATCGACTACGACGAGTACTACATCGACCACTACTAGCACGACTACGGCTACATCACGTTCTGCTACCTCGACATCGACATCGCGGGCTGCGTCTATAGCAACACATCGGTCACAACGCCAGTCAACAACGTACGCGTCGTCACTTGCGTCCACGCCACTCCCGTTGTGACTGCGGGGGGAGGGGTGGAATAGAAGGAAGGCACCAGAAGGGGTCGCAGTCACCACCCTAGGTGTCGGACCAGAATCATAGAGACGCAATTGATGATGCTAAACATGAGGAGACGACGGAAGCGCGAGATTTCAAATCCAGTCGAAAGCGTTTGCTTCACAGCTGCTACGACTGAGGGGAAATGTAATACGTGTAGGAGTTTGACTAGGTTTTAGAGATAAATCTTATACTCCAAGTCTACCTCCACCATGTACCTCTTTATATACCCTATACGAGGGCCAAAACAATACAAAATAAATATTAGGGTTTTTACAAGTTTCCACAGAGACTTCAAGTTCTATCGATTACAATAAGAATCGTGGGAGAGACCTCATTATTGTAATTTCGAGGTATCTCCAGGGTATCAAAAAGTAGAATACTTCGAAAGAATCAAAACCACGATCGAGGAGATTTGGTCCGATCCGGGTATTGTAATTAAGAAAAATCTTCAGGGTCAAAATAGTCTACCTTGAAACTAGGGATCGAGAAGATTTGGTGAGAGTATCAAGTTGGTCCGGTCATCTTTCCATTTCCCTGTGAGGTGTGAGCGCTTATCTTAATTGTTCTGCACGTATTCTAGTCTTCTAGAAGGTTCACACGTATAATACCTGACAACTGCAACCAAACGCAACTGATCACGTGGATAACACATAGTTAAGCTGTTGTTGCGACACTCACGTTTTTCCTAACCTAGCCGCCGCCAGAGATTGGCGATTAGGGAGAGGAACCTCTACCCCCGATCTCCACCGGCCACAGCGTTGGTCCCCTCTCTCTCCGACTGCTGCTCCGGCGGCAGGAGGGAGAGAGGACCTCGTTCCACCGTTATGTAGTTAGGGTTTGGTTTTGTAGGTTGTGGTGCGCTGTTGGGGCGGTGGGAGCGGCGCTCCGACGAATAAATCTGTCTCAACTCTACTCCCACACCGGCGGCGTCTTTCGCGGCGGCGTCTCGGAGTTGATGGCATCGTGTGTTCGCCGATCTTTCAGATCGGTGGTGTTAGGGTTCATGGATGGTATCGGCGAGGCGGTAGCGCCGATCCCATCGGGTGTGTTTCTCCTTTTGTTCTGGCCCCGTTGCTGCGGCGTTGTCTCCGACGTCATGGTGGAGCAGGGAGGATTTGTCATCCGGGAGTACGCGCAGACGGCTGCCTGCGCAGTTAACAGCTGGAAGATGGTGCATCTTGTGCTGAGTTTGTGGATGGAGACTGGCAGTTCTGGTTTCTTCCTTCGTCGTTGTAGTCGTGCAGGGATGTCAGTTCTGGAGTTCGATGGCGTGTCCATGGACACGTTGCCCCGGTGACGAGGGCATGGATCCTGGGCCCTGCGAGTAAGGACACCCCCTCTCAAACCTTCTGATCAAGGCCCGACAGGAAGCGCCCTTGGAGTACTCTAGAAGGCCCATGAAAATCCCACCCGCGTCAACTTGCGGGTTAAGTTAGGGATTGTAACCGACTCAAGTTAGGGTTTGTATCCTCTCCGGGTTGGACTCGAGACCTGGCTATCTATATAAAGCCAGGAGAGCCCCAAAGGAGAGGACCAAGTATTACCGCACGACCACAAAAGCCTTGAAACTCGAGATCTACTCTCGATTCGAGCACCCTGTAATCGATCTAATCGTCTAATACAGATCAGCAGAAGGCAGGAGTAAGGGTTTTACCTCTTCGAGGGCCCCGAACCTGGGTAAATCTTGCCTCCCTGTCAAGCCGACGATCTCACCAGCGCCTATGACGTCTCCTAGTCGAAACCCGATAGGGTCACCTGAGGGATTTGCGGAGCTAGAGCTTCGACAATTGGCGCCGACCGTGGGGACCGCAGGCGCTGGATCACCGGCATCTTCGGCTTCATCGACATCCAACTCCCGTTGGAAACCATCGACTACGGCTCCGAACAATCCTGTACGGATCGGATCCGTCATAGTCACGCCTCACTCGCCGGAATCACGCCCGGTATTCGAGGATCTGGAGAAGAGCGTCACCCTGACGTTCGGAAGCTTCAACTTCATGGCAAACAGAGACGGAATCCTCCACTTCTCGGATGAATCTGAACCCGAATCTGGAGCCGTCAACTCGCGCTTCCCTATGGAGAAAAGCGGCGAGTCCATCCGCTTCAACACGATCGACTATCACGCACTCTCGACAGAGGAACCCCCTCGGGTGCGAAGAGCCTCCCGATCTGCGCCTAGGACGCACGGGCCACGACTGGCCCAAGTCTGCATGGCAGGATCGGAACAGCCCTCGGAAACTGAATATAGCGCAACCGAGCGCGATCTCATCGGCGTCTCGCGGGAAGCCTGGAAAAGAGCAAAGGAATCCATGCGAAAGAGTCAGCCACCCGCAGCAGGTGCCACGCAGGAAGACCTAACCGCCTACCACTATCACCTAGTGAGAGCGGCCTCAAACATCAAGGACGCCCGAGCAGATCTAGCCCGTCGCAGGAGAGCGGCGGATGAGTCAAGCCTACGCCGAGCCGAGCTGTCCCTTGCTCCTTCGGTCGGTACCCGACCCGTGGGAAAAGGACCCGCAGCATCGACAAGGGACCACGAATCCATGGCTGGGACCAACAGGTCTACCACATCTTCTTTCATGAGGGTTGACGACGACGGGAACGTCTACCCGCAAACTCCAGCCGCCGCAATTCTAGCCGCGGCCACCTACATGCAGATGAACCAGCCAACGGACAGCGATCCTCGGGTGGAACAATACAAGCACATCCGCAAAGGTCTAGGGCTGGCTGCCGCGAAGCTCGCCTCCCACGATCGCAAGGAACAACTGGAGAAGGCGCGACAAGAGAAGGACAAAGACAAAGACACGTCCCGCAGGCACAGGAGCTCCTCTCCGAGAAAGGATAAATCGCCACGTCGTGGCCGAGGAAAAGAAGCTCGGCGCCGCGGCGACAGCCGAAGCAGCAGCGACGACAGCCCGAGAGACAAAGACTCGCGGCACCACAGCAGCCGCTCGAGAAAACGAAGTAAAGAACCAAGAAAAGATAGCGACCGCGACCGGTCCGGGTACGACGCGCGATCCGATCTCGCCCAGAAGAAGGTGGATAAAGCGAGGGCTTCACGATATCGCGAACGTTCTTCATCCGGATCTTCGGACGACGAAACCTGCGGAGCACTTTGCTTTGCTCGCAGTATTCGCGAAGCACCTCTACCCAAGAGATTCAAGCTCAGCTCGGAGGTGACAAAATACGATGGCTCACTCGAGCCCTCCCAGTGGTTAAGCGACTACCTCACGGCAGTAAAATGCCAACGTGGTAACAAGAACACGGCCATGCAATACCTTAATTTGCACCTGGCCGGAGCGGCCCGCAGCTGGCTGGAGAGGAGACCACGATCTTGCTATGCATCATGGGACGACCTGCATCGCGATTTCTGCAAAAACTTCCAGTCGACCTACAAAAGGCCAGCTACAATCGAAGAACTACGGGCTTGCAAACAGAAAAGTGGCGAATCCACGCGAGAATACATCCAGCGGTGGAACACACTCAGGAACACCGCAGGGACAATCTCCGAAGAAGTGGCGATTGAGGCCTTCGCCAAAGGAGCAAGAAGAACCGCGTTTCGAGAAGAACTCGGCAGAGCTGCGCCCAAAACTATAGGGGAGCTCATGGTCATAGCCGAAAAATGGGCCAATGGAGAAGACGCGGTACGCAATGAAAGAACATCATCGCCCACACATGACGAAGACCGTCATGGGCGAAGAAAGAGAAGAAAATACTACGACCACGAGGATAGAGAAGAACTAGTGGCAGCAGAGTTCACGCGAAGTCGCGACTCCGGTCGTCGTGGAAGTCGCGAATGGAAGCCAAAGGTAGAAGAAAAATCACCCGAGGAAGACCTCGATGGGTACTGCTCGCTACATCTGTTCACAGACAAGCGCACGGGCAAGACTAAGGCAACACACCTTCTCAAGGATTGCCGAAAGTTCATCGAAATCTCGGACGCGCTAGCCAAGAAAAGATTCGCTTCCACCCAAAACTATCCACCGCTACCAGGAGGCGGACAACAATTCCAGCTACCACCGCCACCACCTCCACCAGCCAACCCAAACATGGCACTCGCCGCATTGCCAGCACCACAACAGCAAAACACGGGAGCAAATACATACCCGACTCCGCACGGACAACTCCTTGGGATGATACAGAAGGTATGCCCCTCTCGCAGAGCTCAAAAAACTAACTCGAGACAAATATGCATGGCAGTGCAGACGCCACCAACGAAGCCCGAGTACCTGAAGATGGCCGAGCAGCCAATCACGTTCTCGAAGGAAGACCACCCGCCACGAGTCTATCGACCAGGACACGCCGCCCTTGTCATTCAAGCTCAAATAGGCAATTATGACCTGGCCCGCGTATTCATGGACGGCGGCAGCGGCATCAACATCATCTACGCGGATACACTCCGTCGAATGAACAAAAACCTGGACGGCCTAACGGAATCAGAAACATCCTTCCACGGGATAGTTCCGGGCAAGGCAATACGTCCACTCGGAACAATCAACCTCGAAGTTGTACTGGGCTCCCCACGCAACTACAGAAGGGAATTCCTGGACTTTGAAGTCGTCGACTGGCCCTCGCAGTACCACGCCATTCTTGGTCGAACAGCGTTCGCCAGATTCATGGCCGTACCACATTACGCATACTTGAAGCTCAAGTTACCCGGCGAATACGGTGTGATCACCATTGACGGGGACTTCCAGAAATCGGATAAGTGCGACATAGAATTTAATGAGATCGCGAAATCTTTCGGGATGCAAGAAGAACTACAAGAGCTGGCAAAAACCACGGATCACTCCGTCATGCCACTCACGAAGAAAAACGCGCCTGAACTGGAATTCAGCGCCAACAGCGACACTCGCAAGCACCAAGTGCACCCGACAGATTCCGCCAAAACCGCGATGGTTTCCACAACCCTCTCGCCAGCATAGGAAAGCGCGCTCGTCAAACTCCTCCGTGAGTACTGGGAAATTTTCGCCTGGCAGCCCTCAGATATGCCAGGTATACCCAGGGAGTTTGCCGAGCACTCACTCGAAGTCTTTCCTAACGCAAAGCCCATCAAACAGACGACTCGACGATTTTCAGAACCCAAGCAAAAGGCGCTGGGAGAAGAAGTAAATAGGCTGCTAGCCGCAAATTTCATTAGGGAGATCAAGATATCCACCTGGTTAGCAAATCCGGTGCTGGTCCCCAAGAAGAACACGGATATCCTTCGGGTGTGCATCGACTACACGTCACTGAACAAGCACTGCCCCAAGGACAACTTTCCTCTACCACGAATCGACCAGATCGTGGATTCCACAGCAGGTTGCCAACGTCTCTCTTTCCTGGACGCCTACTCGGGATACAACCAGATCCGAATGAAAAAGGAAGACGAAGAGAAGACGGCATTCATCACACCACACGGTGTATACTGCTATACGACAATGCCCTTCGGGCTGAAGAACGCAGGCGCAACATATCAACGTTGCATGCAGAGATGCCTTGCCAATCTCATTGGCAAGAACGTACAAGTATATGTCGACGACATCGTCATCAAAACTCGAGTAGAGGACACACTCCTCGAAGATATCAAAGAAACATTCGACGCCCTTAATGCATATCGGATCAAGCTCAATCCAACAAAATGCGTTTTCGGCGTCCCTGCAGGAAAACTCCTAGGATACCTGGTATCCGCCAGAGGCATTGAGGCCAATCCGGAGAAAATACAAGCCATCCTCACCATGAAGGAGCCTACCAATCTACGCGGAGTCCAGCAGCTCGCAGGGCGATTGGCCGCCCTAAGCAGATTCATCGCACGATTGGGAGAGCAGGCGTTACCCTTCTACAAGCTACTGAAGAAGACGGACAAATTCGAATGGACCCCCGAAGCCAAACAAGCATTCGCAGACTTGAAACGGTCGTTGCAAAGCAGGCGCATCCTCGCAACACCACAAGAAAGAGAGCCGCTTTTCCTCTATTTAGCCGCCACAAACCAGGTCATCAGCACTGCAATCGTAGTCGAACGACCTGAAGATGGCAAGGCATACGGAGTCCAGCGCCCAATATATTACATCAGCGAAGTGCTCTCGCCGTGCAAGCAGCGATATCCTCATTACCAGAAGCTTGCGTATGGAGTTGTCCTCACAGCCCGAAAACTCAAACATTACTTCCAGGAACACGCCATTACAGTGGTTAATGATGCGTCACTCGGGACAATCATGAACAACCCTATGGCATCCGGACGAATTGCAAAATGGAGCATCGAGTTGGGCGCTTGGGATATCACCTATGCAGGACGCAATGCAGTCAAATCCCAAGTTCTCGTGGAATTCATCAGCGAATGGACAGAGTTACAAACACCCGGGCCACCCGAGTACACAAGCAATTGGATCATGTACTTTGACGGGTCCAAAAGAAACGAAGGGGCAGGAGCTGGAATCGTTCTTATCTCGCCTCGTGGAGACAAACTGCAATATGTCCTGCGACTAGCCTTTCCACCAGACGACCCAGCATCGAACAACGACGCAGAATATGAAGCACTGTTGCACGGAATGAAGATGGCGATTGCTTGCGGAGCTACCCGGTTGATGATTTATGGCGATTCCAACCTCATAGTGCAACAAACAATGAAAGAATGCGATGCCGTTGCTGAAAACATGATCGCGTACCGAGACATGTATAATATACTCGAAGGAAGCTTCAAAGGATGCGAGTTGAAACATATTGCAAGATCCAGCAACGAAGAGGCGGATAGACTGGCAAACATGGGTTCCACGAATACACCCATACCGCCAGGAATATACTTCGAACGGATGGTCAAGCGATCGGTCAAATTGAAGAAAGCTGCAGAAACACCGGCAGCGCCAGAAACAGAGGTCAGCCCGCAGGTCGCGCTTATCGAGCTTATTCATAATATATCACGACAGGTTTTTCTGGTCGAGCCAGTCTGGACGCAGAAATATCTCGACTACCTGCTCAATAAACAGCTCCCGGCCGATCCACGCGAGGCTCGACAGCTAATCAGGCGTAGCAAATCCTTTCGGGTAATCAACGGAGAGTTGTACAAGCAAAGCATCTCGGGCATCCTTCAGCGGTGCATCGCACCCGAAGACGGCAAAGAGTTACTCCGGGATATACACCAGGGTGATTGCGGACATCATGCTAGCTGGAGAGCAATACTGGGAAAAGCCTTTCGAGCAGGGTTCTACTGGCTAACAGCAGCCAACGATGCAAAAAACCTAGTCGACAGGTGTGACGCTTGCCAGCGATTCTCACCCAAGCCGCACGCGCCCGCCACAGAGTTGCACATGATACCCATCGCCTGGCCCTTTGCCCAATGGGGGCTTGACATGGTTGGCCCACTGCGCAAATCTACTCCAGGAGGGTACACACATTTGCTGGTCGCAGTCGACAAATTTACCAAATGGATCGAGGCTATGCCAGTGACCTCGGGTAGCGCCCAATGCGCAATCAAGTTCCTCGATTCCATAATATGCAGATTCGGGGTGCCACACGACATCATTACAGACAATGGTACGAACTTCACTGCAAAGGAGACACAACAGTTCTGCGAAGAGAAAGGAATTAATCTGAAGTTTGCTTCGGTCGCCCATCCGCAAACAAACGGTCAAGTCGAAAGATCCAACGGCTTAGTTTCAGCTGGGATCAAAAAGAGATTGCTCGATCGGCTACATCCCGCTGCAGGTCATTGGGCAGAGGAGTTACCCTCCGTACTTTGGAGCCTCCGCACAACCCCCAATCGATCAACGCAATACACACCATTTTTCATGGTATATGGGGCAGAAGCCGTCCTCCCCGAAGAGGTTCGATTCAGCGCCCCACGAGTTGTAGCCTACAGTGAAGAAACCTCCAACAAAGCACTTGCAGAAGATATGGACGCACTCGACGAAATTCGGGACATTGCACTCGCAAGATCTGCAGTCTACCAACAATCACTGCGCAATTATCACAGTCGCCGCATACGCCATAGGTCATTCGTGGTTGGCGATTTGGTGTTGCGGCTAAAGCAAAAGGAAGGGCACAAGCTCGAACCACCTTGGGAAGGACCCTTCATCGTACACGAAGTAATCCCAGGAGGAGCCTATCGACTGAAGAATCCAGAGACTGGAAGCATCTATTCCAATCCATGGAATATCGCGCAACTGCGCAAATTCTACCCCTAGGTTTATTTATTTTGCAACAATAAGGCTATACTAGCCAATTTTGTAGCTCGAACACATGACTTCTCAGTCATAGCAATAAATACATGATTCTCTCATCATATTTACTCGACAGCTTCCAAGGTTACAGGTACACACCCCATAAAATACACGGGGGCTACACCTAAAACTAAGCATCACAGAAAAGAATTATCGAGTACAAGGTTGCACACCTTACTACAGTTTTTACAAACTACAGATAAAATTTACAGGATATTCACATCCGATAAAGTCAGTCGAAACGTTGAGCATTCTTAGCCGCTAAGATCCTATCTACCTCTTCGGATGTCATTCGGATAATCTTCTCGGCTGCAGGACGAACAGCATCATAGTACGGTGCAATATCTTCGATTGCATAATCCGGAAGCCGGGCTACGGAGTTCAAGTCTATCTCAGGATGCCATATTCGGACAAACGAGAGAGCAACAACCGCGCCGCATGTCATCTGATTGCGAACGCACGCGCGAACCTCTCCTTCTCGTCCGAATAACCTGAGAAGATAGCTCCAGTCTTCGGGGCCCCTCTCAAGTGGATAAAAAGCAGCATTCACCGCAACCAGGACCTCGTGGAAAGAACTCATGAGAACTTTCGCCTGGCGGACTCGAAACTTCAAGATAGCCATCACAAAACCTCGACTGCGATCAGACCAGAAATTACTCGCATGAGGCTTTGTGCTGTTAGCTTCTTGATGAATGTGGTTTTCTACCCACTGCTTTTCTTCCCTGTCATCTGGTTTCACAACTAAGAAGCAAACGCACTTAGTAAGCTAAGAAACACAGAGGAAGAAAATAGCATGGGGGCTACACTACTCACATAGTAACTCCTTTGCAATCGAAGACAGTTCGCCAATCAGAAATTGCTCGCGCTCAGCCGCCAATTTCTGCTTGGATATCGCCACGTCAGCTACTCCGCGCAGCGTTTTCAGCCTACGCTCACCCTCCTGAACCTTATCACGAAGGCCAGCAAGAGTGCCCACGGCAGCCACAAGTGGATTTACTGGACTACCACGTCCACTCGAAGGTTCAGCGGCAGACGCAATTGCCTGGAAAAAGTACAAGGAAAGAAGTGAGACGCCCTACTCGAGTGGTTTCCAGTCGCACATCTGACTAATCGCTCGGGGGCTACTCCCATCGGGAGGCAAAGTATAGACAACGAGGATAAATTCTAAATGCAAAACGCTTCGATTAAAAGACCAGCAAAGGTACGGGAATACATCCCAAAATTCATTACATCCAAGCAACAGAAACAAAAGAAAACAAGCCTACGAAGCCGCGTTGGTGCTGCCACTAGCAGCGGTCGACCCTCCCTTCTTCCGAGCAAACATCTCAGATAATTTCCGAGCAAGAACAGTGGCTTGCTCAGAAAAACGAGATAGCCGTACCTTCTTGCCCGTGGAAGGGTCGACCGGCATGGACGAATAGGCCTCCTCCAGACCATCAACTCCGTTCGCCAGGGCGAACTGAATCGCAGTCTTTGCGCCAGCTTCCGATTGAGCAACCGCAAAGGCTTCCAGGAGGTCGCCTTCCGAGAAGACCTTCAACAACTCGCTCAGTGCAGGCGCAGGAGTATCGCTGGCAACAAGACGGCCATGCACTCGCGCCAACGCTTTGGAAGCATCATTAATCAGGGAAAATATTCCCTCAGAATGCTTCCTGAGCTGCGCGAGAGTGTCGGTCAGCACGTCCACCCGCTGAATCCCAGGAATCTCCAGAGGAACACTCAGAAGATCTGCAGAGAAAATAATGCTTAGCAAAAATCAGCAGAATGAAAAGTTCAAAAAATCAAGACACTTACCCGCAAAGCGTTTGGCGAGAGGACGAAGGAACGCGACAGTATCGTTGTCAGCCTTACTGCCGGCCTCCTCCAAGTCCTTCACGGTCTTCCGCGCCTCCGCAAGCTTCGTACTGAGTTCCTCCGATTGCTTGCGGGAAGCTTCCAGCTCTTGTCGGGTAGTCGCCAGTTCAGCTTCCCGAGCAGTTACCTGCTCTGAAAGTTTGGTCTTTTCAGACTCTGCGAATTCGGCTCGAGCTGCAAAGGGGATATTAATCAGAAATCAAGAATGGATGGTACACGGAAGCCAAGAGGATAATGAAATTTACCTTTAAGAAGGTCGCTTTCAGATTTGAGTCGGTTAACTTCTGATCGAAGCGACTCGCAATCTGCCTCGGCCAGAACGACGCGGCGACCGATCGCCGCAAGGGAATCGACGAGCGACTGCGGAAGCATGAAGATAAAAGAGTTAGAAGAAAAAAGGCTTGAGCCTGTACCCGATTATTTACAATCGACTACAGCCTCGGGGGCTACTCCCATCGGGAGCACTGCCGTGCACCCGAAGAAGACAAAATAAAGAAGAAGAGCAGAAAGAGATTTTGAGCCTGTACCCGATTATTTATAATCGACTACAGCCTCGGGGGCTACTCCCATCGGGAGCACTGTCGTGCACCCGATAAAATTTGTTTGAGAAAACCAAAGAGATAGAAGTTTACCTGTCCAGAGGCGCGGGAGAGGGGATCCGCCGAGCTGTCCGTCGCCTCCTTCGAGACCGAAGTTCTAGCAGCAGAGCTAGGGACATCCCGCTCCGCAGTCGCAGCATCAGGCGCTGCCCTGGGAGAGTTTTGGACGGTACCCGCAGTAGGGGTTTCACCCGCGTCCTTCGCTTTGTTCCTCTTTTCGGGAGGAACAGCCGCGGCGAATCTACGCGGGCTGATTGCCTGCAGACTACAGTGAAGGACAAAGAAACGTCAGCATTGACAAATAGAGTTTAATCGAATTAAAATATGGAAAAAACTTACTCGTCATCCTCGTCGTCTTCATCCAAGTCATCCGCATTCCAGGCGGTTGCGAATGGAGCCAGAGGAGGAAGAGATCGAAGCGGAGTCGCAGAAATTGGAGTTGGGCCAGGTGACGCCTCCAAAGACTTGTCTTTGGAGGTGACTTCGTTTTCGTTCACCCGACGGCGCTTTGGTGGGACGCCACTCGAGTCTTCAACATCATCAGAGGAATCATGCTCAGAACTCGAGGAGGCGTTGGCCACGCTGGTGTCAACCGCGCCGTCCTGGTGGCTTGACTGAAGACACGAGGCATCTTCACCAACAACGGGCGGGTAGCAATTTGCTACAGCTAGGCTCTACAAAGATAAGAAGACGATAAAGATCTTTTCGACTACGAAATTCTGAAGATGGAAGCAAGTTAAAGACAGGAAACTAACCGCAGCTGGAGGAGGGTTTGAAGCAGAATAAGCCTCGACTGAGGAATCGGGGAATTGCTCCCCAACCTTCAGTCGAGTGATGGCCGCGATCTTCTTCTCGAATTCCACATTCGAAAGTTCTTCGCGGCTCACTCGGCTGGGATCTTCTGCGCCTTGATACTCCCACATAGCGGAAGGCCTCTGCTGCAAAGGCTGGATCCTGCGCTTCAAGAAAAGGCTTGCCAGATGGAGTCCATTGAGCACTACTCCCGAGGCTTGGTCTCGAAGAGCACCTACTCTTTCGAGTAGAGGTGTGACTGTCTGGATTTCTTCGGCTGACATCTTGTGGTTCCAAGATTTGCGCCTCGCCAGAACTGCGAATGGGTGGAACTCTACAAGCCCGCTCGAGTTGTTGTCGGCGACGTAGAACCACTTCTTCCGCCAGCCTTGGGCGGAGTCGATGAAGTGCATGTTGAAGTAGGCATTCTCCTGGCGCGCTTGGATCCCGAAGCCACCCGTGCGAAGTGGCTCACCGGGCTCGGACTCTACCCGCGATCTCTCGCGGAAGATCCGGATCTTGAACAGCGCCTTCCAGAGCGCCCAGTGCGGGCGAATGCCAAGATAGCATTCGCAAAGCGCGATGAAGCACGAGATGTGCTGCACCGCGTTCGGGGGGAGGTCGTGGAGCTGTATGCCGTATGCACACAGCAGCCCGATGAAGAAAGGGTGCAGAGGGAAGGAGAGGCCTCGAGTCACGTGGTCCACGAAGACCACGCGCTCGTTCGAGTGAGGGTTTGGTACCTCTTCCCTCTTCCCAAGACGGACGCGCTTCTCCGCCTCCGCCGGCAGCAGACCCTCCCGCTGCATCTCCTTGATGCTCTTAGCAGTGGTGTTGGGGGTGCGCCAGTCGCCGGCGCGAGAGGCGAGTGGCGCAGAAGGCTCGCCAGATGCGGAGGTTCCAGCGCCGCGTTTCTTTCCGCCGGCCATTGTTCACAGCGAGAGCTCGAGCGCAAGGAAGGCGAAGACGAGCGCGAGGTGGAAGACGAAGATTGAGAGCGGGGAAAATTTCACTGCGGCGCTAACACCCCTATTTATATACGGGGTAAAGCAATCTCAGCCGTACGATACGCAACGTGGCACCTATCGCGGCTGCCACGCGTAAGGATGAAACGAAGCGGCGGCATACGCTGTTTCGTGCCACGATCTTAACAAAAGATCGTGCGCATTTACTGCGCATTTCGCGTAAAAAACGGGAGCGACGTCTCGTTTCCCGGTCAAAAAGCTGACAAGGTGGGCCAATTTCTGCTGCCACTCCGTCACGTCCCATCGGGAGAAGAGGAGCACGCCTTGACGTCATGGCGTTCGTCATTCAAAAAGGAAATTTTTTGCGAATGGAAGTTCAAACGCGAAATTATCTTCGCACGAATATCAATTCCTTCGGATAGAACACAATTTTCCCATGAAAATTTTCATGAATCAAAGCCTCTTCGAACAAGAGAAACATACCTTATACACGAAAACTCTTTCGTACGGGCACAATTTTCCAAAACATGAAAACTCTTTCATACGGAACTAACATTTCCAACACGAAACTTTTTCGTACGGAACTCATACCAATCTAATCGGGTAGAAAAAACCTACCTTACGCGTGATAATTATACATCACAAGAACCTGGATTGTACAGCCGACTAGGCACATCCGGATGCCATATTCTTCGAATATGAAGGTAAGATCCAAAAAGATCTTTCTTTTGGGCCTGGAATCGCACTCGAAAGCTGCGTCCTCCGGCATAGTTCCGTGTCAACAACACGAAGAAAAATCCTAGCGGACGCGCCGGGTACCCTCTTAGGTTAAGTTCGACTCGATAAGTCCACAACGGCCCAGTCGTGACGATCACCTCATCGGGTTCGAGTCGGAGGTCTCGAATCTGTGTAGGCCAGGAGTGTTTTTGCCCTAGTCGCAATTATTTGGCCCTGATCTCTCGGGAGAGCCAAGCCACTGCGCCACATCCTTCTGCTAATATAGCCGCAAAAACTGGCACCAATGCTGCTCGATACTCGAGTATTTTAAATTCGCGAAACAGGGAACACACCCTTCGTAGACAACAACTGTCGAGCTGAACTTCCAAGATGAGATCAAAAGAAAGGGTCTGACCGTCTACCCGACTGAAAATAAATCCCAGTCGAGCACACGCTCGGGGGCTACTGACGAGGGCATGGATCCTGGGCCCTGCGAGTAAGGACACCCCCTCTCAAACCTTCTGATCAAGGCCCGACAGGAAGCGCCCTTGGAGTACTCTAGAAGGCCCATGAAAAGCCCACCCGCGTCAACTTGCGGGTTAAGTTAGGGATTGTAACCGACTCAAGTTAGGGTTTGTATCCTCTCCGGGTTGGACTCGAGACCTGGCTATCTATATAAAGCCAGGAGAGCCCCAAAGGAGAGGACCAAGTATTACCGCACGACCACAAAAGCCTTGAAACTCGAGATCTACTCTCGATTCGAGCACCCTGTAATCGATCTAATCGTCTAATACAGATCAGCAGAAGGCAGGAGTAAGGGTTTTACCTCTTCGAGGGCCCCGAACCTGGGTAAATCTTGCCTCCCTGTCAAGCCGACGATCTCACCAGCGCCTATGACGTCTCCTAGTCGAAACCCGATAGGGTCACCTGAGGGATTTGCGGAGCTAGAGCTTCGACACCCGGTCTGATTCGTTCAACGATAATGGTTTTGCTTCTGGCAAACTATTTTGGAGCCCCGTAAAGCTGCAGATCAGCGATGGAGCCGCGTCGAGATCGGGTGAAGAGGCGATCTGTCTTCTCTCTCTTGGTGGTCGCTTCGGTGGTGCCGAAGAAGATGGACAGGCGCTGGTTTTTTTGCATAGGATTATATTATCCTTTCAGTACTGTAATGTCGGTGTTTACGTGTCTTGTAACCGGATTATTTTATGAATGAGATCGTATCACTTTGCAAAAAAAAAAAACTGTTGTTGCGACGTATTTGTTCCGTGGATGAAACGCCAAAAGAACCCCTGCCTCCTTGCAGTGCTGTAAAAATGGCGCGCGAGCCAGCGCGCCGCGCTACAGCAAATGTCGCGAAGATTCATTTCCCACGTCCGCGGCTTCTCCTCTCGTCTCTTGTCTTGCCGCTTGAGCGCCCGTGCCTTCTTCTCTTGCCGCTTGAGCGTCCGCGCCTTCTCCTCTCGTCTCTTTTCTCGCCGCTTGAGCGCCCGCGTCTTCCCCTCTCCCTATTGTCGCCGCGTCAGAAGAGCGGTGGCTACCACGACGTCTCGATCGCTCGAACGAGACATCCAATGCGGAGACCCGGAGCGGAGACACACGCGTCAGCCCCATCACGTTCGACACCGCACACGAGTCCACCCACGCCTGGGACGTGGCGGCGTGGCGCCTCAGGCGGCCCCGCTCCGACATGGATTTCCGCGACGTCTACACGCACCAGCAGGCGCAAAATCTGGTGCCGCCGCCGCCCCTGGTCACTAAGGAGGAGTGGCGCATCAACTGTATTCGACAGCGTTGCCTCGTCGTCATCGAGGAAGATGAACGGGTGATTGCCGAGTGGTGCTCCCGCTACCCCGAGGACATCGTCGCCGAGAGCATCCTTCTTCGCGCAGCGTCAGACGGAGCGCGTAGCGCGACGGGCTGGGCGGCGCATCCGACACGGTGTCGCAGTAGCGGACCTAAACGCCGCTTCAAACCACACCACCTCAGGCTCGGACAATGACCTCTCTGGCTAGATTTTAAATTTCTGCTTTAAATGCAGTTTAAATTCTAGTTGTATCGGCGAACTATGTCTAAATTTTAAATTCAAGTTTAAATTGTGCTCCTTTTCTGTTTGCGGCGCTAATTTCGCGCGGCTGGAATTGCTCCTAAAATTTTAGCGTGGCCAAAATTGCTCGGAGCTTTTTCGCGTGTAAAATCGTCAAAAACACGCGACCATCAGGTTATTTTTCCACGCCTGAAACTTTACAGCTCGCTGTTGGAGATGCTATTACACGACTACCCTGGAATGCAAGGCAATAACAGCGACGAAAGAGAAGGACGGAGAGAGATGGAATAAGGGAGAGAGGCTATCACGTCCGCTCCCACTGCTTATAGTACAAGTCAAAGCGTGCGAAGCGGAGTCGCCCACGTCGGTGCCCGTGCCGTACGTCCGGCCACGTTCGCCGTACCGCGTCGGGGCTCCATCACCACAGGTGTCCCCGCTTGCGGACGAAGCATATGCAGTTGCGGCGAAGAAACCGCGGCACAGCTGTCCGGGGAGGTGGAATACGCCGGCGAATATGCTCCAACCGGCGACGCCAACGAGGCTGCCAAACATGACCGGTCGCTACTTGTGGGTGAAGAAATCAGATGAGTCGGGTCACCGGGTCATTTTCGTTCCATTTATTTCGTGGCGCCAAGGAGGAGAAAGAGTTGCACTTGGACACTTGTTGCCCTCCGTTTTGTGAGAGTTCCTTTCCGGAGATCGACACTAGAGCTTGATCCAAAATTTCGAGGCCAGAGGGAGAAGAAGGTTATACTATGAAGAATTCCGACGATCACTGTCTGCTTAGCACATATACTTCTACAGCATGTGACGCGCAGGGTCGTGTCATGCTCATACGTAAAAGTCACTATGCCGGAGTGTTACCGTTCCTCTTTGTTTACTTAAATATATTTATGTCGACTGAATATTTTGTGTGCAAGTTGCGACTAGGCGAGTCCGAGTGTTCACCAAATGCAATTAGAGTAGTCACCCATACGGCGCGGAGCGGCCGAAAGGCACACGACAAGCTTGAGTTGCTAGTAGTAAAAGGGAAGCGAAGCATAAGCTAGGCTAGCTCATCTTATTCCAGCACCATTTGTACAAGACGTACGTAGGTTCGAGTATATACAACCTCCTGCACCATCATCATCATACAACCAACACAAACAAGAAAAAAGGAAAAGGCGCTCTCTAGATAAAGCTGGAGCAGAGCCTAAACCGGGGTTAAACACAAGCCCGAGAAGAGCTGCTACTGCTCCTTCTTCTAACAAGATACTAACTCGTTCACTCGATCTACCGCCTTAAGCGCGCGATACTACCGTATCCTGCGCAGCGTTGTACAGTACAAAAACCGTATTGACAAGCGTCGGCTACCGGTGTGTCTCGCCGATATTTCTCTACTTCTCTTCGGAGTGGAGTGGAAGATCTCTGACGGCATGGTCTAATTTGCCTCTGCTAGCTCTGAGTCTCTCCGGTCGACCGCTCAGGTTGGCTGCTCCATCGCTCGGGCTCCGCCGCCGCTCACGATCCACGGGTGGCCTGCATTACAAACACAGATAAACAATTAATTCCCGGAGCATATATAACAGACAGAAACTGGAAGAGAAGATGAGCTAATTTGCGGGGTCTAAACTCTGAAGAGGCAGGGATTAGTGTTTGTGTGTGCTTACGTAGAACTTGCTCGGCCGAGAAACGTCGCCACTCGTCGCGGCACATCATGCGCCTCATGAGGTCCTTGGCCGCGGGAGACACGCCGGAGAACAGCCTCGGAGGGAACCGAACGCTTCCCCGCATCACCGCCGACAGCACGTCCTTGGCCGTCTCGCCGCCGAAGGGCAGCGCGCCGCCGGAGAGCAGCACGTACATCACCACCCCGGCGCTCCACACGTCCGCCTTCTCGCCGTAGTCCTCACCAGACACCACCTCGGGGGCCACGTAGTGGGGCGTGCCCACGAGGCCCTCGGCGCGGCCGCCGTCGACGCCGATCCACGCGGCCGACCCGAAGTCCGCGAGCCGCGCGCGCGGCGAGACGTTCGCGCCGTCGTCCTCCTCGACGTCCACGACGATGTTGTCGGGCTTGACGTCGCGGTGGGTCACCCCGCGTCGGTGGCAGAGCGCGAGCGCCTGGACGACCTGCGCCATGATGTCGGCGGCGACGGGCTCCGGCACGGGCGCGCCGCGGCGGAGGCGGACCCAGTCGAGGAGGTCCGGGCCGGAGCAGAGGTCCATCACCATGTGCGTCCACGAGTCGTCCTCGTACACCGCGTGCACCTGCACCACGCCCGGGTTGCCCGCGCCGGCGAGCTGGGCCAGCTTCGGCTCGAGCTCCGCGAGCTCCCGGTCGAGGTCGTCGGCGAGGTTAGACCGGTCCACGGACTTCACGGCGAAGGTCTCGCCGGTGGAGCGCGAGGTGCAGCGGTGGACCACGCCGAACCTGCCGCGCCCGATCTCCACGCCAATCTCGTAGTCCCTGTTTAGCTCTCCACTCATACTTCACTGATTTTCCTGTGATTTTTCGGGTTAACCCCATCGGAATGGGGGTGGTGGCCTATTTAAAGACACAGCCCAGCCTACGGGCTAGCGGAATATTCGGATCTTCCCCTGTCCGGGACACCGAATTTTCTCTTCTTCCCATTTTGCCCTCTAGGTCGTGTCGTGTGGACCAGAAACCAGGTTTCATTTGTCATATGGTAAATATTTTTCCCTTAAAAAAGAGGAAAATTGGGTGCAAATCTATATGAACTGCAAGATACGCAACACACCTACTCCTACATGGCTACATGTAATGGGACCAACTGTGAATAATAAGTTGTTGTACATGAACATAAATCCTTACCGGCAATACATCAGCCTAAGAAGGAAAAACATTAGTAGGTGATTTTTTTTAGAGGAAATAACTGTTATAAGAGAACAAGGATGATTTTTTTTCAAGGACTGACCAGGTGAAGAATTAATTCAGTATTTATGCAAGGGGCCCAATTGCCAAAATGTCACCTTCACCGTTTATTGCGGGGAACTCTCCCTTAATGACGAGGTTATCTAGTGCTCATGCTTCTGCAGGTTTTTCTACTGTAGATGCTTCCGAAATACTCAGGAATACAAGCAACCAAATTTTGAAAAGTAGGTATTGTCAATTCAGGAAAATATGACCAATCGAGGAAGAAAATGAACACCATGTGACCTCAGAGGGTGGACATTGGGCAATCATACATAGTGCGCAAATGTATGCACACATTCAGCACCACGTGATCTGACTTCTCTCTCGCTCCATTTGCAATTTCTTCTGCGTGCGGCAGTAACCACAAATACAGTGTTAGAGTTATCACTTCAACACTTTCTATGCTCGACTAAATATGTAAAAGGCAATATGAACAACGGCAATATTAAATATATTATGAAATGATATATATGGCACACCTATTTTTTTAGGCTTAAGATAGTCGATCTGCCACCCGATTAGATAAGATAGAGATTTATGTACAAAGTTGACACCGCTGAAAACCCATTGCTGTCGAAATACTCCCTTCCGTAATCAAATAAGTGCTTCTACCTTACCTTTTATATTAAGTCAAATATTTTATAGTTCTATCAATTTTATAAGAAAACATAATAACATTTATGATACTAAACTAATATAAGTAGATCCGCTTTTGAAATATAGTTTCATAGCATACTAATTTCATATTATAATATGTTGCTACTATTTTCTATATAGCTAGTCAAAGGCTAGACGTACACTTATTGGAAAACGGAGGAGGTATATGAGTATATCTCCTGTTGCCCTGTTTTAGCCTTTGACGTGTGTTCTAGATACACGGCAAATTAGTGGATTCCAGTAGTGAGTTAATTTATTATACCATGTATTCGGTATTGCATGTCTTCATATCTTTGTAGTGCATACTTGGTCAAAATTTGTAAACATTGATTTATTTAATGAATTTATATATCATGTAGTCAAAATTAAAATTATGAAGTTTGAAAAAAAAATAAAGGAGAATATCAACATTTATTATATATACTATAAGTTAATATTACTAGAATTGTCGTAAAATATATGTTTATATTATATTAATTTGTTATTATAGATGTGTTAATATTTTCACCTATGTAATAACTCAGAAACGCTGGGTAACAAAATTCGGAGTGAGAGGAGAACATTCATCGAGAAAGATCGCAATAGTTCTTCGTGGCATATATCTATGGACAACTGGAGAGATAGTCCTGTAGCCAGTGGACATAAAATACTACTAGGAGGGAATCTAAATATCTAATTAGGTAGCTAAACGAACATTGTTGTTGTCTGCTAACAAAAAGAATACTGTATCAGTTTATCTCAACTTGAATCTGCTGATCTGCACCCAGAGCACCCATGTTAGAGCATCTCCAGTGGATCCTCTATCTGGGCGTCCAAAGCCATATAGAGGACGCTGGGCCAAAAAACGCCTCCCAGTGACTCGTCCAAAGGGGCGTCGAAGATTTGGACGCCCTAGAGGACCAGTTCGCGTCCTCCAGCCCTGGACGACGAATAGAGGATCCTCTAGTGTCAACTGCTCTCCCGAGAATCCCTCCCGCGCCCGTCCGGAGCTCTCCCCCCGACCTCCTCCCTGCGCCAGCCTGCACCAAATCGAGAAATTTTGTGAGAGACGGAGGGGATTGGGTCGGGAGCGTCCTGGCCAAATCCGGCCGCCGCCGCTTGATTTAGGCCGGATTCGTGTCGGCCGGTGGAGCTCGGGCTGGGAGGCGGCCTGCAGAGGTCGAGCTCTGGCTGGGAGGCGGCCAACGGCGGGTGGAGCTCGGGTGGGAGGCGGCAGGCAGAGGTGAGAACGCGGGGTTGGGAAGCGGCCGGCGGCCGGCGGGGGGTGGAGCTCGGAGTTGGGAGACAGCCGGCGGCGGTTGACTCGGTGTGGGAGCAGCAGATGGAGCGGCCATGGCCACGCAGCTGCACATGCCCCCTGCTCGAGGTGGCTTCCGCGCGCAGCGGACATGGCCATGTGCCGCCCCTGCCCCCTGCTCGATGGCTCCCGTGCTCGTGTGGAGTTCAGTTGTGTGCTCGTGTGGTGCTCGGGCTTTGCCTGTGCTTTGTTTATTTTGGCCACAAGCAGTAGATAGAGCATGTTCTTTGTTTTTTTTTCTGGCCACAATGCAGTAGATAGAGCCTGTTCGATGCAGTAGATAGCTGAAACTGCTAGATGAATGTGATTTATTTGGTGAGATCTTCATCTAGCTAGGTGAACGTGTATAAACTGAACTGTGCTAGATGCAGTAGATAGCTGAATTTGCACCGAATGTGTTAGATGTAGTAGCTAGCTAAATATTTTTTATACCTTGTTTGTACTGATACTGCGATAAAAAAGGTAGTTATAAGATATTATTAAAAAATACGAGAGATAATATAGCCGTTTTAAATATAGAGGATCCACTGAAAAACTAGGAACCTCTAAATAGAAATATTTTTAGATGATCCTCTATATGAAGATATAGAGGACCAAATTTAGAGGAGCCACTGGAGATGCTCTTAGGTGGGTGGATAGTGGGAGACGCCGAGACAGCTCGACGCGGACGGCTTTAATTCGGCGGGGCCCACCGGCTGGGCGGAGGGAGGATGAATGGCGATAAGCAGATGCGCCAATGCGTGGTGGTGGCCGGTGGGGCAACCGTAACGTCTTACAGAAGTAACGGCTTTTCGCGAGGGCTTGCGGCCGTTTGGTTCGTGGGGACCTTTCCGGACGTCCAAAGTACGGTCGAGCCACACCACCAATCGTGGCCCAGCACATAGGTGTCCGTGACTTGTCCCGGCCAGTCGGAACGTGACACGCTCGCACGGTGGGGCCAGACAGATGATCCGCCTTGTCCCGTTCTGACGGATCTTCTCTCGCCGTGCTTAAACGGAAACGGACGGTTAGGACGGACGGCGAGACGTTTTGATACGAACGGGGAGTTATATAAGCGTTGAACGTACGTACGTGGCCAATGCAGCAGCTTTCGCGGTGCCTCCGGTTTTGTTTTTCTTGTGACGCGTACGGCAGCAGCGGCTGTCCCGCGCGACGTGTACGCCCGGAGCCCCAGAAGCAGCGTACTCGAGGTTGTACGCCCGTGTTTTCTTTTTTCGACTTAAGAGCAAGTTTAAGAGCAAGTACAATAAGCTTATGTAAGCGGGCTATAAGGATTAGAATATTATTTTTGTGATGACATGGAAGAGAGAGAAGAGGAGAGAGAAGATGAGTGGGCTCTCATGCAAGAGCTAGCTATAGCACGTGCTCATAGGCACTTTGTGAGAGTAGGAGGTGGGCCATATCTTTACTATTAAATTGCAGTTCGTACGTTGGTAGGTCGCCTCCATCGTCCGTCGATGGTTCGCTTGCTCGCTCGCTCGATACTCTCAGCCCATCTACAACCGGCCCATGTAGAAAACTATCGCGCCTCAGGCCGACCATCTCCTACCGTTCCCCGTCCCCACCTCCTCCTCGACACGCAGCCGCCAGCGACTGAACATGGCGTCCCACGCTTATCCTCTCCACGATCCCCTCTTCTCCCCTTTCAGCGGCAGCAACAAAAGATTCGTACGGCCGCCGACGTAGGGCAAGCGATGTCGGGCTCGAGGATGAAGTCCCGCAGACGAACTCCGGGACTCCGATGTGGCGCCGATGCACCTTCTCCGGGCGCTGCGCCGCGGCGAGGACCATGGAGGAGCGCGAGGCAGCTAGCCGGGCCGGTGCCGCTGGAATCCCGACGACCACCAGGTCACCCCGTCTCCCAAACGTAAGCTCCTTCCGCCACCTCCTTGAGATTGACACATCCCTGAGTTTACAGGCCGCGCACAAGGAGCTGAACTGCTGCCGGAACGGATTCCATGGATGCAGTCGCAACTGGCCACGGCTGTGCACGCGCTCAACCAGGGCGCGCATCCCTCCGCACACCTTGCCGCCAACCAATGGCTCCTCGGCAAGCGACGCTTTCCCCCAAATCCCCAGCCCCACTGCGCCGATTGGTCAGCTTCTCGCTGTGGCGCTGGTTCCCCGCCTCCCCGTTATCTGGCCCGACTGCGAATGAATTTGTTTTTCCATTTGTGCAAGATGATACTACCTATCTGATTGATTGTGTTTTTACTTACTAGGGTTTCATGTATGCAGGTACCTCTCATAGTCTGATCCGAGGACGTGGAGAAGCAGAGGCCGAAGACGGCACACATTTAAAGTTTTATGCAAATTTTTCTATATTGCATATCAACTATCTGTTCTGTTGTTTGGTAGGTATACACCTTTACTTTGTTGCCTCCTGCTATACCGCACATGTCTGCCGCCGCCCGAGACGCCGCATCTCCCGACCAAGCTTCTCACATGACGGCGTCAGTTGTTTCCCGCAAGCGCTGCCACCGCAACACTACCTTAAGGTTTGCACATGCAGTTTTTGGTTTGCCGCAGTGCTTCGATAGGGTCCAGTTATTACAAATTTTATCACCTGCTACATTTATAATGCTAAGTTTATATTTAAATTTTCAACCATGTAATTGATTAGATTTGGACTGCATACCGGGTTGTCTCAAACAGTAGTGTTAGTTGTGAAATAATATAGGGAATATTTCATATACTACAAAAGCGATGGTGACTATTTCATATGATGTCACAGTCTATTTTATTCAAGTGTTTGAGATGAGTTTTTTTATTGTTGGACTAATAATTAAGGTTAAAAGATAAGCATCATTTATTTCAGGAAGATGCTTCCTTTGTTTGCTAATTGGTTCATGAAAACATTTTTTGTCCACGTGAGGCCTAATTGATGTTTTCCATTTGATATTGCATTATTATGTATTGGCCCATGTGGATCTGCTTTCTTAATGATATTGTAGCTGAATTGTGCCTATTTTTTTTTTGTCTTCAGGCGCAGTTGGCCATTTTCAGATGTAGTATGGATAGACATTGTGTTGGCTGCCCATGTTTTTTTGAGCTAAATGGTTCAGGTTAGGGAGTGTGAAAGTTAGTTTTGTACTCACTGTTAATGGTATCCAATAGCTAATGCCTGATTATCTCAGAGATTTGCAAGCTAATTTATAGTAATTTTAACTACATTAAGATTTGGTACTAATTTTAGAATTAATTGAGACCTATTTTGCCTCTGATGCAGTTAATTTTATGTATTCTCTTTTCATCACAATGGTCATGTCATCTAGCCTCGCTGATGAGAGACTTGTGGTCCCTGTTTCTCTGGTGTGTACACGGCATAGAGTTGGGGAAGGAAGAATCAAGGATTGACTGGATTACTGGAGGAGTCGCTGGTTGGCGTCGACCAAGGAGTAGTGGCAAGTGTCTGTGCCTCATACCTAAAATAGTTCTTGTAGTGGCTGCTCCGCAGAGTCTGCAAGATGCCCATCCAGCATGAGGCCAGGAACCCTGCAAGCCCTTCCCAGGTAATGTTATTACTGTAGTTTGGTGTCAATTGTCGACTAGAGAAATTATATTGGCTTGGGTGCGGTTAGTGAAACAAGATGAATATGCAAGCAGAACATATGCAGCTGTGTAGATTATGTGCAAATATCTTGGTTAAGCTGCCTGAACAATGGGTATTAGCTTTATATAACCATGAAAGCCAATATAAATTATTGCATGATATCGTCTTGTTGAAACATGGAGTAAATGTTGAAATGGTTTTTTGTGCAGCAGGAAAGTGTTACAGGGAATAATATGAGGATGTTTCATAGTGTGAAGTTCATTTGGGAACATAACTGTACGGTTTGTTCTCGATAGTTTTGGACCTGGAATTTCGAATAGCAGTTAGTTCAGATACATAGTTTACATTATGTTGTTGTTGGTCTTTGCATTATGATTGGGTGCATAACAAAGCCAGTTTTATGAAATTAAGCCAATGTTTTTCTCCGGGCTTGTAATACATAGATGGTTATCCAGGTTTAAAGAAACAATGGTCTTTACATGGGAACCATTCTTAATGATATATTTAGGGTGACGTCTCAGCCGAGGGTGAAAAATATAATTGGAAACCTATAATCATGTACCATGATTAAGAAACATGCAAGGTTTGGAAAATCAACATTTCGAAAATTTGAAGTACTTATTTATATGTTGCGCCAACATTTGAACTTTCGATCCTGCTATTGTTTTCTGATTGTCCCCTGTAGGACTTGATACATGGCCATCTTTCCTCTATGCTGTTACTCGAGGTATGACGATGTGACAGTTGTGCATTATCTCACGTTTTTAATTGGGTGGTAAAGAGTGGATTTTTTCCCTATTATTTTTACTCAGGAGATATAGATTTTCTTTATCGTGGTAGTAACCCTCGACAAAATTGAGATGTGTCTTGGAAAAGAGTATTTAAGTTACTGGATATATCATGAAAATTTGATCTTAATGATTATATCCAGGATACATCATTGCAGAGTTTATGTTACATATACTTACAGATTCGATCTGTTTAATGAAACATGAGTTTTTGTTTTAGTAGAGAAATAATTTAGTATCGGACGAGATAAAATTCTTGTCATAATTCATGAACTAATCCATTGAATGATACGTGTTATGACAGGCTGACACTGAAGCTGTCATCTCTTGTAGATAAGAAGTGACAGTTCAATCATTGTATGGATGGCATTCGGACTCCCTGGTCAAATGGTTTTATTGGACCATGAAGCACGATCTCCTCTTATTTTTATAGGCTGCAATATGTCCATCTTATAACCTTGAAAGCTTAATTTGGATGAACTCGTATGCCATCCAAGTTATGAAGAACTTCAAGCATTCCCCCATGAAGGCTAAAAGTTACTCCTTAAACTTGTTAAGCTCAGTCAAACCCCTGTCCCTAAATGCAGGTTACATTTTGTGGTTGTGCAACAGAGATTTTTGTGTTGTTTTATGTCATTGTTTGTTCATTGTGGAACCAAATTATAACGGTTTGGATTCGTATGAATAATACACACTCAAATGGTTTGTTCCATATATATATATGCTTTGTAGTTTAATATATAATGAGTTAAAAGAATGACTGGTTATTTTCTGCACTTGGTGAGAAAGAGGTAAGCTGAGTGGCTACTGGGGAGAAAGGATCCCGAATGAGAGAGAGATGGAAAGAGAAAATTTCTTTTACCAGCGAGGCAATTTTACTTTTCATTGAATATAGTAAAAAAGAAGTTGCCAGTTTATAAAGATAAAGAAAACTTCCTAAAAACCGATCTATCACAAAACTCGCCAAAATACCATCTCTGGGTCTGAGGCTCTGAGCCCACCACAGGCAGACGACCAAATTTCATGAATGGTCAAAGCAACAAAATCCAAGATGTTTGTGTGTGTATGTTTGAATATTTATGTATATTGTATTTACATGTACAAAGGAAAAATAAACTTGACCTTCCCGTAGCAACGCACGGGTATTCAACTAGTATCAATAAAGTAAGACATTCTTATAGCTCACTATTGTACAAGTTGGCTCTATAGTTGGCTATATGTGACATGACAATTTCTTATAGCCAGCTGCTAGCTATACTATTGAACTTGCTCTAAGGACGACGTAGGCAGCTATAAGCATTTGAATACAATATTTATGTTGAGTTGGAAGAGAGAGAACAAGAGAGCGAAGGGAGGTGGGCTGTAGGATAAGAGTCAGCTCTAGCACGTGCTCTAGGCATCTGTTCGGTCGATCATTCCGGTATTCACGCCTCCGTTTGACTGCCGCTCGGGAATGTAGTTGTAGATACGTGAGTCTTAGGGCGTGTTCGGCAACCCGCTGGCTTCCAGATTCTCGCCGGAGCAGTTCGGAGTGGTGCCGAACATGTCCGCTTCGCGAAGCCAGATCCTGAAAGTTGGGCTGAAACGCAGTGTAATCTTCAGAGCACCTATTTCGTGGATCCGTGGATTAGCATACGAGCGGAGCAGCAGATAATTACTGGTGAATGCCACCGCCAAGTGAAAACTGTTCGGTTCGCTTTTCTCTTTCCTCTCGCGAGCCAGGCCATCTCTCCAAAGAAAAAAGAAAACATGTGAGTCATCCTCTCCCGAATGCATGTGACCTAGCAGCCGCCAGACCCGTCGCCGCCGCCCCAGACCCGCCGCCACCGCCAGAGACCCGCCGCCGCCACTCCCGACTCTGCCGTCCGCTGGATCTTGAGCTCATCTGTGGGAACATCCTCTCCCCCGCCGCAGGAGCTTCGGCCGCTGCACTGCTCGACCCGCCTCGGCCGCTGCACTGCTCGACCCGCCTCGGGTCCACTCCGCCACCATCCCCAATCTCCGGCCGGCTTCAGGTGAGGAAGTCCGTCCTCCTTGATGTGTTCTTCCCAGCCAACGACCATCCCACGTACCAGGAAGACCCAACGATCCCTTCCCAGCCAAAGGCTTTTCATGGGCTGAGGTCATTCTTCCATGGGCTGAAACGAACACAGCTAATTCGGCCCTACTAAACAGGATTGGAGCTGGAGTTGTGCCGAACAAATGTTGCTCTGGCCACGAAGCTGAATTGGTGTACACAGAGCCGGATCCACGGATTTCGGGAAGCTAGGACGTTGCCGAACATGCCCTTAGTGGGTCGTTAGCTCCACCGAGAGTGAATGGTGGGTCATACATAAATAAATTAACACATCTTTACATTTAACTATTGTACATGTTGGCTACAGAGATGGATATAAATGATGTGGCAATTTCTTATAGCTAACCCTTGACTCTACTATTGAATTTGCACTAAGCAGCCACGCTCTGATAAACCCGTGTGTTTACTAGAAATGCCACGTGTACGGTGTACATCCCACTCTTGGTTGGAACTCTACGATTAATAGAAGGGCAGCGCCTAGGCGTAGGTCGTCCTAGGCCTGCCAAATCAAGGTCCTCTCGTGAGCTGTCCGATCAACATCCTACGTTCAAAAATCAGCATAGCGCGTTTTGCATTTTGGCTCCCCTAATTTCCGGATATAGAAACCGCACTACACAGTAGTCCCACTTAAACGAAAAGGTATATTGGAGTTGCCCCCGGTCATATCGATAATTACAGCAAACCTGCCATTGCAACAAAAATTATCGCCCCATGTAAAAAAAAAGTATTGCAACAAATTGTTTAAAAAATATTTGAAAAATAATTAATGCTACAAAGAATAGTTAAACAATACGTTTATTGCGTTGCAATAAGAAAATTCAAAGAATTCAAAAAAAATCACAACCTATTGCAACAATAAAAAATTATTTGCATCGACTAAAAAAGTTGGTAAGTAACAAAATAATTTGTCACTGTTTCAGTTGCAACAAAAATCATCATCTATTTTAACAAAAAGGTAAATCAATAGCAACAAAGGAGCGCATAAACATATCGTTCTAAATACACATGCATTTATCTAGAAAAAACATCTAAAAAAACATTGCAACTTCTCGTTTGTGATTTCTCAACAAAATGTGGGCAAAACTATTACAATTTTTTGATACGTACGGAACGGCTGCCGAACATAGTGAAACCACTTAGCGTATTGCGTGGCTGCGCCAAATTACTGTGATCGGCTGTTTGCACACAAAACTGTATCAAAAAACGAAATTGATCTCAGTTGGACCAGCCACACACGCGCAAAAAGGCCTAAGGAACTGGCTTCGCTGCTTGCGCTCGTACTAGCGCGACGAACCTAGGCTAGCGACCTTAGGTCGGCCTAAGATAAACGTTTTCCTTTAGAGAAGCTTGTACCGACCGATGGGTACGTAGTTTTGCGCATTGTAATTTGCAACGAAGTACTCCTACAGTACCGATGGTGAGCCTGCTGCCTTAAAACTAAAAGCACTAACTTCGTTTCAAAAAAAAAAAAAAAAAGCACTAATGTGAAAAGCAGAAGTACTATGTATCACTACATCATTTCGTATCGTATAGTCGCGGGTCAATCAAACCGCAACAGGCGCGGACGGCTGAAAAAAATCACTGATAACAAATTGGTCGGTCGATCGGCCGCGCGTCAAGAAACCAGAACGCATGTGCATGCAGATTCCAAAGTCAACTGGAGGAAATAAAACCGGAAGATTCGACATTTCTGCTTATCACTTAAATAATTATTAGCACGTCGCCGTGCCTTTATGCCTTGTTAACTAGGAGTACGTAGCTCCATGCTTCAACGTATCACTTTGACCGTTAAGTCAGCTGACCTCATGCGTGACGCCGGCGACGACTGGACTGGCGTGGCCGGCGCTCCTGATTTCCCGGTGCGAGTGCAGCTGCCGGTCGGTGTCGCGTATGAGCTGCACTTGCACATGGCGATCTTCGAGAAAACATGTGCAGTTTGCATGCATCGGAAGTTCAAACTTTACGGATTGACTGACAGGTACGACACGCACAGTTAGCAAGAAAATCAAGCACAGCATCAGATTCAGATGGCGGCCGCACCCCATCGCTGTTGGTACGGTTTGACTGAGACGCAACGCAGCAAAGCATATGCCGGTGGATCGAAGCATCTCGATCCCGTGCTTGACAACAAACTGACTTGTAGCCTTTGACGTGCAAGTATGATACGGAGGCGAGGGCAGCCGGGCTGCCGATCGATCCCGTTACGGCCGGCGGCGCGGAGAAGTTTCTGATACGCGACATCTTCCGGTCATGTCTCCCGACGTCGTCTCAAGCGCGAGTCCACAAATCATGTGGTAAGAAAAACTAAGAATGATGTGCAATCATTTCGTGGAAGGTTACATTTTTTCATGTTAGAACGGGAATTCCTTCGGTTGAATCGTCAGGTGAATCCCACTTCTTCGTTGCTTCTTCCTGAACAGGCATGTAGTACGTGTCCGTTTGTCTCCCTCGCATGCGTAACATCTGTTCCGATCGACCACCATCACATGGAGATGGAGTCATGGAAAGTAATTCCCGGCTGGGCGTGTCGACGGCCAGACGACGTCGTGGATATTACATATCGCCGTGGCCGCACACCAGCTGGCCTCCAGCGCGCGCATTCCTGGACCCGCGCCGTGTGACCGTGTGCATGGGGAGTGCTCCCAGCGTTCTCCATTCCGTTGCATCCGCGCCTTGTAAGCGGCCCCGGGCGTCTGCTTGATAGCGACCGCGTGTTGGCTGCCCTGCCAGTGTGCACGACGACGTGGGCTTGTTTGCTTCCGTTCTCCAAGCAACTCAAACATACACGACCGCTTGGAGAACGACGAAATCCATCCGATTTGCGTACGACGAGCAGATGGGCCGCGAGCATGCTTCCCAGGTTTACAATCAACGACTTGTGTTTTGCGTCGTACAGGGATCGGACAATTTTTGTCGTACGTGAAGCACCCCTCTTTTTTATTTACCGCTGCTACTCTCTCTTTCAAACAGTGACGACAAACCAATCTGAAACTACTAGTACTACTCGTACAAACTAATACGGAGTAAAACTGTACTACTCATTTGTTCTGCCTGGTTCATCCTTGCAAACTCTTAACAAAAAAAAAAAGGATCACGTGGATAGGTGTTCATGTGGTGCAGTTAAACCTTCAAGAGGCAACAGAGTAAGAACTCGTATCAGCATCGATTGTTATCAAGCCCAACTGCTGAATCAGAGACTCCACTCAGTACACTTTGTAACGAACCAGGCAACTGCTGAATCAGTGAGAAGTTAGATTGTGTTGGTTAAATTAGCTGAACAAAATCCATAAGAGGCTGCCGTCTATTGCGTTATCATGTAATCCTTACTTGCCTGATAAATGTCCAAAACTGATGGCAAATTAAGATTTATAAGATTTTTCTTATGCAACGCTTGTTGGCCTACAAAACCAGCATGATGATCATGGTGCTGCAAGTTTTTCTGAACCTTCTGTCATCCATCTTTTCGGCCCTCGACGATGGTTACTGTTTTGAGCCCGCCCTTCAGCTGTAACTCATGATTCATCACCACATCATCTGATGAAAAGTCAAAGATAGTTCCTCCTCAGAAACAATATTTGAGATATAGAAACTCTTGATATTCTTCAGAGTCCAGATTGTGACCTAAAGCTTATAGCATTCACATTCTGGGAATTCTGCAGCATTCAGAACTTCCTTTAAGGGCTTAGAATAGTGAACCCCATATCAATGCAAGCCACTTTCAGTAAAGAGCTTGGTGCATCCTGTGGATGATGCATCCATGATCTTTGAAAAATGTGTGTTTCAGGAATTTAACTTCACTAATCTTGGAATGTTTAAAAAAAAACATAGGTATTTAATTAAAGTATAGAGCAAGAGTACTTGACAAAACACAGAAACTCAAAATTATAATAAACCGACATACCAAACAAACAAAAGACTGAGTAAAATGCTGGACATAAGCACTTCAACAACAGCATTCGGGCGACTCGCGTGTTCCAGGTATCACCGACTCACCAAGTAGAAAATATAAACGTAAGAGTCAATATATTACAGAGTTCAGATTTATATATTACAGTACCAGTCACTTCTATTGTTTCCGGTCTTCCGAATTTTCCATGGTGGTTCAACCGATTTATCAAACAGTTCTATTATCCTTCAAACTAGTCCAACGGAGCTGCTCAAGGTTGACTCCTCCAATAAGCTATTATTAGGATCAACATCCCACTTATAATGTTGATCTGAGTTGTAGCCCTGAGAAAAATTTCTCTTGAGATGCTCGTGAATATAGACAAGCTTATCAGCTGTCTTTGCATTCATCTTGTTCTAAATGAGTATGTACTCCAATTTCTTTCGGCGGAGAAGCTACTAATTGGCCAGGACAAAATTTTATTTACTATCTCGTTTAAATTTGGAGTTTGTAAACCATAATTAAACCACCAGTCTACGACATCCATCGTTGCCGCATAAACATGAACAACCACCAATGCGTACATACCTTTCTTCATTATAAAGGCGTTAAATTCCTCACGTAAAAAGCATACTCTGATGAATCTTCTGCAATTCTGTTTGAAGAGCCTCTTTAACACCTTGCATAACCTCATGGTTATTATTAGGTCCTAATAATAACCATGAGGTTATGCAAGGTGTTATAGTGTGGTCTGTACGCATTGGCGGTTGTTCAAGTTCATACAGCAACGATGAATGCCATAGACTGGTGGTTTAATTATGGCTCACAAATTGCAAATTTGAACGAGGCAGCATAGAAAGTTTTGTCCCAGCCAATTAGTAGCTCCTCTGCCGAAAGAAATTGGAGTACATACTCATTTATACATAGTGTAAAGGGGAACAAGTTGAATGCAAAGACAACCAATAAGCTTGCCTAAATTCACGCGAACGAGCGGCTCAAGAGAAGGTTTTCCGAGGGCTACAATTCAAGTTCACATTATAAGTGGGATGTTGATCCTGATAATAGCTTAATGGAGGAGTCAAGCTTGAAGCTTGAACAGTTCCGTTAGACTAGTTTGGAGGATAATAGTTAACTGTTGATGAATCAGCCAAACGACCACAGAAAATTCAGAAGACTGGAAACACTAGGAAGTGACCGGTACAATAAATCTGAACTCTAGAATACATCGACTCCTATGTTTATATTTTTAATGATCACAAATATTTCTTTTTTTCTTGGAGGTACATGGGGAGTTGGTGATACGTCGAACACATGAGTCGCCCGAATGCTGTTGTTGAAGGGCTTATGTCCGTCATTTTACTCAATCTGTTTGCTTGATTGGTACTTTATTTCATCATAATTTTGAATTTCAGTGTTATGTCAAGTATTTGATTAAGTACTCTTGCTGTAAACTTTGATTAAATACCAATGTTTATGTCTAGATGGACCATGAAGATTTTAGTTAGTCATGGCTTTTGTTCAGTGAAGAAAGTTTGAAAATAGTTCATCATGTACAAGACGTTGCCATGGTTGAAGACAGTTGAAGAGGTCAAAACAGATGAAACAAAAAAGATTCCAGTTTTCGTGGTTACCAGGATAACTGTTTAGGACATGTTTCAAGCTGTGAAAGTTTAGGATTGCTATCTATCATTTTGATCACCTCAACGGCTCATACAAAGCATTAATACCAAAATTTGTAATTCATGATCGTCATCGTGACAAAATTTAACCATGTGAGATAAGCAGTACAGCTCTACACTTTTATATAGATGACTGTTGAAATAAGAAAATATAAACAAATATCAATTTTGTTTCCATTCGAGCTCCATGAAGTACAAAATAGCTACAATTTAGAGTGAAATTTGATATTAAACTAGCTAAATACCCGTTCGTTGCTACAGAAGGAAAATATATTTATTCAACATGTTTCAGGAAAAAAATAGATGTATAGAGACATTTCAAGACATTATATATATGTAACTAACCTGGCTGAAAAATTGATCAACCACCATAAGCATGCACAGTGGCGGAGCTTAGTTGAGTTCAGCAGCCCCCCCCCCCCCCCTCCCCCCAAGCTCTCACATATTGTTTTTGCCCCCCAGCCAACATTGGCAAGCTCCGGTAGTGAGCATGCATATGCATGTTTTGCACGGTTTTTTCTCTGAAATAAACCTTTCCTTTTTTATCCATGTTTTTCAAACTTTGCAGATTACCTCATTCCTTCCTAAATAGAAAAACAAATCACACCTTTTTTTCCTTGCAATTTACTAAAAAGATTCCTTCCTTTATTTTTTGCCTTCCTTTTTATGGGGAGATGGGATGAACGACCGTCACCAACTCCCATTTAATTAAATATAAAATTGTTATCAAGTCCATAAAGAGCAAAATTTTATTTTCACGCAAACTGTATATTATGTCCATAAACGGACAAAATTTGGAATACCATTTAATAAAAGATTCAGAATAAAATAAAATAAAACTTTGTACTTTAACATGGCGAGACAAGACCACAATATAATCTTTGGGTCTTCTGCGTCACATATCAAGATTCTTATGGACAACAAAATACAGTCAACCAAAAGTTGTTCACCGAAATATTTTTTTTTCTTCAATATGTAAATAGTGGCTACAATATTTCATATAATGCCTTGGATAATCTGTTATCACATATGAAGATTCTTACGGACAATGTTTCTTCAATATGTAAAGAGTGGCTACAACATATTTTATTTACACTTTAAACAATATAGTGATGGTAATGTGGCAACTAATTAAATCACATATAATTTGCGTAGGAAATAACAGCCTGACAAGGATTATAACAACAGTGCAAATTTTAATTGAGGATAAACAACAACTGAAGTTCACGCTATGTAGTATGGTCAGAAACTTTGACAAACACATTTAGTTGGCAGAATATAACTGCTATAAACAGCCTGTATCTAAGACAGCGCTCAGAAAGATGTACACACAAAAAGTTGGGATAAATTATTCAATTAACCTGAGTCACCTGATGGTTTTAGTTTCACTGCTTTTGCCTTTTCCGGTTAGAATTGAAGTACAAAGTTGCATCCTGTAGTCCTTAGGCGCATATATTCTGAGCTTCTGCATCTTCAGGTCAGTATTCAAGTACAAATCATTCTTGGATTTTTTGACAGGATTTTGTAGCTAAGCACCAGTTGACTGCAGTTTGCAGCATAAGCAATTAGGCATATACTGAACATAAATCAAACATTTCTCCCCTCTGGAGGCTCGTATCAGTACAAAGAAGTATCCAAGCTGAATGGAGGGTAATCAACATCATGCCACCCCACATGTGCAGCTCATGAGATGTCACTCTCTAAAGGTATACTAATCCAGTATGGATTTCATAGACTGAACATCATTTCCAACCATGGCATTGCCGGTGCCCTTAGGGACCTTGCGCTCCTTGAGGACCCTACGCACAGTGGCCATGTCATCCCATCTGTTCGATGCGCCATATATGTTTGACAAGAGGATGTACCGGCTGCCATGACGGGGCTCCAGCTCAATGAGCTTCTTGGCAATCTCCTCACCAAGCTCTACCTCGCCATGGATCTTGCAGGCGCCAGCAAGCGCACCCCATAAGCCTGGGTGCGGCTCCACCGGCATGCTGTTGACAAAATCCACTGCCTCCCTAACATAACCTGCCCGCCCAAGTAAATCGACCATTAGGCCATAGTGCTCTTGGAGTGGCTTGATTCCAAAGGCATTGACCATCCTGTTGAACAACCAGCGGCCCTCATCGACGAGACCTGAGTGACTACAAGCGCCCAGCAACCCAATGAAGGTTATATCATTTGGTCGAACACCAGCCATCTGCATCTTCCAGAAGAGTGACAAGGCCTGCCTCTCTCTGCCGTTCATGGCGAGCCCGGTTATCATCGAGTTCCACGAATAGATGTTTTTAACTGGCATTGCGGCAAACACCCTGACGGCATTCTGGATCCACCCACATTTACCATACATGTCAACTATCGCCGTCGCCAGGATGACACTCATCTGCCCATGCAGCTCCTGCTTGGCGTAGGAATGCACCCACAGACCGTGCTCTATTGACCGCAGCCGCCCGGATGCTGAGACGGCGCTCACCAGTGCAGACTCATTCGGCGTGACACCCTTCCCAACCATTTCGCTGAACACGCTCAACGCCTCCTGACATTGATCGGACTGCATAAGCCCGGTGACCATCGAGCTCCACGAGGCGGTATTCCTGGCGGGCATTATATCGAACAGCTTCCGCGCCTTGGACAGCTTCCCGGCGGAGGCGTACGCACCCAGCATCGCGTTCCAGGAAACCACGTTCTTCTCAGGCATGACATCGAAGAACCACCTCGCCCGCTCCACGTCGCCGGTGTTGGCATGCCCGGTAACCATGGTGGTCCAGGTAACAACGTCGGCGACATCCTTGGTATCGGAGAAGAGCCGCTCGGCGGAGTAGACGTCCGCGGCCCTGAAGTAGGCGGAGACGGCAGCATTGACGATGTAGACGTCGCGGGCGTGGCCAAGCCTGACGACGAAGGAATGGAGGAGCCTGGCGATGGGGAGGCTGGGGGAGCGGGTGCAGGAGTGGAGGGAGAAGGAGAGGGAGAGGTGGTCGGGCAGGAGGCGCTGGAGGAGGAGGAAACGGAGGAGAAGGGCGCAGGAATTGGGGATCGAAGAGGCGCGGAGGAGAGAGTTGACGGAGGTGCGGGACGAGAGGTGTCCAGAGGTGAGGAGGGCGGCGTGCGCGCGGCGGAGGATGCCTGGTCTGGCGGCGGCAGTGGCCGCCACGGCGGCAAGCCAGGAGGAGGGCTGGGCGCTAAGGGTACGGCTCGCCATTGGGCCGGAATCTCTCTATACAATTGTTCAATCCTAATGTAGGTCTTATGATTCAAGCACCGCAAGTTTTGTTTTTTCTTTTTCTTCTTCTTCTTCTTCTCTAGCGTATGAAAATAGGAGTAGAAGAGTGAAGCTGGATTTGTTTCAAAATAACAAATCTGACAATCCCAATATCCGTAGTCACATACAGCTCACACGTTGTTTACTGCATCTCTGAAAGAGAACAGAGATTAACTACTGAGACCGGCACGTTTGTGACATATACCTCTTTCAGTAGCATGAAGTTGATACATATCTGGCACAGCTTCTGCTCCAGCTGCTCCAGATTAATACTGCTAAAGATTGTTGGTTGCTGTATACAAAGACTGCATACAAATGACACGACATCAAGTAACTGGGAAAAGTTGCTCCATCCGCAAAGCCGTCCTGTTTGACAGAATGACAGGATCACACACACCACATTGCACAATGTACTACATCGCAGTCCCAATGAACACATATGATCATTCAAGTCACCATAACAGCCAGCAAGAACTCAAGCAGAAACGAGGAAGAAGCTAAAAACTTTCGATGAACAGTTTGCTCCTATTAAGAACAAAGGTAAATAACTCCCACCCCCTACAAACGAACCCGTTTTGTCTCCTGTATACTAATAATAGATTACAATATAGCTTTTACAAAGGAAAAAAAGCAGATAACAAAATGCACAAAATTTTCTTATCAGAGCGGAATACAGGAAAATCTGTTGTGCTTGCACTTCTCAGCTCCATTGTTGTCTGTAGTACGACAACCCCTTGTCGAGCGGCATGGCTAAGCAGGTTTCTTGGATGGTCTTGAGAAGCTTGTACCACTATCAGCACTGTCATCATCTTCTGCCTGCAAAGATGCATTAGTTTCGGTGTCAGGAAGAATCAAAACACCGCTCTCTTAAAAGAAGACTATCTTGAGAAATATCTTGAGAAATGTCTGACAGGGATGTAAGAGGTAAGTCTTTGGTCTACATTCTGTGGTAGGCTTTCCTTGAGCAGTGCACCCAGGGAAAGCAGGGTAGAAATTTGAGTCTCATGTATATGATATTATGTGCTCAGAAACCAATTGAACCTAGTGTTCTCTAGAGTTTGACTGCCATTTTTTTAAGGTTATAAAGGTATTATCATGGGGTGTTTGATGACGGTGTCATCATCGGGTGTTTACTTACCTAATAGAAAAGCCAAAAATAAGGAAATTCTATATGGTCCTCTTGTGCAAAATGTTCCTTCCAAATATGATATTAGACTTACCATACCAGCACAGTTCCTGTCTGCTTTCTGCAACATGTATCTTGATGACCCAACGAAAGGACCACCAGGATACTGATTCTGTGAGTGCACTTTAACTGAAGATGAACAGGATGGGACATCAAATGTACTACTGCTGGCCGCTCTTTTCCTTGATAATGGAGAGTTCGCTACAGATCCAGTGTCTTCCATCTTTGAGGCCCTGATCACATCAACACAAATATTCTGTTTATTTGATCCCTGCAGTTCCTTAGGCTGTAGCTCAGGATTCCTTATATCAGCAGTGGGCACTTTTTGATCGTAGTGTGCAGCTCTTGGAGAAAGTTCCTTCAAAACAACTTTTGGAATATCAAAACTCTTGATATGGCTCAAGTTGTCCTCCACAACCTCACCATCTAATTCTGCAAGTTTTTCAGCTGTATCCAATTGCCACATCATGGAGATGGCATCATCTAAGCACTCCCGAGCTGTGTGAAGTTCTACTATGGGCTTAGGATAGTTTAAGCCTAGTTCAACTCCAGCAACTTCTAGTATAGAGCTCGGTGAATCCCAAGGATGATGGATCCACTCTGCTGGCATTCTAGCTAGTTCTGGAATCCAAGTTCTTACATATTCACCATCTGGGTCATACTTATGACCTTGTACCTAGTTTTGGATGCAAGGGAAGCGCAAACAAGAAATAGATAAATCTTTCTGAGATAAAGATAAATTACAAGGTGCTCAAGTAATATAACTAGATGCATCTACAACCACGTGACTCGCAAGGAAAACAAACATATATAAATAAGTATGACCACATACATCATAATACAGGTTAACAGCTGCAAAATGGTCATAACACAAAGAGTATGGTCTGCAGGATATATTATAGAAATTTTAAGGACGGAAAATCATAACTAAGCAAAAAGTTAAAGGCATGAAGTTTCATGTGTGTATCTCCTACACTGTGTATACTTTATATCCTCAACTAGTTTCAGTTCACCTGGCATAATAATACATTATTGGCTCACTAGCTTCTATTTTTTTGGGACACGGGATTAACTCATCTATATGAACCACCACATGAATAAAAGCACCTAAATTCAATTATGATTTCAGTCCAAACTCATTTGTGTTTTTTTGGGGATTAGCGGATAGCTCAAATATGTATGGTGCTACAATTCATACCTCTGGATTATCAAGACGACCAAGCTCATGGCCATCAGGCAAACTCCCAGATATGTACTGCCAGCCAAGAATATCACTTTCTATATCAGCATCCAACAGAACATCCCAAAAGTACTTCATCCCCCAAGTCCATGGAATGAGTAGAAATTTTACAGCAAAGCTTGAAACTATTACTCTTATCCGATTATGTGTCCAGCCAGTAGCCCAAAGCTCCCTCATGCCAGCATCGACTAATGGGTATCCCGTCATTCCCTGTCTCCAGGACTTGAACCGGTTCTCGTCTACTCGCCAGGGGTAGTGCTTCAAGTTCCCCAGCAATGACCTTTCATGTGTGAACGGGAAGTTGAAACACATGTAACGCGAATATTCTCGGAGACCAATTGACCGCAAGAACAAGTTAACACTCTCCCCAGCTTCGGATTTCCCCTCATTTTCCCACTTGATTTGTTGCATCCTGACAAGTTGATAAACTTTCCTTATACTCACCTCACCATAATGAAAATATGGCGACAGTAACGAGGTTGTGGTCCCTTCAACCTTCATTCTGTCTTTCGAATAATCTAGGAGACCATGGCACATAAAATCCTCGAGCGTCTTCTCCGCATTTCGCCAGCCAGGAGACCAGGCCCTGCTTAGCAAAGCATTGCTTGATTCCTCATCCTTACTTGATTCAAGACCTAGGTTATCAACTGAACTACTATGAAGGTTTTCTGTACCTGAATGTGAAACCAAAGAATGTTAAGCATTAAAGGAGCAACATCTTGACAGATTATAAATTGAATATATATAAGATCGGATCACCAATAACTAAACATGTGTATGTGGACAAAGCAATGTTTTCGAGTAAAAATTTTAACCTCAAGATTGCATTTCTTTAATTTTAACATACCATTGCAGTAGCAAGCTAATTCTATAATACTGATAAGGAAGCTACATCACACGAAATGGACCAAAAAAAAAAAAGCAAAGATATTCCATAAGTAGAGGGAAATGACAAATGTTCTGGAACTGAAATGACAATGCTAGGCCAGTAGCCACAAGTTACCTGGGATAGGCACCAGCCTCCAAGGTGCAAGAGATGGTGATATCTCGATAGGTAATCCCATGCACTTTTTCCAATACATATTGAACGTTGTAAATGCATGCCCATTCTCATCATAAACTTCCCATGGCTCATATAGCAGATCACCATTGAAACTCTGCATAGAAATTCCAAGGCCCAAAAGCTCATTCTTGATTTTGTCATCCCGGACAAGTGAAATAGGGTCTAGAGCATAGAAAATGAGAATAAATAAGATAAAAAAAATAGCAAGCTAAAAGAAAAAAAAATCAAGAGTAAATCAACTGGTACTGGAATAGAGTAATTTCCAACTAGAATTGCATATACTTTATACCAAGTTTTGCAGGAATAGATTTTGAACCTGAAAACACTAATTTTGTTTTTCAGAGCATTTGTTTACTATATCAAATGAAAATTATACCACTTTATGTGAGGTTGCGCCATGGGGTTTAGATTTATTAGGGAATAGTTCAGTATGACAGAAAAAAGTGTAATTCCAAGATTGTGGCTATTCAGTTGTTAAATACTCCCTCCATCCCAAAATACTTGACTTCCATTTGTGTAAATATAGATGTATTTAGACATGCTTCAGTGTATACATACATCCATATTTGGACAAATGGAAGTCAAATATTTTGGAACGGAGGGAGTACAAACGTAAACTACACTTAGTGCCATCTGGCCCTTGTTTCATTTGATGTACTTGTCTTGATCCGTGTGCAGTGACACTCATTTACCTGATTACTGTATTTTATATCATGTACTTCGTGCTAAGAGGGAAAAAAAAAATCTAAAACCTGTCATACTATTAATTTGAATTGTTTCTATATTTGTGCGGAGCATACCTTACACGTTATGGGAATAGTGAAATTGGTTAGACAGGTTGAGGAAATATATTTGCTTGCTAATTTAGTACGAAGCAAATGCAACTGACAGTAAGTTGTATACTGCAGTCTGCAAACGTTTGGAGCAAAAGTTGCATACGTGGATGTGACGACTGGCTAAACTTTTGAGATTGGCAAAACTCATTTCAAAAGAAGGCACAATAGAATAAAAGAAAATTATCTACGATGAGATCATAGTAGTATCAAGAAATAGAATGGGCGTTTAACCGTACCATATAGATGATTATAGACCACTCTAGTGGCTCCGATGGAATGAACGCACTCCAGAAGCGCGGCAAGCGTGCTGTCAGCCCGGATGAGCACGAGCGGGCACCCGAGCGCCTCGAGCGACTTGGCAAGGTGGGCAAGCGACTCCTTGAGCCACCAGCGGGAGCACCGACCGGGGTAGAACCGGCCTTCCTCGGCCGGGCACCATATGAAGACCGGGAGCACGGAGCCGTCCCTGGCGGCGGCGGCCAAGGCCGGGTTGTCGTCGATCCTGAGGTCCCTCCTGAACCAGACGATGGTCCTCTCCGAGCCGCCCATGCTCGGTTAGCTGGGACGGACGGAGCAGCCCGAGGGAAGCTAGCAGCACCGACAGCTGACCACCGCGCGGAAGGCTGTGCGGAGCATTACGTCGAACAAGACGTATGCTTGCCCGTTCCCAATAAACCGCCGGAGAAGAGGGGTTGTAGGCTTGCAGCCGAGTCGAAATCAAGCGCGAACAAATGGTGGATCTTGACGCGCGCGGCTGGGGAAGCAGTCGCGCCCGCCCGGCCGTACACGACAAGATTTCAGAGATGAGGACGGGGGGAGGGGGGCAGCTAGCGAGCGCAAGGGACAAGGGTCACCGGGAGAGGGCACGCGGCACCAACCGAATCGCGAGCCGTGGCGGGGAGGGGAGGATCGTTCACGAGCTCGACAACAATCTGTGCGCGGCATGGGCGTGGGCGCGGCTGGGGGCTTCGCTTTCGTACCCAGATGAGATGGATGGAAGAGCTAGCCGCGCAAGAGTCCAAGAGTTACTGGGGGAGGAGTCTAGACGCGCCGATCCACGGGAGATCTCGCGCGCCGGGGACCGGTTTGGGAAGTCGCTAGTGTATGGGGGGTATGGAGTTTAGCTTCGGAGTCACTTGATCGGTGTGATTTTGCTACTTTGAGGGGACCAGGATACGCATACACTACCCCAAGTAGCTCGGCCCAGTCCCAGGTGCAAATGGAGTAGTAGAGCGGTGGACTTTCAGGAGCCAAGTTGCCGCATTTGGATCAGATCGGACCAGAGCCCCAGCCGTGCAATGCATGTGGCCCGCTTCTCGTGTCCATCCGCGATTGGCCGGCCTCGCCTTCGCTTTGCGTGTGCCGCCGATCGTGCCATGCGTCCATCACTGGAATAAAAAAGAAGACACACGTAACACGCTGCAATTGAAAAAAAAGGAGCCCCCGGCCACCCGAAGCCGTAGGGAGATCAGATCAGAGGCGTGGGGGCCTGCCCTGGTCACCTTTGCTTATCGTCTGCCGTGACGTGGCTGGAACCGATCTTTTTGACAACATCGTTTTCTTTGTTTTGGACTGTAATAATGCGCACATATACTGCCCGTAGTCAAATGGAGCGACGATGCATACTAACAACCTAGCTATTTGCATGCGTGGATAACACGTAGATCTTTTTACCCCCAATATCTCAAAATTGAAATGTTAAAAATCCCTAAAGAACGCCCTCGCTCTGCTCCGCGAAACCTCTGCTCGCGAGCGCGCCGCCCCGAGCCCCTTCCCCACCTCCACGCCGGCGGCCACTCCGGCCCCGGTGTCCACCAAGAAGTCGCGCCCATGTCCCCTGCCGCGCGCCCAAGCCTGCAGCTGGCCGGAGGGCCAGCGCGGCGACGACGTGCGCCCGGGCATGCAGCTAGCCGGAGGAGGCCAGCGCGGCGACGACGCGATGGACAACACCGGGGAGGGCTCCTCTTCTGCGCGCTTGTCCATGGGAAGACCTGTGGTGTCCGGGCTTGGCCTGTCGTCAGAGTCGGCCTCGCCGGCGTCGGGCGGACAGGCGGCGGTGACCTCGAGAGCCGTGGAGCCGGTCGGACCTGCTGCGGGCAAGGGCGTGAAGGAGCGGCTCACGTGGGTGTCGACGGCGACGTCGCGCAAGGCCCTTTGAAGGAAGAGGAAGGTGGTTCAGCGGGCCGCGGAAGCGGCGCTCGCCGCGCTTGCCCCGTCGCCGCCAAGGTCCCCCGTCCCGCCGGAGCTCTACGGGCTTTGCTTCAATTGCTATCGGCCGGGACACGTGAAGGCCGGCTGCACCAACCCGACGGTATGCAACCGCTGTTGGGAGGAGGGACATGGCGCCAAGGGCTGTTGCAAGCCTCAGAGCCCGGCGTCCGAGGAGGAGGCGCTCAGGCGTGAGCTTTTGGCGAGGCGGGCTGGGGTCCTGCTGCCGTTCGCGCCGGTGCGACCTGGGGGGGAGGAGTGGACAGAGGGGTTGATGCAGCCACGGCTGCACGACACCCACTGTCGCCCTCCCGTGCTTGGGCCACGCCGGTGATGGATGCGCATCGCCCCTTGGCGAGAGCGGCGATGGACGCGCCGCGGTACGTGTCGGCGCCGGCGCTGGACAACACGGACGCTCCGCCCTGCATCGTGAGGCGCACGCAGGGGATGAACCGCTTGGAGCACATACTCCGCAACGCCATGGTGGCGTACATTAGTGGCGCCCGGCCGGAGGTGACCCCTGAGCAGGTCTACAAGGCGCTCGAGGGGATTTTGGGTCTGCCATACGAGCGAGTGTCAGTCCACAGCTTCGCACCGACGGATTTCTTGTTGTCTTTCGCCGATGAGGAAGGAAGGAGCCGGGTGGCGGCGAGACCGTTTCTGCAGTGCGACGGGTTCTCGTTATTCTTTCGGCCATGGAGTCGTTTCGATCAAGCGAGCAAAGGCAGTCTTGGGAAGAAGGTGAGATTGCTGTTGGAGGGAGTTCTGCCGCACGCTTGGGCCATGGAGAATGTCGAGGAGCTGGTCGGGACGTCGTGCTTGGTTGGGGACTTTGCGCCAGAGTCATCGTCTCGGGAGGATCTGGCCTTGCTCAAAATTACGGCGTGGACCGCGGACCCGAGCTCGATCCCTTCTGCGCGCACTCTTATCATCCCGGATCCGGCAGGAGTTGCGGAGCGCACGCCGTCGCCGTCGTCCGTTGATCTTAGTCCCCGATGTGCGACGCCGGTGGCGAGCGGGGTGGAGGTGGAGACGTTGAGTTACCGGGTTCTTATTCACCTTGATGGAGTTGAGGAGGTGGGAAGGACGGAGAGGCCGGCGAGTGCGGTGCCACCGGTGAACGGCGGAGCTAACGCAGGGTGGAGGCCCGACGGCGATGAGCTGGGGAGTAACCGGCACTGGAGGCCGTTGCCGTGGACGAAGGGGGTGCGGGACTCCCGCTCGGTGGTGGCGGGGCCCACGGGGAGCACGTGGGGAGGGAGCGCGGCTCTCCCTGGTGGACCAGTCAATGGAGACTGGCGCCTTCCACCCATGACGGGACACGTGGAATCAAGGACGGGGCCACTGGCGATTGGTGGGGCCCGGAGAGACCCAGCCCCTACCCAGTTTCGACAGATGGCGAGGCGCGATTCGTGGGCGGTAGTGGCTTCGATCTTCGGCAAGGTTATGCCACCAGTGAGTCTGTTACAGGAGAGTGGAGGCTAGGTGGTGGGAGTGCTCTGAGAGTCGGTGCCTAGTTCCCATGAGTGGATCTTTTCGGATGTTTTATGGATCTAACCATAGACATCTTGAGTTGGAATCCTCGCGGGCTTAATGACCCTGCCAAGAGGAATGTTGTACGAGAGTTCGTTGAGTCATTGCATGTTGATATGGTGTGTCTGCAGGAAACGAAACTGAATATTGTGGACCGCTTCACAATCCTGCAGTGCCTTGGACCATCTTTTGACGGCTTCCAATACTTACCGGCTATTGATACGCGAGGAGGAGTGTTGGTGGCTTGGGATACCACTGTCATCAGCTTTTCCCATGTCAGCATGGATTCACATACGTTGACAGGAGAAGTTACCACCAAGGAGAATAAAAGTTGGTGGCTTTCGGTGGTATATGGGCCAGAAACTGACATTGAGAAGTCACAATTCCTCCTGGAGCTGTCTGAAAGGCGCACCCTCTGCCCTGGACCATGGATTGTGGTGGGTGATTTTAACATGATCCTCTCGGCAGCCGAGAAAAACAATGCCAACCTGAATAGGAACATGATGAGCCGTTTCAGGAGTTTTGTGAGCGCTCATGAGCTTCGAGACATTTATTTGCATGGTAGGCTGTATACCTGGAGCAATGAGAGGGTAGTTCCAACTATGACCCGCATTGATCATGCCCTAGTATCGGTGGATTGGGACATCTTGTACCCTGATTGTATTCTTCAGGCTCTGTCGAGTAATATATCGGACCATACACCTCTTCACCTTTCCCTGAGTGCGGCTGTGATATCCAAGAGGAGATTCAGATTTGAGATTTTCTGGCTGAAACTGGATGGGTTTGTGGATGCAGTTAGAGAAGATTGGATGTGCAGTGAGGATATTGTTGATCCGTTCAAACGTCTTGATGCGTTGTACAGGAATCTGGCGTCCTTTCTCCAGTCTTGGGGGCAGAAAAAGGTAGGAAATATCAAAATTCAGTTGGCTATTGCAAACACTATGATCTTCAGATTGGAGGAGGCACAGGACAGACGTCAGCTGTCCTTGGGAGAAATCTGGCTGCGTCGCACTCTAAAATTAGCTATTCTGGGGCTCTCGTCTCTGGAGCGGACCATGGCCAGACAACGTTCCAGGGTGTGATGGTTGAAGGAGGGAGATGCAAACACTAGGCTCTTCCATGCAGTTGCCAATGGGAGGAGAGCAAAGAGCTTCATCCCCACTGTAAGAGTGGGGAGTAATTTGATCACTGATCAATCTCAAAAAGAGGAGGTTTTCTTTCAGGCCTACCAGGAGTTACTGGGAAAGCTGCAGACTAGGGACCACACTGTGGACCTGGATTTCATTGGCCTCCAAACACATGAGTTGCATGATTTGGACGGACTCTTCTCGGAGGAGGAGGTGTGGGCCACCATCAAGGAGTTACCCCCGGACAGGGCTCCGGGGCCGGATGGGTTTATCGGTGCCTTCTATCATAAAGCCTGGGAGATAATTAAACCTGATTTAATGGCAGCTTTGCACAAGTTGTCAGCAGGGGATAGGAGAGGATTTGGAAGGCTCAATAAAGCATTAATCACGCTAATCCCGAAAAAGCAAGATGCAGTGGAGGCGGGTGATTACAGACCTATCAGCTTAGTGCACAGTTTTTCTAAGCTCGTATCCAAATTGCTGGCCAACCGCTTGAGGAGCAAACTTGGAGAGCTAGTGAGTGCAAACCAGTATGCCTTCATCAGAGGTCGGAGCCTACATGACAACTTCATCCTGGTGCGGCAACTGGCTCGCAAAATCAACATTCCGAGAGAGAAAGGGGTGCTTTTTAAGCTCGATATCTCCAGAGCTTTTGATTCACTGTCCTGGGCGTTCCTGTTTGAGGTTCTGCGACAGAAGGGGTTCAGTGAGTACTGGTGCAGACTGATTGCTATTCTATTGCGCACAGCTAGCACCAAGGTGGTGGTGAACGGAGTTCCCGGGAAGAGGATCACACATGTCAGAGGGTTGAGGCAAGGGGATCCAATTTCCCCCATGTTGTTTGTTCTAGCTATGGAGGTGATGACCTTTTCTGTTGTCAAGGCCATGGGGGAGGGGTTGTTCACCCCTTTAGCGAGGTGTTCAACATTGCAGAGAATTTTGATCTATGCTGATGACGTGGTGTTGTTTGCTAAACCCACGGAGTTTGACCTTTCAGTGGTCCAGAGCATCCTACAAATTTTTGGGGACGCTTCGGGTTTGAGAGTGAACTTTGCCAAGACTTCTGCGACACTAATCAGGGGAGAGTTGTTGGATGAGCACTTGGTCTACCAAGTGTTGGGTTGCACGATCACCAAGTTCCCAATCAAATATTTAGGTCTGCAGTTGGCACTGCGACCCTTGTCCAAGAGTGAGTGGCAGCCTTTGCTGGACCAGGCTACCAAGTGTGTACCGGCATGGCAGAGTGGCATGATCGTGAAAGCAGGAAGGCTTGCTTTAGTTAAAGCTGTGGTTGCGGCAAGACCGGTGCACCAATTGCTAGTGGCTGAAGCCCCAGTCTGGCTTTTGGAAGAGATAAACAAATGGATGAGAGGTCTCCTTTGGGAAGGAGCTGCGACGACACACAGGGGTCAATGTCCCGTTGCTTGGGATAAGGTTTGCAAGCCCTACTGTTATGGAGGGCTAAACATAAAAAACCTTGAGTTGCAGGGGTTGGCTCTTAGAGTGAGATGGGAATGGTTGAGGCGGACTGATACCTCGAGGCCATGACAGTGCCTACCAATGCTAAAAGACACTATGACAGCGAAGGTGTTTAACTCCATTGTCCGCATCAGGGTTGGAAATGGGAGGAGGACACTATTCTGGAAAGATAAGTGGATTGATGGAGCTACAGTTGAGGAGATAGCACCTTCACTCAGAGCGGCAGTTAACACGAGGACTGCAAATAAGAGGACTGTGCATGAAGCTCTCACCAACATCAGGTGGCTTAGTGATGTCAGAGGAGTTTGGACGGCTGAGATGGTGTCTCAATACATCAATCTGTGCACAGTCATTCAGGAGGTTCCTAGGGAGGTGTCCAGGGAGGACGAGTTCAGGTGGCCGGTAGCAGCTTCAGGGATTTACTCTGCCAGCTCCACTTATAAGGCGTTGTTACTTGGGCAGATCATATTTCCCTTAGCGAGTGGCGTTTGGAAATGTTGGGCCCCGACTAAGTGCAAACTGTTCATGTGGCTTGCCATACAGCGGAGAATCTGGACCTCAGACAGGAGAGTGAGACATGGGTTGCAGGTCCAACCTGACACCTGCAGGTTGTGCTTGCAAGAGTTGGAGACTTCAGACCATATCTTGGTGACATGCATGTTCACTAAGCAAGTATGGTGGAGGTGCATTAGTGGGTTGAGTCTACAGTTACCCACGCCTATAGCTACGAACACCTTGGAGTCCTGGTGGCTAGCCATCCGTGAGAGAGTTAGGAACAAGAAGAAGAAAAAGGCAGTTGACTCCCTTGTTACCATCATCACTTGGAACATTTGGAAGCAGCGAAATGCAAGAGTTTTTGGGAACACCAGTCATATCTGCAATGAAGAGATCCTCGCGGGGAAAATTATTGCAGAATTGAGGAGCTGGGATGAGGCGGGTGCAGGAGTTCGAGCTTCACTTCGCGAGTAGTCGGTTAGGTTCAAGTGTGGAGTGTGTTCGATAGCTTGTTTGCTGTCGTTTTCTTGCAATTGCATACCCTCGATTTTTTTTTTTGAAATGTTCAACTCTAAAACCATGAATCTGATTTACGATCTTTCTTCGTTGTTCGCTTGGTCTAGACAAGATCTTTGAAACTATGTGTTGACACGAAATTTGGCTTCAAAGTAGCAACTGAAGATCAATGAAGTTACCTTCTTATAAAAGATTGGCACTTGACAACCAAAGAGTTTTGTGTTGTTGTTGTTTTGCTTTCAGTTAAAGGAGAAAAAAAACTCTCTCCTTCATTCTAGTTGGCAAATACGATTCTTGTTTAGATCGTTTAATCACTTGATGTTTCATGAGGAAAGAAACCCGCTTTTAACGAGCTTAAACACTCATTTCACTACTCAAATGTGCAATCCCCTTCGAAAGGTAGCAAAAGCCCCTTAGAGGCGAGATTCGTTAAACATCAAGTATTCAAGACCTTCAGTCAGGGAGGTCCAAATTCTGCACTTTTGCATATAACTGAACATAATTGATCGGCAAATTGACCCCAAAATAGGAATTTCCGGTGCGAAATGAAGAAAAATGAGTAATTCAAAGGAAAAAAAAAGATGAATTTTAGGCATGCGTCGGACTGAAGAGATGGGTTCCTTTCTCCGGGACCATTTCATTGATTGCAAAGAGAAATATTGACATAGTTATACGCTGGTTATACGGGATCTACTCCTTTAGTTCTTTTTCTGAATCGTGTATGCCTAGACGTGTTTCAGTGTGTTTGTCTACTCATTTCAGTTTGTATGTGGTCCACATTGAAATATTCAAAAGATTTTATTCTTTAGAATCGAAGGGGAGTGAAGATCCCACCTGAAATTTTCATAAGATCACATAACAAGACATGTTTTCTCTACATGGGTCCTCCTTAAAGCAGAAAGCGAGGGGATGCAATGGGGTTTATCTCTCAAGATTACAACACCATACTAGCAGGAGGAGTGAGCAATCTTAGCCTACGCAGGGCACGACACACCGACAGCCGGGCGTGCGTAGCAATCTCAAAGAAGAGGCGGGTGGCAGGGACACACCTTCGAACACCATTTTACTCCCTCTGTCCCAAATTAATTGTCTCAAAGTTGGACAAAAGTGAATGTATCTAACACAAAAATATGTCTAGATACATCCATTTTTGTCCAACTTTGAGTCAATTAATATGAGACGGAGGGAGTATTACTTAATTATGTCAAGGCCGGGTAATGGTCAAAACTATTAAGTCCTTTATTAAAAAAAAATATTACTCCCTCCGCCTCAAAATATTTTTCATTGAGATGGATGTTATCTAAATGCATTTTAATGCTAGATACATCCATTTTATCGACAATTATTTTAAGATGGAGGGAATACTTTCTTGTACCTCTAGCAATATAAATTCACGTATGCAATCTTTAAGTTTTGCGTACGGTGTGCGAGTGCGATCTCAGATGTCAAATACTCACTTCGTCCATTTTTTATAAGACACACTAACATTTCAATTCTGACCACATACGTAGTAAAATGAGTGAATCTCTATGTAAAATAAGTCTAGATTCACTTATTTTAAAATGTATGTGGCCAAAATTGAATGACTTAAAAAAATACATGGAGGGAGTACTAATTTCCTTGTTTTTTTTAAACGAGTTTTTTTCTTAAACGAGTCATTTCCTTGTTTTTGTAGTATTCGAAGTGAACGTTGTTCTCTGTTCAGAATTCACGGTTCGTTCCTTTGTGTCGACATCGTTTTTTTTAATTGTGTCGACATCGTCAGTACCATGCCTCGTCGTCGCTGCTTCCTTCGGATAGAAGGCGCGCTCCTATTTCCGTGACCGTGTCTTTGTCGCGTGCCATCCCAAGAGCGGTTTCTCTGGAAATGAGATTTATGCATAGGTCTTCTGGGTTGTCTCTATACAACTATACAAACATTCTCGTTAGATGACACGCTAGCTAAAAAGCTACTTGATGCATAGGTCTTCTGGGTTGTCTCTAATATAACTATACAAACATTCTCGTTAGATGACACGCTAGCTAAAAGGCTACTTGCAGGTACTGAAAATGGTATTCGATATAGTTTATGTTAAAGGAGTAATTGACTTTACGGGTGTACCTGTTGGAATTTATGGGATGCAGTGTGGTCCAACTAAACCCAATAAATTCTGAAATTGCCGTGGCCCATTCATTAATAATACAAGTGGGGAGTGGGACTGAAGTTTTGTCTCATACTGTTAGTTTGGAGAAAGTGAAACCACCTTATAAGGTGAGCCATTCTAGCTCATGTATGAGTTGGCAAGGCAAGAGGAGTGGTGTGCCACACGCGCGCTCCTCCTCCGCCGCCCGCCGGGACGCGCCGCGGGTTGCGGGAATGAGCCGAGCCGAGAGCGTTTATTTTGTCGCTTGGAAAAAACTTAATGCGTCATTAACTTGGTAGTTAACGGACGCGTTAATTTCTAAACCGTTTCCTGACTCAGACCTGGAGTTACGCCCACGTCTCTTCCAGCCCGCATATAAATACGCGCATACGGTAAACCCTAATTGCCACTTCGCTTATGGTTTCGCACCGTTCCAAAGCATTGCACCGCCAATCAAGACTTCTCCATCCCTTCTGTCGGCGTGCACCGCGAGGAGGGACAGCAGGCCTCCGGAACCCCGCCTCTTGTGATCCTGTACGGGAGAGAGGCAATCAGGTTTTTGGGGCTGCTGACGGCGACTACTTCCCCAACGACGATTTCTTCCCCAACATGGGCGACAACATGTACAACAACAACGGCGGTGCCGCTGCTGCTGCATCGTACGTATCTCTATTCCATCTGTATGAGATATTACTGGAATTCATATGTCTAGTTCTTGCTATAGACTGGATCGGTCTGTCTACTATACTAGATTTAGATATTTGCATGATTACTGTATTTGCTACTGTCATGATTTACATGCTGCTATTTCGGATTAAATCGTATGCTAAATTGTTTATATTTTCAAACAGCACCAATTTCTGAAGTGTCAAAGCAGATTGCCACACAACTAGCTCGCTACCTCTACTTCCTCTTTAAACCAGGGACAGGTTAGTTATCGGAGTATTTGTATCGATCAAGATCAGCTGATGGGAGTTCCGGACGTGATTACGACGGCCACCGGTACCGGCCGCTACACCGTGGTAAAGAACTACAGTAGCTAGGAAGGCGTACGACAAAGTAGTCATCGAAAGTGACTCTAGGCGCGCATGGTACCGGACGATGTACCTGCTAACATGGGGGACCAAGAGTCGTCCGTCAGGGTGGGGCTGCACGGGCGCATCAAAATGCACGGTAATAGTACACTACGCTAACGCTAGCGACAAGCGACGCAAATGGACGACCATGTGTCCGGATCGTGCGTTCCGATGTCTTTTCCCAAGCTATCGAGCATGTATGTACTCGGTCGGGTATACCCTTTCCGCGTGAAGCTAACTCGTCAACTCCCTCCGTTTTAAAATAAATGTTACTCCCTCCGATCCATATTAATAGGTGCTGAAATGGATGTATCTAACAATAAAACATGTCTAAATACATCCACTTCAGCACCTATTAATATGGATCGGAGGGAGTACTTAAAATAGGTTGAAATGGGTGTGATTCACTAAAGTTGTCATCATTTGTACGATACCAGTGAGTCAAGGATCGCCTATTGCATGGCTTGAGTCAGAAGGGTGGGATGGATGTACTCCACCTTCCACGAAAAGCCCAAATATCTCTTATGGAGATCCATTCCCGTGCCCTGCAATCTCCCTGTCCCACCGGGACGCCTCTTCCCATCCAATGGCGGTCTGTCGAATGCGATTCATGGAAGCCCATATGTCGTTGCCGCACCTGTCCTCGAGGGTCGGAATCGCGCTTGCGGTGTTGGTGGCGGTGTGCGAGGGGTTGATGTAGTGCAACCCATTATCCCAGCTTCACCAGGTACTCCAATTGGTCCCATGACAAGAGCCCACACAAAGACTATACATAATAAGGTGAACTTGCTCCTATCCCTCTATGAATTCAATGTTTTGGTGAATGGATCACTGCTTCAAGCGGATATGCTTTGTATGCTCAGTTGTAACTCCCATGGTGGCGATCACTACTCCAACATGCTGCCGATCACGATCGAGAAGATGGACAAGAAGATGTTAAAGTTGATGCTGAAGAGACCGGAGTCTTCGGCTTATGCGCGAGCTCCGTTCGCTGCAAAGTGGCGTGCGCCTCTGATATGGGGTCCAAAGTGTGCTCGGAGTATGCTTGGAAACTTCGAAGTCTCTGGCCTCCCACTACAAGAGCGGAGTCTCCTCCCCCAACCTGACCGGAGTATTCGCCCCGACCAAGACCAGGGTCTCCGGCCCCACCAGACCGGAATCTCCGTATTGAGTTGATTGCCTGCGTGCAGATGCGGCCTCAGTGGCCATGTATCCCCTCTCCTCGACCCTTGCACTATAAATAGACACCCCACATCTAGAATTAGGTTAGCATAGATTTGAGATTGATTATGGGGCTATGCTCCTTCCGTCCCTCCTAGATTGAGGACCTACTCCATCGGTATGTATTATGGATCGTATCAAAGATCCTTTAGTAGTTGCCACTCTGTCTCCAGGAGATTCTAGTGGTGCTTTTCCAATCTTTCTACTTTGCAGATTCTATTGGCTCGGTGGAATGGCCGTGAAAGGAAAGCGGTTTCATAAAGAGTGAGTTGACTTGATATGTAGGGTCCGGAAGGTACCTTAGAGGTTAGTTGTCGGGTAATCGCGTCGGGTAGGATTTGCTAATTATCCTTTGGTTCTTGTATTCTTCATCGTTTGATTTCGCCCTTCCTCGTGTTTATCACCGTGTTCTTCGTATTTGTGGGTCGATTCGTGAAGATCGGGCCTCCCTCGAGTATGCAACCGCATCATATGGTATCAGCAGTTTAGGTTGCCATTCTTTGACCACAAATCCACCCATTTTTCACCAAAATTTCTCTCTCCCAAACCAATTTCAAAAATCCCCAAAATGTCCAAAATAGGAATTTGACCCCTATCTCGATTTGTTGAGTCTTGAGTAGATTGACTCCATGGATTTGTTGCCTGGACCTGTAGACCCCTTTACCACCTGTGGGGGCCCCAGACTAGATGTTCGAGACCACCAATATGCATACACTCATGATCCCAGATCGACAGTCATGAGCAACATATTTAGAGAAGATACATCAGAGTTCACATCCATTACACGAATAACATAGTCTTACACAAATGGTCTGCCGACCAAGTCTGAGACAACTGTCGCGCGGGACAGTGGCAAACACACAACACAACTACTTTATTCAGCGGAAGCAAACACAACCGGGAGAACCCATGCCAACGCCTTAGCACCACAGGCTGCTGACCGGGAGACGTGCCTAGTACGCGGGGTCGTCAAAGTACTCCTCCTCAAAGGTATCCTCCTGAGACGGCTCCTCATAGTCTGAACAAGACAATAGCCAGGAACGAAACCATATGAGTACATTTGAATGTACTCGCAAGACACCCTAAATGAAAGCCCAACAAATGCAAGTATGCCATAGGTGGTAGGATGGCTGTTTAGTTGAGGCTAGTCTATCCAGGATGAGTAGAAGACCCACCATGGTTGAACACATTTTAGTTGTTTTTATTGAAGAAGACACTTCAAAAGATAGAATGTTTCTCTTGTAGATATCGCATATCCACAAGGTTTTTGATAAACCATTATCAATACAAGAAAAAAAGTTTTTCATCTGAAAGAACCCTTTTTGGAAAACACCACTTCGAGACCATCATGTCTCCGGTACCTCAAAGGTACAATCATTCCCTTTACAGTACCTCCCAGGTACAACATCATAAAACACTTTTCTAAGAACCTTTTTGAAAACATTGACACAATTCTAGCTACATGGCCATTCAACTGTCCATATCCGAGGACGCGGCTATTCTGAATAGTTTTACTCTGCAGAGGTGTACACATTCCACAAGATCCAGTACATCCGCCGTGAACAACCACGGACTGTCCGAGACAGTATGTAAACATCAGATAACTGGTCCTAACCATCCACTATGTAAGCGCTAGTAAATGACTACCCCTTCAACTGGGTTTGTTCTCCCCGGCACCGAGTGAGTCAGCCGTATCGATCCGGTTTCCCCTGAAAACACACCGCCATGGCAGGAGACCCAATTGTTGCAACCGGTGGCGAACTTAATGCCCACACGGTGAATGTCCCGTTTCTCCCTCCTGGCGACAATTCGGTTCGGGGGACTCTAACCCCTGTAGCACTTTGAGGTAGACACGGACTAACACCGACAAGCAATTAGCTAGACCCCATTCCCATATTGAGGTAATGTGGCAGTACGGCTTGGTTGTCCGGCGAAGACTAGGTTATGTGTCATTTTTTGGAAAAACAAGTTGAAACCACTTCCTCCTTCACAAACCTTCCCTCGGATTTTTCCGAAGACATAGGTTTTTACAAAAACAACAAGTTTGGATGTCCACTAAGGGACTTAAGTTAATTAAATGATGGATCCAAAATTCCTAAGGGCTTGGTAACACCAAGATTATGGAGTGGCTACGGCAAATCGATAAAAAACGATAACGATAGATTTCACTTGAGGGAATAGTTCGAAAACAACATAAGTAAGAACTTCAGAAGTAAATCATGCATGATAAGTAAAACAACAGCAAGCATTTAGAGTGGCTTGCCTTGGCTCTGGTCCTGGTCACACTCTTGAAATAAACAAGAGTTGCAGAATACCACTTCAGGATCAACTGCTTCTACGTTTTCTAACGTCGTAAAAAGTAAAAAGAAAAACACTCAATCAGCATAAGCCAAAGGTAATAACAAGCTAATATAGCACACGTACAGAAATCATTCACTCAAAAAGAAACACCCAAAAATAATAGCACTAAACTATACTACAACACTCAAACATGCATAGATAACATGCAGAACATGGCATAGTTTCACATAAACCATGTACCAAGCATATGGCATGAGTCCAGTGGGTGTACCAGTCTCATATAAGGCCATAAAGAGTGAAATGACTCTCTGGTCATTCACCAAAATGAGTAAACATCATGGCAATAATTTAGGAAACAACTATACAAGCATAAGGGAGTAAAACATGCATTTCTATGGACATGCAAGCCATAATATAGTTGGAAAAGATAACTAAGCATGCAACAAAAAGCTAAACATGTACATAACAGAGACATATCATAACATGCAAGGCATGAAAACAATCATGGCATGGAGGTACTCAAGGCAAACAAATCTAGTAACCATAGAGAATAGATAACAAGCATAGATCTAAACATGCATGACAAACCATGACATTTCCATGAACAAGATTTATTCTAACATAGTAGATCTACAAGATAACAATACATGGCAGTGAAAACAACTCTATACATGCTAGTAAGGTCACACAATGCATTTACACATTTAACAAAATAATAGAACATGTGATTCACAAATGGCAGAATACCCCTAAAACTTGTAATGCATTCCAAAATTATTCTACAGCTCAAAACATCACACTAATCTAGGATATGATAGATCTATACATACAGAAGCATATCCAAAAGGATTCATCTCAAAAATTATCTTAGCAAAATTCATAAAATTCATTTAGTGGCTCTCTGGTCATTTACCATTTTGCATGTCATTTAAAATAGGAAACTCAAGTGCATGTGAGGCTAACTGCTCTAGTTAGGTTTCATCAATATCTATCCAGAGAGCTCAACCTCACTTCCATTGGATTCCTAAATAAAAAGTTATTGCATGTTTAAACTTTCAGATAGGTTGATTCGTGGGATTTTTCACAGATGAACCAGGGATGCAAATGTAGATCTGCCACTTGCATGTGGTTAGGAAAACATGCAGGTACCTTAGGTAAAAAGGGGGTGGCAAGATTTGAAGTTTAGGCATTTTAGTTTGGATTAAAGTGATGTGGTAGTTTTCTGGAAAAACAGAAAAGAATAAAACTGCCAACGCGGGCTCAGCAGGCCGCTGGCCTCTACGCGCCAGAGCGCATTGCGCTGGGTCGGCCCAGCTCGGTTGCGCGCGCAAGCGAACCGGTACGCGGCCGCACGGTCCAGATCTAACGGCCACGACTCACTCCGAGGGAGTTCAAAGAGGGCCATTGATCTAAAAACGGATGGTGCTCGTCTTTTCTTCCTCCTCGCGCCCAGATCAGGCCGCCGGCGAGCACTAGCACACGCGCACGGGCAGTAGCTCATCTTGGGCCTGATAGGAAGTGATGTTCGGGGAAGAGTTGATGGATCAGGGTCGATGGAGGCGTTCAGGAGCAGCAACATGGTCCAGGTACACTTGCAGCGCTCGCACGCACCGAGGCGTTCCCGGCAGCGTCGAGCTCGGCGGCGGTGATCCTGCATGCCAACGAGCAAGAGAGAATGTCAGGCACGTAGGCCTTGGCAAGGGGAAGAACGTGAAACGAAAATGGACCGGGAAGAGGGAGAGAAGAGGGCAGGGGCTTCTGTTCTTCTCCGCGGGCAGACCAACGAGAGCACGTCCCCCTGGCTCTCATAGGGAGAGCAACAGAGGAAAACACGAGGTGGAGTGGATGCGGTGAGTGAGAGGAGGTGGGTGGCGAAGCAGTGGGACGGGGGGAGTCTTATACAGGGAGTTCACGGGAGGGGTTGTGCTCGGGCGTTTGCCACTGCGACGGTGGCCATGCCACCTTGCTCGTGCACTCAGGCCACGAACAACACGTGGAGAGGCATGCGGAGCTTCGTGGCGTCGAGACTGTGCACGCTCTGGCTCAAAGCCGGAGAGGAAGGTATTCAGGGCACGGGATGCCTCTGTGCTCTGATGACAGGTCGGCCCGGTGGCCACCATCCTTGTCTAGGAGTTGATCTCCTCTTCTGCTGCGTCTAAGACCAAACCATCGGCTGGTTTCGAGCGAGGAGAGTAAGGTAAGATGGTTTGGCAACAGGGCACTGCACCTATATTATCACAAACGTGAATTTGAGCCGATTTTGATTCGGGTGCAAAACTGACAGAACTTGAGTGCAGGTTCAGAAAAATTCAGATAAGGGTTTTTGGAATTTTTCTAAGTCCTAAAATAGACAGAGGGTAGGAAAAGTAGAGACTAGTTTGGCACAACAAACAATTTCCAAATGGAAAGATGGAAGTATGGATTTGAAGAGCACACCACCTAGTTTCCGAAACCTATTTCTATTATATTTCAGAAAATATATAGGTGGGTGAAAACAAGGCTGAAACAGGGGTGTTTTTCTGTTTTCACTGTTTTTCCTTTTTCCTGTTTTTCAACAAGGCAGAAAAACACTCATGAAAACATGTTTTCCACTGTCTCAAAAATGTTTCTTTGTACATGTTGAGTAAGTACACACCATAATCATGGATGACATCCAAAGAAAACATTAAAAAGAGATGAGATCCATAGATAGAAGTGAGGCCCAAAAGGCTAAGTGATGGCTAGAAAAAGAAAAGGAAAAAAAAATCATATTTTCCCTTAGGACTTTCAAAAACAATCTTGTTTTCTTTTCTTGGTGATCCATAACCAAGCTTAATAAGATGATAAGGATGACAAGAAATCAAAATAACAACCTTCCACTCTTTATTTCTCAAAGGAAACATCAGGTTCACATAAGGAGTTACAACTTCAGGAAAACAACAGGATCAACAAAAAAAAATTGTTGGTCCCTAAATTTATGTTTTCTCCTTACAACCTTGTTTCACAAATGAGGATGTGGTATACCTCCCCTCCTTAAAAGAATCTCATCCCGAGATTCGGGGGTTTAGTCATAGTGGAAGTCAGGAAATTCCTTGTTGATATAATCTTCGCGTTCCCAGGTGGCTTCTTCCTCAGAGTGATTAGTCCACTGAATTTTGAGGAATTTTATTGCACGCCTCCTAGTCACACGAACATTCTTGGAAAGAACATGGAGTGGTCGATCACGATAAGTCAAATCATGATTGATGTCAATGGTCCGGTAGTCGATGTCCTTATAAGAATGATTCTTATCTGGCACTTGGAGACATTTCCGGAGTAGTGACACATGAAATACATCATGGAATTCCGAGAGATCAGCGGGCATCTCAAGTTTATAGGACACTTCACCACGTCGGGCTAGGATCTTGAATGGCCCAATATAACGTGGTGCAAGTTTCCCTTTGACGTGAAAGCGCTGCATCCCCTTGAGAGGTGTGACTCTAAGATACACGAAATCTCCCACACGGAAGGATACTTCGCGTTGCTTCGAGTCTGCATAATTCTTCTGACGAGATTGAGCAGCCTTGAGACGATCATGGATAAGTTGAACTTGCTCTTCGGTGGCACGCAATGTATCCACACCAAATATCCGACTGTCACCAGACTCAGACCAGTTTAAGGGTGTGCGGCACTTGCGACCATACAAGGCTTCAAAAGGAGCCATTTGCAAACTAGCTTGATAGCTATTGTTGTAAGAGAACTCCATAAATGGTAGACAATATTCCCACTTAGCACCATAAGACAACACACAAGCACGAAGCATGTCTTCCAGGATTTGGTTAACACGCTCGGTTTGTCCTCCGTGTGTGGGTGATAAGCTGTGCTGAAAGACTGCTTGGTTCCAAGAGCTTCATGCAATTTTGTCCAGAACTAAGATGTGAATTGAGTACCTCGATCAGAAACAATCTTCTCGGGCACCCCATGCAAACTCACAATCTGAGATGTATAGAGATCAGCCAGTTGGTCTCCACGATGAGTTGTGCGAACAGGAATAAAGTGAGCTACTTTTGTAAGCCTGTCCACAATAACCCATATGGCATCATGCCCTCGGTTTGACTTGGGAATTCCAGTGATGAAATCCATTCCAACTTCATCCCATTTCCACTTGGGTATTTGGAGTGGTTGCAAAATACCAGCTGGACGTTGGTGTTCTCCCTTCACACGCTGACAGATATCACACTTGGCTATGTAAGAAGCAATCTCTCTCTTCATACCATGCCACCAGAATTTCTCTTTAAGGTCTTGATACATTTTTGTTCCTCCGGGGTGGATAAAGTAAGGAGTATCATGAGCCTCGGCGAGTATAACTTTCTTTAGCTCTGACTCGGATGGAACGCAAATGCGACCTTTGTACCAGAGTATTCCTTCAGAATCGACAGAGAAACCAGGCACTAGTTTCTTCTTCATTCGATCCTTAATTCCTTCAATACTCTTCTGGCCGTTCTGAGATTGTTTCACTTGATCAATCAGAGTAGGTTTGATTTCAATGGTATTCAACATCGCATGGATGACTACCTTGATATCCAGTTGATCAAGTTCCTTCCATAACTCAGGTTGTCTGGCCTTGATGATAGCATTCAAAGAGGTGGGTTCTCGACTGAGTGCATCAGCGACAACATTTGCCTTGCCAGGATGATAGTGGATGCTCAGATCATAATCTTTAATAAGTTCAATCCACCTGCGTTGCCTCATATTGAGTTCAAGCTGAGAGAAGATGTACTTCAAGCTCTTGTGGTCAGTATAGATCTCACATCTATTACCCATAAGGAAGTGTCGCCATGCTTTGAGAGCATGAACAACAACTGCGAGTTCCAGGTCATGTGTAGGGTAATTTTGTTCATGAGGCTTCAACTGACGAGAGATATAAGAGATGACCTTCCCGTCTTGCATAAGAACACTGTCGAGTCCAAGCTTTGAGGCATCACAGTACACATCAAAACTTTTTGTGACATCCGACATAGTAAGAACAGGAGAGGTCACCAACCTTCTCTTCAGTTCTGTGAAACTTTCTTCACATTTGTCAGTCCACTCAAACTCTTGTCTTTCTTGAGCAATTGAGTGAGTGGTCTGGCGATACTGGAGAATCCTTGAACAAATTTGCGGTAATAACCAGCCAGACCAAGAAATGATCTCACTTCAGTTGGGTTGGTTGGAGCATTACGCTTCATGACGGACTGAATCAGAGTGGGATCAACAGAGATTCCATCTTCAGATACCACATGTCCAAGAAAACCCAGTTCTCTAAGCCAGAATTGGCATTTGCTAAACTTAGCATACAATTGATGCTTCCGAAGTGTTCCGAGTACCAATCTCAGATGTTCTTCGTGTTCGGCTACATCTTTGGAATAGACAAGGATGTCGTCGATGAACACCACGACGAATTTATCCAGGAAATCCATGAATACCTTATTCATGAGATTCATGAAATAGGCAGGAGCATTGGTTAGACCAAAGGACATTATGGTGTATTCATACAGCCCGTAACGAGTAGCAAAAGCGGTCTTCGGAATATCCGATTCCCGCACCTTCAATTGGTGATAACCAGTGCGGAGATCTATCTTGGAGAAGACACGGGATCCATTCATCTGGTCAAAGAGATCTTCAATCATGGGCAAAGGGTATTTGTTCTTGATGGTAACATCATTTAACTTCCGGTAGTCCACACATAGACGTGAGGTACCGTTCCTTTTGTCCACAAAAATGACAGGCAATCCCCAAGGCGAAGCACTTGGGTGAATCAATACTTTTTGCAACATACCATCCAGTTGTTTCTTCAACTCCTCTAATTCCTCCGGGTTCATCCGATAAGGTTTCTGAGCTATGGGTCCGGTTCCAGGAACTAACTCAATGATAAACTCGATATCCCTGTCAGGGGGCATACCGGGTAGTTCTTCTGGAAAGACATCCGGATACTCACATACCACAAGAATCTGTTCAAGTGAGGGGTTGGACACACTCTTATGACAATGAGCTTTGGAGGTGGGTTTGACTGCCTTGTACTTAACTTTCTCCCCAGTGCCACTGGTCAGGGATATAGTTTTTGTGGGGCAGTCAATGACTCCCTTGTACTTAGTCATCCAATTCATACCAAGTACAACCTCAATGCCTTGTGCGCCTAGCGCTATCAGATCAGCATGAAATGTTTTTCCATTGATAACAATAGGCACATTGTTGCAGGAGTGAGTGGCTTTGGTTGTCTCGCCTGGGATTTGCACTAGCATGGTTCTAGACATAAGGCTGACATTTAAACCAATTTTCTTCACACAAGGTTTGGTGACAAATGAATGCGAAGCGCCAGAATCAAATAGAACAGGGACTGATATGGAGTTGACAGGGAACGTACCAATCACCATACTTGGGGTGTCCTGAGCTTCTTCTGCGGTGACGCAATTCAGATGTCCCTTAACAACATTCCCCTGCTTCTTGTGAGATTGTCCATGTGTCATCTTGGCCGCATCAGGGAGAGTAGGAGCAGGATTCTTAGTGGGACACTCCCGAGAGAAATGCCCTCCTTTGCCGCATGAGAAACATGTCCCTGATGGCTTGGGTGCAGTTGGGGCAGCACGGGTGAATGTATTCCGAGTATTTCCTCCTCCAGGACGAGGCACATAAGGAGCATTCCCAGAATTTTGAGGCTTCAGGTAAGGTTGAAAGCTTGGGCGAGGAGCATAACCAGGTGTCTTGTTGAACGGTGGCCTCGCAGGTGGGAAGCTGCGAGCCTTATTGACACTCGGCCCTCCTTGCTGCATCATCTTCCGCTTGCGATTGTCAAAGGCTGCCTAACGCTTATGTTCCATAAGGATAGCAGCATTGGCAAGAGACTCAAGGTCTTGAAAAGGAATCACCACGAGCGTACACTGCAGCTCGTCGTGTAAACCATTGAGGAATCTCTCCTTCTTCTTTTCTTCAGTGTCAACATCATTGGGAGCATACCTAGCCAGGGTAGTGAACTCATCCCAATACTTGGACACGGTTATTCCACCTTGCTTGAGCTTCAGAAACTTGTCTCGCATGATCCCCATAATACCATCAGGAATATGATACTTGCGAAACTTGGCAACGAACTCCTCTCAGGTAGTGACATGATCGGCTGGTATGGAAGCACGAGTGGTTTCCCACCATGTCCTTGCAGGGCCAGCGAGAAAATGAGAGGCATAAAGGACCTTGTATTTGTCCTCGACACCAGCAACTTCCAGGTCGTTGGCGATGGTGCGAAGCCAATCATCAGTGTCCAGAGGTTCCACAACCCGAGAGAAGACAGGTGGGTTGGTATTCAGGAATTCCTTGATCTTGGAGCGGGTACAATTTCCACCATTGATTCCAAGAGTTGCCAAATACGCGAGAGTCGCAAGACTTGCGGTGCGCTCGGCACGGGCAGCCTCTCGGTCTTCCATGTACAAAGCCAGGACCTGAGCCGTAGTCGGCTCGGGTGACGGTGGTGGTGGTGGTGGATCCCGCGGCATGCTGAATGAAAGAAGATATAAGATAAAAGAGGTAGATAGATGTGTTTGTCTAACATCGACAAACGAGAATCAAAGAGGATGAAAACATGGAACTTTTTAGACATGCTTGGTAAATTTGAGGCCAGAGAAGCCAAAGCACAAACATATCATACATAAAACAGGCAGGTTCAAGCATACATAGCGCACCATACATGAACATTTAGCAAACAAGTGGTTTTCGAGGAACCACACTACAAAAGCAGCGATTCAGGGTCATCGCAGCTAACTAGTACTAGGTGCTTACATAGCACAGGCTACTAATACGGCCTATCGCCTAGGCGTCTCCATCATCGCCGTCGAACATGATCTCCTCTGGGTCCTCCTCGTCTCCGGCGAGATCGTCGTCCTCCTGGTCGCTCTATTCACTCATATCCATGCCTTCGAAAGGGACATCATCATCAGGAAGAAGATCCTCGTTGTCCTTGCGGAGCTCGGCGATCTCCTCCTCTAACTCCTCGAAGGTCGAATCCCTTTCGGAAAGATCCTCTCTAGTTGTCTTCAGCCGGCCACGGAGTATGGCGTTGCGTTCTCGAGCGACTCGGACTTCTTGAAGAGACGAGTACGGGACAAACGGGTGGTCCGCAGCTTGTTCTCCAAGGTCCTTGCCTTGGCGGCGAGGTCAGCATGAACAATCTTCAGATAATCCAAGTTGTTCTGAGTGTAGTGCAGGTAGAACTCCATGTCCTCCATGTGGGAGCACACAATGTCACGGGGACACGGACAAGGGAGTGGGAAGCCCTCATCGTCGCGCCTCCCGTGGCGCTGGAAAGGAGTATCCACAAAGCGAGTCTCGTAGAGGTGAGACATGCGTGCAACAGCCAGCTCGAGCACACGAACAACCGCGTCCTTCCATGAGCGGTCGATCGCGTGGAAGACGTGCACAAGCTCAGATGGTGCGGTCAATGGAAAACGGAGGGTGCACTCCGCCAACCAAGACAACCCCGCAACAGAGCCGGTGATCTCCCCTCCTCTAATCTCAGGTAGTGGACGCCCAAGTATCTTGGTCATATCCACGATCTCCCTCTCGAAATGGAACAGAGTGTCCCGAGGAAGTCCCAACTGGAGAGACTCGGTGAAGACGACGTCCATCTACACAAGTTTTTAGGTTAATGACCAGTGTGCAAAATTTTAGTTTTATGAGAATGAAAACTTAATGTAATGAACCGTGTAAAAGAACCAAGCAGAGGGGGTTACGAGTCATAGCTTTTGACATATAGTCATATTAGAGGCTTGTATAGAAACTAAGGTAGATGTCGGAGTACGAACTAACCCCCATTCTAACTAAGGTCTCCTATGGTCAGGATGGCTCTGATACCAACTCTGTGGGGGCCCCAGACTAGATGTCCGAGACCACCAATATGCATACACTCATGCTCTCAGATCGACAGTCATGAGCAACATATTTAGAGAAGGTACATCAGAGTTCACATCCATTACATGGATAACATAGTCTTACACAAATGGTCTGCCGACCAAGTCTGAGACAACTGTCGCACAGGACAGTGGCAAACACACAACACAACTACTTTATTCAGCGGAAGCAAACACAACGGGTAGAACCCATGCCAACGCCTTAGCACCACAGGCTGCTGACCGGGAGACGTGCCTAGTACGCGGGATCGTCAAAGTACTCCTCCTCAAAGGTATCCTCCTGATACGGCTCCTCATAGTCTGACCAAGACAATAGCCAGGGACGAAACCATATGAGTACATTTGAATGTACTCGCAAGACACCCTAAATGAAAGCCCAACAAATGCAATTATGCCATAGGTGGTAGGATGGCTGTTTAGTTGAGGCTAGTCTATCCAGGATGAGTAGAAGACCCACCATGGTTGAACACATTTTAGTTGTTTTTATTGAAGAAGATATTTCAAAAGATAGAATGTTTCTCTTGTAGATATCGCATACCCACAAGGTTTTTTATAAACCATTATCAATACAAGAAAAAAAAAATTCATCTGAAAGAACCCTTTTTGGAAAACACCACTTCGAGACCATCATGTCTCCGGTACCTCAAAGGTACAATCATTCCCTTTCCAGTACCTCCCAGGTACAACATCATCAAACACTTTTCTAAGAACCTTTTTGAAAACATTGACACAATGCTAGCTACATGGCCATTCAACTGTCCATATCCGACGACGCGGCTATTCTGAATAGTTTTACTCTACAGAGGTGTACACATTCCACAAGATCCGGTACATCCGCCGTGAACAACCACGGACTGTCCGAGACAGTATGTAAACATCAGATAACTGGTCCTAACCATCCACTATGTAAGCGGTAGTAAATGACTACCCCTTCAACTGGGTTTGTTCTCCCCGGCACCGAGTGAGTCAGCCGTATCGATCCGGTTTCCCCTGACAACACACCGCCATGGCAGGAGACCCAATTGTTGCAACCGGTGGCGAACTTAATCCCCACACTGTGAATGTCCCGTTTCTCCCTCCTGGCGACAATTACGTTCGGGGGACTCTAACCCCTATAGCACTTTGAGGTAGACACGGACTAACACCGACAAACAATTAGCTAGACCCCGTTCCCATATTGAGGTAATGTGGCAGTACGGCTTGGTTGTCCGGCGAAGACTAGGTTATGTGTCATTTTTAGAAAACAAGTTGGAAACACTTCCTCCTTCACAAAACCATCCCTCGAACAAGGTCCCACCTTTCCTCGGGTTTTTCCAAAGACAAAAGTTTTCCAAAAAACAACAAGTTAAGATGTCCACTAAGGGACTTAAGTTAATTAAACGATGGCTCCAAAATTCCTAAGGGCTTGGTAACACCAAGATTATGGAGTGGCTACGGCAATTCGATAAAAGCTATAATGATAGATTCCACTTGAAAGAATAGTTAGAAAACAACATAAGTAAGGACTTCAGAAGTAAAACATGCAAGATAAGTAAAACAACATCAAGCATTTAGAGTGGCTTGCCTTGGCTCTGGTCCTTGTCAGACTCTTGAAATAAACAAGAGTTGGAGAATACCACTTCCGGATCAACTGCTTCTTCGTTTTCTAACGTCGTAAAAACTAAAAAGAAAAACACTCAATCAGCACAAGCCAAAGGCAAGCACAAGCTAATATAGCACACATACAGCAAGCATTCACTCAAAAAGAAACACCCAAAAATAATAGCACTAAACTATGCTACAACACTCAAACATGCATAGATAACATGCACAACATGGCATAGTTTCACATAAACCATGTACCAAGGATATTGCATGAGTCCAGTGGGTGTACCACTCTCATATAAGGCCATAAAGAGTGAAATGTCTCCCTGGTCATTCACCAAAATGAGTGAACATCATGGCAATAATTTAGGAAACAACTATACAAGCATAAGGGAGTAAAACATGCATTTCTATGGATATGCAAGCCATAATATAGTTGTAAAAGCTAACTAAGCATGCAACAAGAAGCTAAACATGTACATAACAGAGACATATCATAACATGCAAGGCATGAAAACAATCATGGCATGGAGGTACTCAAGGCAAACAAATCTAGTAACCATAGAGAATAGATAACAAGCATAGATCTAAACATGCATGACAAACCATGACATTTCCATGAACAAGATTTATTCTAACATAGTAGATCTAAAAGATAACAATCACATGGCAGTGAAAACAACTCCTATACATGCTAGTAAGGTCACACAATGCATTTACACATTTAACAAAATAATAGAACATGTGATTCACAAATGGCAGAATACCCCTAAAACTTGTAATGCATGCCAAAATTATTATACAGCTCAAAACATCACATCAATCTAGATATGATAGATCTATACATACAGAAGCACATCCAAAAGGATTCATCTCAAAAATCATCTTAGAAAAATTCATAAAATTCATTTAGTGGCTCTCTGGTCATTTACCATTTTGCATGTCATTTAAAATAGGAAACTCAAGTGCATGTGAGGCCAACTGCTCTAGTTAGGTTTCATCAATATCTATCCAGAGAGCTCAACCTCACTTCCATTGGATTCCTAAATCAAAAGTTATTGCATGTTTAAACTTTCAGATAGGTTGATTTGTGGGATTTTTCACAGATGAACGAGGGATGCAAATGCAGATCTGCCACTTGCATTTGGTTAGGAAAACATGTAGGTACCTTAGTTAAAAAGGGGGTGGCCAGATTTGAAGTTTAGGCATTTTAGTTTGGATTAAAGTGATGTGGCAGTTTTCTGGAAAAACAGAAAAGAATAAAACTGCCAGCGCGGGCTCAGCGGGCCGCTGGCCTCTACGCGCCAGAGCGCGTTGCGCTGGGCCGGCCCAGCTCGGTTGCGCGCGCAAGCGAACCGGTACGCGGCCGCACGATCCAGATCTAACGGCCACGATACACTCCGAGGGAGTTCAAAGAGGGCCATTGATCTAAAAACGGACGGCGCTCGTCCTTTCTTCCTCCTCGCGCCCAGATCAGGACGCCGGCGAGCACTAGCACACGTCACGGGCAGTAGCTCACCTTGGGCTTGATAGGAAGCGATGTTCGGGGAAGAGGTGATGGAGCGGGGTCGATGGAGCCGTTCAGGAGCAGCAGCAGGGTCCAGGTACACTCGCAGCGCCCGCGCGCACCGAGGCGTCCCCGGCAGCGTCGAGCTCGGCGGCGGTGATCCTGCATGCCAACAAGCAAGAGAGAATGTCAGGCATGTAGGCCTTGGCAAGGGGAAGAACGTGAAATGAAAATGGATCGGGAAGAGGGAGAGACGAGGGCAGGGGCTTCTGTTCTTCTCCGCGGGCAGAACAGCGAGAGCACGTCCCTGACGAAAGGATGGACCTTGGACCCTGCGAGTAAGGACACCCCGTCTTAGGCCCAAGGCTAAAGCCCAAGGAGAAAGGCCCCTGGAGTATTCTGGAAGGCCCACTTGAAGCCTACCCGCAGTGCCTTGCGGGCTAAGTTAGGAAACTTGTGACCGACATAGGGTTAGAGTTCGAGTCCTCTCCGGGTAGGGGTTTGAGACCTGGCCGCCTATATAAGGCCAGGAGAACCACCGAGAGAGGACCAAGCAATACCGCACCACCAAAGCCTAGATCTCGAGATCGTACTCTCGACTTGAGCAACCATCATTGTAACCGATCTATTCGATAAACGAGGGCCCCGAACCTGGGTAAATTGTGCCCCCTGTCTAGCCGAGGATCGTCACCAGCGCTCATGGGTTCTCCTATTCGAAACCCTATGGGTTCACCTGAGGGATTTGCCGAGTTACAGACTCGACAATTGGCACCGTCTGTGGGAACGGCGGGCGCTGGATCTCCGACATCTTCGGCCTCATCATCCAACTCACGTTGGAAACCTTCGAGTTAGGCTCCAACCAATCCTATTCGGATCGGATCTGTCGTGGTCACCCCTCACTCGCCTGAATCACGCCCGGTATTCAGCGATCTGGAGAAGAGCGTCACCTTGACGTTCGGAAGCTTGAAGTTCTACACCAACAAGGACGGGATCCTCCACTTCCCTGAAGAATCAGGATCTGAGTCAGAAGTCGTCGACTCGCGCCCTCATCTGGAGAAAAGTGGCGAGTCCATCCGCTTCAACACCAGCGACTACCATATCCTCTCGACAGAGGAACCTTCCTAGATCCAGAAAGCTTTCCGTGGAGCCTGCGTCCAAAGGTGTTTACATCACGGGAGAAGCTCGGAAGAGTATGGAGAACTTTGTCGTCGGCGAGATCTACTCCAATGACGAAGGAGAGCAGATAGTGGACAATTCCGGGTGGGAGTTGGAGCCGGATCACTTCGAATCCGGATCCATGGTGTCAATCGGCCAAATCAAAATCTTCATCGGCATGGTACGTACGCTCAATTTGAAAGGACAATATCATGTGCATGTTACAGGGACTTCCAGCAGGGACAAAGGGGCGTTGAAGCAAACAGTGGATCCAGCCTCCTCGGCCACTTCGGGATCCTTGAGATGGGCGGAGCAAGAGGTAACATGGAGCAGAAGGGATCACCCGGAAGGAATAAAGCACCCCGGAACCTTGGCATTAGTGGTGGCACCCCAGGTCAATGGTTACGAGCTGAAGAAAGTCTTGATGGATGGAGGGAGTAGTATCAACATCCTATATTGGGAAACCTTCTTGCGCATGAACCTCAAGGAGTCCCAGCTACAAAAAAAGTTCGACGGTGTTCCATGGAATCGTGCCGGGTCATTCGGCACGCCCCGAAGGGAAAATTGCGTTGGAAGTAGCCTTTGGAGAATCGGTAGATAACTATCGGGTGGAGTGGCTCACGTTCGAGGTAGTCAAGCTGCACAGCCCCTACCACGCTCTGTTCGGAAGGCCGGCTTATGCTAAGTTCATGGCTAGGCCGTGCTACGTGTATCTGCAATTAAAGATTCCGGGCCCCAAGCAGACCATCACTATCCATGGAGACCGGGATATAGCAGCCGAGTGCGATGAGGGAGATTCAGTAATGGCCGAACAAGCCTGCAGGAAGGAAGAGCTTCAGTATTACCGGTCGCAGGTGGATCCGGATGATGGTACAGCGTTGAGAAGGCCAGATGCTGAAGACGAAAGAGTAAAGTTCAAGGCAGCTCAAGATACCAAGAAAGTAGATTTTGTGGAGGGAGATCCCACCAAGCAGTTCACTATAGGGTCCAATCTAGATGATGCGCAAGAAAAGGCTCTGGTGGAATTCATCCGTTCAAACGCGGATGTGTTTGCTTGGACACCCAGCGACATGCCGGGTATTCCCACTGAGTTGGCAGAGCACAGTTTGCACGTGGATCCCAAGGCCAGGCCTGTGAAGCAAGGTATGAGAAAGATGAATGAGGAAAGGAGAAGAGCTATAGGTGAGGAAATCGCGCGACTATTAACCGCAGGCTTTATCATGGAAGTATTTCACCCCGACTGGTTAGCAAACCCGGTTCTTGTGATGAAAAAGACAAATGAATGGAGGATGTGTATCGATTTCACGAGCCTCAACAAGCATTGCCCAAAGGATCCGTTCGCACTACCAAGGATAGACCAAATCATAGACGCGGTAGCCGGAAGCGACTTGCTGTGTTTCCTGGACGCATATTCGGGGTACCACCAGATTAAACTCAAAAGGGAGGATTGGGAGAAAACGTCATTCATAACCCCTTTTGGGGCCTTCTGCTACAAAACCATGACGTTTGGATTGAAAAATGCGGGCGCAACTTACCAACGATGTATTCAGAAGTGCTTCGAGGACCAAATTGGGCGCAACGTGCACGCGTATGTGGATGACGTGGTTATTAAGACCCGGAAGGCAGAAACGTTCATTGATGATTTGAAGGAGACATTTAAAAACTTGAGAAGGTACCAGATGAAGCTTAACCCAACGAAGTGCGTATTTGGAGTCCCGGCTGGGAAGTTACTCGGCTTTATAGTCTCCGAGAGAGGAATCGAGGCAAACCCGGACAAAATCAAGGCCATCCAAAGTTTGAAGAAACCGGAAAATTTGAAGCATGTTCAAAAGCTCACGGGCTGCGTAGCAGCCTTGAGCCGGTTCATATCCAGGCTTGGAGAAAAGGCAATACCCTTGTATCGGCTTTTGCGGAAGTCAGATAAGTTCGTGTGGGATCAGGAGGCAGATGAGGCGTTTGAAGCGCTAAAAAAGCAATTGTCGGAAGCACCAGTACTAGCAGCCCCGGGTCCTAAAGAACCTATGTTATTATACGTGGCCGCCGGTCCCCGGGCCGTCAGCGCAGTAGTTGTCGTAGAACGCAAGGAGGATGAGAAGGGATACCCGGTCCAAAGGCCGGTTTATTATGTCAGCGAGGTGTTATCGGAAGCAAAGCAGCGTTATCCACATTGGCAAAAGTTGGTGTTTGGGGTCTTTATGGCCAGCCGGAAGTTGAAGCCATATTTCCAAGAACATCCCATAACAGTGGTTAGTTCAATACCAATGTCGGATATCATCAGAAACTCGGATGCAACGGGAAGAATAGCCAAATGGGCAATAGAGATGGGAGATTATCATATCAGCTACGAGCCCAGATCAGCAATCAAGTCACAGGCTTTGGTCGATTTTGTTAACGACTGGACACACACTGGAATGGCTACTATAGTCCCAAATTCCGAGTCATGGACCATGCACTTCGATGGATCAAAGCAGTACGAAGGGTCAGGAGCTGGAGTGGTGCTGACGTCGCCAAAGGGGGACAAACTAAGTTACGTGCTACAGATTCACTTCGATTGTTCAAATAACGTGGCCGAGTATGAGGCCCTACTGCACGGCTTGAAGATAGCCAAGGAGATGAACATCAGAAGGATACGATGCTTTGGGGATTCGGATCTTGTGGTGCAGCAGGTATCAGGAACCTGGGATAGGAGGGACGCCACTATGGCAGCGTATCGCAGAGAGGTTGATAGGGTTGCCGGGTGTTTCTCCGGGTATGAAGTGGAGCACGTAGACAGAAGAAAAAATGAGGCAGCGGATGCACTCGCCAGACTCGGCTCGCGTAGAGAGCCGGTTCCACCTAATGTTTTCCTGGATGAGCTATGGCGACCGTCAGTTAAATCCGAGTCTGAGGAAGAACTAGCAAATCGAGACCCGGATGAGGAGTTTGTGGCTACAATACGTACTGTTCCCGAGTGGACAGAGCCATATCTGGCCTATTTATCACGGGGCGAATTGCCAGAACAGGAAGTATTAGCAAGACAAATCTTGAGGCGGGCAAAAGGATATACTATTATCAATGGGGAGCTGTACAAGAGAAGCGCGACAGGAGTCTTTCTGCGCTGCGTGACACCGGAAGAAGGCCGACAAATCCTTAAGGAGATCCACGAAGGTGATTGTGGGCATCATGCGTCCACAAGATCCCTTGTGGCTAAGGCCTATCGGCATGGGTTCTTCTGGCTCACGGCCTTAACAGACGCGGAGCGGATAGTGGCAAGATGCGATGGATGTCAAAGGTACGCTCGCCAAACTCATGTGCCGGCTATGGAGTTACGGACAATACCACTAACCTGGCCATTCGCTGTTTGGGGTATGGACATGGTTGGCCCTTTCCATATGTCACCATGCAAGAAGACACATCTTTTAGTGGCTGTCGATAAGTTTACCAAGTGGGTGGAGGTTATGCCGGTTACCAATTGTGAAGCGGCCACAGCAGTCAAATTCCTGAAAAGAATCATATATCGGTTTGGATATCCCCACAGTATAATCACTGACAACGGAACCAACATGTCCCTTGGAGAGATGGAAAAATTTTGTGGCAACAATGGAATCAGGCTTGATGTGGCATCAGTGGCACATCCGCAAGCCAACGGGCAAGTGGAGAGGGCGAACCAAGAGCTACTTCGAGGATTGAAACCGCGGCTAAGGGTCCCTTGTATCAGGGCCGCTGGAGCGTGGGTTGAAGAACTCCCTTCCGTGGTCTGGGGTATCAATACTACACCTAACCGGTCCACCCAGATGACGCCTTTCTTCATGGTTTACGGCGCAGAAGCAGTATTACCAAGCGACATCATTCATGATTCACCAAGAGTGACAGCCTACGTCGAAGTGGAGAACGAGAAGAACCGGCAAGACGCCGTGGACATGTTAGAAGAACAAAGGGAGCAAGCCTTAGAAAGGTCAGCCATATATCAGCAGGATTTGCGAAGATATCATAGCCGGCGGGTAAAAAGCCGGGTCTTCCAGGAGGGAGACTTGGTCCTGCGCTTGGTTCAAACAAACGAGGGAAAACACAAGCTATCGCCGCCATGGGAAGGACCTTTCATCATAAGCCGGAGTCTACATAATGGGTCATATTACTTGATAGATGCAAGAGAAGAATCGGCCACAGTCAACGACACTGCTCATACTACTGCACCTATGCAAGAAAGAGATAGACCATGGAACGTGGCTCAGCTACGTCCATACTATACTTAGCAGAAAATGATGTAACAGGCAGCAGGTTTCAGACGCACTCTTTTCCTATCCAGGGCACCCTTGGGGACTGGATGGGTTTTTAATGAGGCGGCTTGCTGGCCCAATTTTTTCATATCAAATAAAAAGGGATTATCAAGAAAAGAAGCAAGTTTTATTTATGCAATGTGAATATTCAGGTCTTGAGGGCTGGTTGCTCATACAAGCACAGCTGTAAACTCAAAAAAGACCCGGCCTTGATGCCAATGAGTTATAGGGGCCGTCACTCGAAAAAACGAGTGCGGCTACAATCTTATAACCGGACAAAGAAGTCCAAATTTCTCGGCTATTCTTACTTAAGCTCGATGTGACTCGCAACGAAGTGGCATGATTCGTTCGCTTACGATTAAATGTCGGTCATGAGACCCAAACGGGACTTGCTTGACCCCGTTTTCGTATTGATGTAACAACATGGTATCCACGCGAAAGCCGGCTTATAGTACAAGATAGTCGAAAGGGTCATCTAAACCACAAGTTATGCAGAGTATAAGGCCGATAGCCGGAAACTCAACGATTATCAAGCATAACTTCAAACCTCATAAGAAGCTGTCCTGAAGTCTTGGGCATTCAGCGACAGGCGATTTGTTTCCTTGAAAGAAAACAATCATGTGCCCTAGACGCAGAAACCCGGACTGGGGACTTATAAGCTCTAAGGAAGAAACAGCATCATCCAGCCGATAAAATTAAAACAAGCCACGCATCCGGGTCTCAGGAGCTTAGGGATTCAGGTCTAAAACTGGTCCCTAGACGCCAACGACACCCGGAGGACGGGTCTTGTTAAGGAAAGTATAAGGAAAAGTATAAGGTATCGAGAATAAAGCAAGTGGATATCAAGAATAAGTAAATGCAAAGACACATTCATCAAAAGCCCAAAGGGGGCGCAAAGTGCATTGGGAGTTTAAATAAAAGTGTTACAAAAACCATAAAGTATCAAAAGAGCACAGGCGCTCTGCTTAAACGAATAGTAAAGACTGTTTTAACGATGCTTTGCCGGCTGACGTGTGTGAAATGATAGGCATTACTTCAAGCTGCAGGATCCATCTTGGCCTTGCCCTTGTCGCCACCAGTAGTTGCGGCGCCACTCGGGTCGGCAGCAGTCCCGGGTTGTGCAGCAGAAGTTGCAGGAGCAGAATCGGCCTCGGCCTTCTTGGCGGCTTCTTCCTTCATCTTGATCGCCTGCTCCTTCCAACGGGCAAGCATATCGAACGGCTGGGGGCGGTTCGCCTTGACAACCTTGTCATTAGCATCATAAGCAGGGAGAATCTCATCAATCTCCAAGCTGTCAGCAATAACGCTAGCCGGATGGCGGACTTCTTTCTGAATAGCCTTGAAGTCCTTTGGCAAAAACTTGGACCCATCCAAGTTGAACTCTGGAAATCCACTCATAAGTTTGGCAAGTTGTAGCTTGGGGGCGTATGCTTTAGCCAGTGCGAGCCCCCGGGTTACCCCAACTCGGCAGGAGGATCGTTTCCAATGCCAAATCCACTCGGGGATCGTGGAGCAGAATTCCAGTAATCTCTTCATATTATCTGGCTTGACATCCGGCAGTCGCAGCTCATCAAGTATCCAGCTAATTCCGCCGCAAAGTTGGCGAAGAGTATTCTTGATGGTTTTAAGCTTGGCAGCATCATCTTCTTCGGGGGCAGCATCACGTGGGCCTGCTAAGAAAGGCAAAAGGAGTAAAGATAGTAGGCAAGCAAGTGCAAGTGTTCAAATCAAAGCAATCCGAGTCATAAAAAGGTGAAATTCAAAAATCTTACCAGTCGCGGTACGGTGAACATCAGCAATTTGAGCAGAAAGAGTTGTAAGTTTTTCCTTAGCCCTGTGAGCTCTCTTCCTGTACTTTTTCGTCATCTTTTGGCACCTGCGAGCCTCAGTCTCAGCAGCTTCACGAAGGGCCGTTTCTTTTCCAATACGCTTGGTGGACTTGGCCAGCTTCTTCTCCAACTGTGAAACATAATCCTGTAAAGAAGCATGAAGAGGGATCAGCCAGAAACATTATGCAAAGTTCCAAGCAAGTTACCTAGTAAATTACTCGGAACTTGGGGACTAGGCATGGAGACAATTGATGATTAGTCGGGGTTACCTCGTGCTTGGTTATTAAGGCATCTAGTATGTTTTCTTCGTCGCCCTTCAAGGTATGAAGGGCATCTAGCATTTGAGCAAAGGTCATGTCTTCAGGGCGAAGTCGAGAAGGGCCGGAGGATTGGCCCTCTTGAGGAGGAGTTGTTCCGGGTTTGGGGGTCGAAACCCGGATTGTTTGAACGTCCGGGATAGGAGAGCCCGACTTGGTCTCTACAATGATGTCTTCGTCCACTTCTTCAGAGGGCTGGGGTGATGCAGTCTTTGGTGGGACTGGGTCCTTAAAAGGATCTTCTCCATTTCCATCCTCGGCCTCGTCCTCAACCTCAACGTCCATGTCATCACTCGGCTTCTCTTCTCCCTGCTCTTCTGATTCAGGGATGTCCGGGTCGCTTAGCGTAACTGTGGCGCTGGAGAAAAGAAGGGAGGTATTGATCAATGGAATATACGGAAAAAAGAAAAGTAACTAATACGAGAAAATGTAAGTAAAGGTAGTTACCCGGTGTTCACGGCATAGTCCGGGGGAAGCTCGCCACTGGAGGCGGATGATGTCGGCAGGAGCACTGGCTGCGGCACGCGAAATTGCCCGGCAAGTGGATGATTAGGAGATGGATGACGTTGAGGAGATTGGGAAGGTTGAGCTGGAGGGGTACTGGCCCGATGAGTGGGTGAAGTGGAGATACCCGGGTTAAGGGGATCATCCCCCGGAGAATTCCGGGTCACCCTACGTTTAGTCGGGAGAGGGTCCTTCAAGAAGGGTGAATGTGATAATCGCTCGTTAAGTTCATGCATAGCAGCAAAGGAGTAAGGCGCACGAGACATAGAAGAGAAGGGAACCTTTTCAACTACCCCTCTAGCCTTCCTTTTGTTTCCAACAGGGGGCTCCTGGTCAGACTCGGTGACCTCTGGGTCATTTTCTTCTTCCTCCTCTTCATCCCCCGACCCTGAAAACCGGATAGGTATCAGATAAGAGAAATAACACAGGTGAAGGGCAGGTGTGAAGGGTATGGGAGAGTACCCTCATCATCGTCAGCAGACTCGTTTTCCTCTTCAGGGTCTTGAGAAGGAGGAGGATTTTCAACTTTCCAGAAGGGGTCGTTATCCTGTGAACAAATAAGCACAAGTGATGGTTAGAGGCTATAAGGGATGAAAGTAATGAAATGAGAAAAAGGAGTCAGGTCTTACCGCTGGGGCGGGGTTTTCCCGAGTGAATGGGGATAACCCGGTAGTGTTCTTTATGACATCTAGTCTCTCCGTCAGGAAGCCCTTGATAGTCTTGTTGGTGTTACCGGCAGGGAAGTTTTTGGTGGAATAGCGAAGGGAATCTGTGACGTGACCCGAGTATTCGTGCAGCGACTTTGAGCGGATGGAGTTGGGTTGAACCCGGAACTCCACCCAAGTCTTTACCAAGTTAAGTCCGAGAAGGCCATGGGCTGAAAGGGCCGATAGTTCGGCTAAAAGGGGCCGAATTGCTTCCCTATCAGAGTCAGGAGCGAAAGCACTAAAAGACTCGGACGGCTCGAGGGGGGTCTCCGAGTAACCCGGCAGTTTCTTCTCACCGTCCGGAGAAGTGTCGTGGCAATAAAAGAAGGATAATTGCCAGTTTTTGGCGTCAGAGTTCAGGTTGAGAGGTGGCATCAGTGAGTGTTTGCGGCGCTGGATAGACACCCCGCCGCAGGTAAGAAGCGTTCCGTTACCGTTCTCATAGCATGGTTCGCATTGGAATAATTCGGTAAAAAGAACAAGGTTTGGCGGAGTGCGTAAGTACGACTCGGACAAAACTATGAAGTGGGTGATGTTCAGCATAGAGTTAGGCCCTATGTCGAACACCCGGAGGCCGTAGTGGCTCAAGACTTCCCGGAAAAAAGGGTGACCCGGAGGACGGAATCCCCGGGTCACATGCTCGGTAAAGCAAATTACCTCATTCCCGATAGGAGTGGGACGGGTCTCATCGCCAGGAGCCCTCCAATGTATTTCCTTTTGAGAAGGAAGGATTCCTAGCTCGGCCATCCCATCTAGCTTGGCCTTTGTCGTTGAAGACCGACCCCAGTTGGCAGAAGTGGTTTGAGAGGCCTTTGCAGAAGCCGGGTGTCTTCCTTGTCTTTTAGGAGCCATGGAGTTGACCTGCAAGGGACAGGAAATGTATGGAGTGAGATTCGGAGCATCAAGTCATTCGGGTTTGGAGACGTCAAGGCGTTGAAGGCTAAAATGAAACCCGGATAATGCACTACGACATTAAATGCAGAAGATTTTTCCGGGTGTTAGATGAGGTTGAGTAAATTGCTAATTACTTACACGTTCAGGTGAATTGGGTGTACATGGATGGTTGCCCATGCCTTTATTGTGGAAGGATTAGCTGGAAAAAGAGGATTTTCCGGGTGTTAATGCGACAGGCGGAAATAACAAGGTGGAATGGATCTAGATCGAAAAGCTTGCGAGCAATCTTGTGCAAGGTTGGATGGCCGATAAGCGCGCGGGGATGAGCTGCGACTACGTATCAGGTGACTAAAGGAACTAAGGTCTATCGAAGCGGTTCAATTTGATGATATCGGAAAATCAGTTTACGGGTTGACCCAGATCCAATCTTGGTCAGATTGAAAAGGCTGCGAGCTTAAATTGTATGGTTGAGAAAGGCTTACCAAAGGAGTTGAGGTCCGAAGTGAGGGAGGTGCGTGGCGCGGCTTGAGTGTCGCGTCACGGCCCTCGATGAAGAAGCGCGGGTGTGACAACGGTGCTTAGTGGCGGTGCTGGATAGCTTGAGGACGAGTGCGGCCGGAGGTGGCCTTATCTTTCTTAAAGCGTGCGAGCCCAGTGGCAGAAGTTGCGAGGGAGCGTGGAGGAAAGGGATGGTGAAGCGGGACGAATGACTTAGGGTTACCATCGGCTGATATTTATAAGGAAGGTGGTGAGCTCGCCCGCGGCTGGAAAGCCGGAGGTTACGGAGCAATAATTATCCGCACAGATTTGGTGTTGCGGGTGTTTGGAACGCGATTTGTCCCGAGATATCCGGGATCCTTATCAAGAGTAGGGCCTTAATATCTTAGGGTTCAAATTTGAAAATGTTCGTTGGGCATTCGAGGAAGGATCGAACTGTCGAATGACCGCTGCGGAGCTATGTCTAGTCATATGTTAAAGTAACTTGACCCGGTTCACGTAAGCTTGGGTGTTTCATGTCTTTTTAAGGAATAGCGAGCACTTCAAGAATGGATCTGTGAAGCCCGCGCTATCCTGGGGACTACTGATGGGGGGATAGTAACCCGGTAGGCCCACTTCAAGGTATAATCCGGCCCGAGGTGAGCTGATCAATACCCGGATAGGGGTAAAAAGGTTACTAGAAGGCTCAAAGGCTTGTGAAATTCGTAACCCGGCTTGTGGGTTGCGATAAGGGAAGTTAGGCTTTATATGTGGAGTTCGAGTAGGACTCAAGATGTGCCTTGAAAGGCAAGTTAGGGGTGTACGGGTGCTTTATAAACCGGCCCCTAGGTTTAGTTTGCCAGAGATCCAAGTCATAGTTGTAACACCTGTTATCGAGTATCCAGTATAATCATATCGAGAGCCGGCGAGTTGTTTTCCGGTTCTTAGATTGCTTTCGCCATGTTCTCTTTCGAGCTAAACCCTCTCCCAAATACCTGTGTCGACTTGCCCCAAGATCAGTTACCCCAGGTAACATCTGCCGTGATTATCCCACGACAGTTGGCGCCCACCGTGGGGCCTGCGTCCAAAGGTGTTTACATCACGGGAGAAGCTCGGAAGAGTATGGAGAACTTTGTCGTCGGCGAGATCTACTCCAATGACGAAGGAGAGCAGATAGTGGACAATTCCGGGTGGGAGTTGGAGCCGGATCACTTCGAATCCGGATCCATGGTGTCAATCGGCCAAATCAAAATCTTCATCGGCATGGTACGTACGCTCAATTTGAAAGGACAATATCATGTGCATGTTACAGGGACTTCCAGCAGGGACAAAGGGGCGTTGAAGCAAACAGTGGATCCAGCCTCCTCGGCCACTTCGGGATCCTTGAGATGGGCGGAGCAAGAGGTAACATGGAGCAGAAGGGATCACCCGGAAGGAATAAAGCACCCCGGAACCTTGGCATTAGTGGTGGCACCCCAGGTCAATGGTTACGAGCTGAAGAAAGTCTTGATGGATGGAGGGAGTAGTATCAACATCCTATATTGGGAAACCTTCTTGCGCATGAACCTCAAGGAGTCCCAGCTACAAAAAAAGTTCGACGGTGTTCCATGGAATCGTGCCGGGTCATTCGGCACGCCCCGAAGGGAAAATTGCGTTGGAAGTAGCCTTTGGAGAATCGGTAGATAACTATCGGGTGGAGTGGCTCACGTTCGAGGTAGTCAAGCTGCACAGCCCCTACCACGCTCTGTTCGGAAGGCCGGCTTATGCTAAGTTCATGGCTAGGCCGTGCTACGTGTATCTGCAATTAAAGATTCCGGGCCCCAAGCAGACCATCACTATCCATGGAGACCGGGATATAGCAGCCGAGTGCGATGAGGGAGATTCAGTAATGGCCGAACAAGCCTGCAGGAAGGAAGAGCTTCAGTATTACCGGTCGCAGGTGGATCCGGATGATGGTACAGCGTTGAGAAGGCCAGATGCTGAAGACGAAAGAGTAAAGTTCAAGGCAGCTCAAGATACCAAGAAAGTAGATTTTGTGGAGGGAGATCCCACCAAGCAGTTCACTATAGGGTCCAATCTAGATGATGCGCAAGAAAAGGCTCTGGTGGAATTCATCCGTTCAAACGCGGATGTGTTTGCTTGGACACCCAGCGACATGCCGGGTATTCCCACTGAGTTGGCAGAGCACAGTTTGCACGTGGATCCCAAGGCCAGGCCTGTGAAGCAAGGTATGAGAAAGATGAATGAGGAAAGGAGAAGAGCTATAGGTGAGGAAATCGCGCGACTATTAACCGCAGGCTTTATCATGGAAGTATTTCACCCCGACTGGTTAGCAAACCCGGTTCTTGTGATGAAAAAGACAAATGAATGGAGGATGTGTATCGATTTCACGAGCCTCAACAAGCATTGCCCAAAGGATCCGTTCGCACTACCAAGGATAGACCAAATCATAGACGCGGTAGCCGGAAGCGACTTGCTGTGTTTCCTGGACGCATATTCGGGGTACCACCAGATTAAACTCAAAAGGGAGGATTGGGAGAAAACGTCATTCATAACCCCTTTTGGGGCCTTCTGCTACAAAACCATGACGTTTGGATTGAAAAATGCGGGCGCAACTTACCAACGATGTATTCAGAAGTGCTTCGAGGACCAAATTGGGCGCAACGTGCACGCGTATGTGGATGACGTGGTTATTAAGACCCGGAAGGCAGAAACGTTCATTGATGATTTGAAGGAGACATTTAAAAACTTGAGAAGGTACCAGATGAAGCTTAACCCAACGAAGTGCGTATTTGGAGTCCCGGCTGGGAAGTTACTCGGCTTTATAGTCTCCGAGAGAGGAATCGAGGCAAACCCGGACAAAATCAAGGCCATCCAAAGTTTGAAGAAACCGGAAAATTTGAAGCATGTTCAAAAGCTCACGGGCTGCGTAGCAGCCTTGAGCCGGTTCATATCCAGGCTTGGAGAAAAGGCAATACCCTTGTATCGGCTTTTGCGGAAGTCAGATAAGTTCGTGTGGGATCAGGAGGCAGATGAGGCGTTTGAAGCGCTAAAAAAGCAATTGTCGGAAGCACCAGTACTAGCAGCCCCGGGTCCTAAAGAACCTATGTTATTATACGTGGCCGCCGGTCCCCGGGCCGTCAGCGCAGTAGTTGTCGTAGAACGCAAGGAGGATGAGAAGGGATACCCGGTCCAAAGGCCGGTTTATCATGTCAGCGAGGTGTTATCGGAAGCAAAGCAGCGTTATCCACATTGGCAAAAGTTGGTGTTTGGGGTCTTTATGGCCAGCCGGAAGTTGAAGCCATATTTCCAAGAACATCCCATAACAGTGGTTAGTTCAATACCAATGTCGGATATCATCAGAAACTCGGATGCAACGGGAAGAATAGCCAAATGGGCAATAGAGATGGGAGATTATCATATCAGCTACGAGCCCAGATCAGCAATCAAGTCACAGGCTTTGGTCGATTTTGTTAACGACTGGACACACACTGGAATGGCTACTATAGTCCCAAATTCCGAGTCATGGACCATGCACTTCGATGGATCAAAGCAGTACGAAGGGTCAGGAGCTGGAGTGGTGCTGACGTCGCCAAAGGGGGACAAACTAAGTTACGTGCTACAGATTCACTTCGATTGTTCAAATAACGTGGCCGAGTATGAGGCCCTACTGCACGGCTTGAAGATAGCCAAGGAGATGAACATCAGAAGGATACGATGCTTTGGGGATTCGGATCTTGTGGTGCAGCAGGTATCAGGAACCTGGGATAGGAGGGACGCCACTATGGCAGCGTATCGCAGAGAGGTTGATAGGGTTGCCGGGTGTTTCTCCGGGTATGAAGTGGAGCACGTAGACAGAAGAAAAAATGAGGCAGCGGATGCACTCGCCAGACTCGGCTCGCGTAGAGAGCCGGTTCCACCTAATGTTTTCCTGGATGAGCTATGGCGACCGTCAGTTAAATCCGAGTCTGAGGAAGAACTAGCAAATCGAGACCCGGATGAGGAGTTTGTGGCTACAATACGTACTGTTCCCGAGTGGACAGAGCCATATCTGGCCTATTTATCACGGGGCGAATTGCCAGAACAGGAAGTATTAGCAAGACAAATCTTGAGGCGGGCAAAAGGATATACTATTATCAATGGGGAGCTGTACAAGAGAAGCGCGACAGGAGTCTTTCTGCGCTGCGTGACACCGGAAGAAGGCCGACAAATCCTTAAGGAGATCCACGAAGGTGATTGTGGGCATCATGCGTCCACAAGATCCCTTGTGGCTAAGGCCTATCGGCATGGGTTCTTCTGGCTCACGGCCTTAACAGACGCGGAGCGGATAGTGGCAAGATGCGATGGATGTCAAAGGTACGCTCGCCAAACTCATGTGCCGGCTATGGAGTTACGGACAATACCACTAACCTGGCCATTCGCTGTTTGGGGTATGGACATGGTTGGCCCTTTCCATATGTCACCATGCAAGAAGACACATCTTTTAGTGGCTGTCGATAAGTTTACCAAGTGGGTGGAGGTTATGCCGGTTACCAATTGTGAAGCGGCCACAGCAGTCAAATTCCTGAAAAGAATCATATATCGGTTTGGATATCCCCACAGTATAATCACTGACAACGGAACCAACATGTCCCTTGGAGAGATGGAAAAATTTTGTGGCAACAATGGAATCAGGCTTGATGTGGCATCAGTGGCACATCCGCAAGCCAACGGGCAAGTGGAGAGGGCGAACCAAGAGCTACTTCGAGGATTGAAACCGCGGCTAAGGGTCCCTTGTATCAGGGCCGCTGGAGCGTGGGTTGAAGAACTCCCTTCCGTGGTCTGGGGTATCAATACTACACCTAACCGGTCCACCCAGATGACGCCTTTCTTCATGGTTTACGGCGCAGAAGCAGTATTACCAAGCGACATCATTCATGATTCACCAAGAGTGACAGCCTACGTCGAAGTGGAGAACGAGAAGAACCGGCAAGACGCCGTGGACATGTTAGAAGAACAAAGGGAGCAAGCCTTAGAAAGGTCAGCCATATATCAGCAGGATTTGCGAAGATATCATAGCCGGCGGGTAAAAAGCCGGGTCTTCCAGGAGGGAGACTTGGTCCTGCGCTTGGTTCAAACAAACGAGGGAAAACACAAGCTATCGCCGCCATGGGAAGGACCTTTCATCATAAGCCGGAGTCTACATAATGGGTCATATTACTTGATAGATGCAAGAGAAGAATCGGCCACAGTCAACGACACTGCTCATACTACTGCACCTATGCAAGAAAGAGATAGACCATGGAACGTGGCTCAGCTACGTCCATACTATACTTAGCAGAAAATGATGTAACAGGCAGCAGGTTTCAGACGCACTCTTTTCCTATCCAGGGCACCCTTGGGGACTGGATGGGTTTTTAATGAGGCGGCTTGCTGGCCCAATTTTTTCATATCAAATAAAAAGGGATTATCAAGAAAAGAAGCAAGTTTTATTTATGCAATGTGAATATTCAGGTCTTGAGGGCTGGTTGCTCATACAAGCACAGCTGTAAACTCAAAAAAGACCCGGCCTTGATGCCAATGAGTTATAGGGGCCGTCACTCGAAAAAACGAGTGCGGCTACAATCTTATAACCGGACAAAGAAGTCCAAATTTCTCGGCTATTCTTACTTAAGCTCGATGTGACTCGCAACGAAGTGGCATGATTCGTTCGCTTACGATTAAATGTCGGTCATGAGACCCAAACGGGACTTGCTTGACCCCGTTTTCGTATTGATGTAACAACATGGTATCCACGCGAAAGCCGGCTTATAGTACAAGATAGTCGAAAGGGTCATCTAAACCACAAGTTATGCAGAGTATAAGGCCGATAGCCGGAAACTCAACGATTATCAAGCATAACTTCAAACCTCATAAGAAGCTGTCCTGAAGTCTTGGGCATTCAGCGACAGGCGATTTGTTTCCTTGAAAGAAAACAATCATGTGCCCTAGACGCAGAAACCCGGACTGGGGACTTATAAGCTCTAAGGAAGAAACAGCATCATCCAGCCGATAAAATTAAAACAAGCCACGCATCCGGGTCTCAGGAGCTTAGGGATTCAGGTCTAAAACTGGTCCCTAGACGCCAACGACACCCGGAGGACGGGTCTTGTTAAGGAAAGTATAAGGAAAAGTATAAGGTATCGAGAATAAAGCAAGTGGATATCAAGAATAAGTAAATGCAAAGACACATTCATCAAAAGCCCAAAGGGGGCGCAAAGTGCATTGGGAGTTTAAATAAAAGTGTTACAAAAACCATAAAGTATCAAAAGAGCACAGGCGCTCTGCTTAAACGAATAGTAAAGACTGTTTTAACGATGCTTTGCCGGCTGACGTGTGTGAAATGATAGGCATTACTTCAAGCTGCAGGATCCATCTTGGCCTTGCCCTTGTCGCCACCAGTAGTTGCGGCGCCACTCGGGTCGGCAGCAGTCCCGGGTTGTGCAGCAGAAGTTGCAGGAGCAGAATCGGCCTCGGCCTTCTTGGCGGCTTCTTCCTTCATCTTGATCGCCTGCTCCTTCCAACGGGCAAGCATATCGAACGGCTGGGGGCGGTTCGCCTTGACAACCTTGTCATTAGCATCATAAGCAGGGAGAATCTCATCAATCTCCAAGCTGTCAGCAATAACGCTAGCCGGATGGCGGACTTCTTTCTGAATAGCCTTGAAGTCCTTTGGCAAAAACTTGGACCCATCCAAGTTGAACTCTGGAAATCCACTCATAAGTTTGGCAAGTTGTAGCTTGGGGGCGTATGCTTTAGCCAGTGCGAGCCCCCGGGTTACCCCAACTCGGCAGGAGGATCGTTTCCAATGCCAAATCCACTCGGGGATCGTGGAGCAGAATTCCAGTAATCTCTTCATATTATCTGGCTTGACATCCGGCAGTCGCAGCTCATCAAGTATCCAGCTAATTCCGCCGCAAAGTTGGCGAAGAGTATTCTTGATGGTTTTAAGCTTGGCAGCATCATCTTCTTCGGGGGCAGCATCACGTGGGCCTGCTAAGAAAGGCAAAAGGAGTAAAGATAGTAGGCAAGCAAGTGCAAGTGTTCAAATCAAAGCAATCCGAGTCATAAAAAGGTGAAATTCAAAAATCTTACCAGTCGCGGTACGGTGAACATCAGCAATTTGAGCAGAAAGAGTTGTAAGTTTTTCCTTAGCCCTGTGAGCTCTCTTCCTGTACTTTTTCGTCATCTTTTGGCACCTGCGAGCCTCAGTCTCAGCAGCTTCACGAAGGGCCGTTTCTTTTCCAATACGCTTGGTGGACTTGGCCAGCTTCTTCTCCAACTGTGAAACATAATCCTGTAAAGAAGCATGAAGAGGGATCAGCCAGAAACATTATGCAAAGTTCCAAGCAAGTTACCTAGTAAATTACTCGGAACTTGGGGACTAGGCATGGAGACAATTGATGATTAGTCGGGGTTACCTCGTGCTTGGTTATTAAGGCATCTAGTATGTTTTCTTCGTCGCCCTTCAAGGTATGAAGGGCATCTAGCATTTGAGCAAAGGTCATGTCTTCAGGGCGAAGTCGAGAAGGGCCGGAGGATTGGCCCTCTTGAGGAGGAGTTGTTCCGGGTTTGGGGGTCGAAACCCGGATTGTTTGAACGTCCGGGATAGGAGAGCCCGACTTGGTCTCTACAATGATGTCTTCGTCCACTTCTTCAGAGGGCTGGGGTGATGCAGTCTTTGGTGGGACTGGGTCCTTAAAAGGATCTTCTCCATTTCCATCCTCGGCCTCGTCCTCAACCTCAACGTCCATGTCATCACTCGGCTTCTCTTCTCCCTGCTCTTCTGATTCAGGGATGTCCGGGTCGCTTAGCGTAACTGTGGCGCTGGAGAAAAGAAGGGAGGTATTGATCAATGGAATATACGGAAAAAAGAAAAGTAACTAATACGAGAAAATGTAAGTAAAGGTAGTTACCCGGTGTTCACGGCATAGTCCGGGGGAAGCTCGCCACTGGAGGCGGATGATGTCGGCAGGAGCACTGGCTGCGGCACGCGAAATTGCCCGGCAAGTGGATGATTAGGAGATGGATGACGTTGAGGAGATTGGGAAGGTTGAGCTGGAGGGGTACTGGCCCGATGAGTGGGTGAAGTGGAGATACCCGGGTTAAGGGGATCATCCCCCGGAGAATTCCGGGTCACCCTACGTTTAGTCGGGAGAGGGTCCTTCAAGAAGGGTGAATGTGATAATCGCTCGTTAAGTTCATGCATAGCAGCAAAGGAGTAAGGCGCACGAGACATAGAAGAGAAGGGAACCTTTTCAACTACCCCTCTAGCCTTCCTTTTGTTTCCAACAGGGGGCTCCTGGTCAGACTCGGTGACCTCTGGGTCATTTTCTTCTTCCTCCTCTTCATCCCCCGACCCTGAAAACCGGATAGGTATCAGATAAGAGAAATAACACAGGTGAAGGGCAGGTGTGAAGGGTATGGGAGAGTACCCTCATCATCGTCAGCAGACTCGTTTTCCTCTTCAGGGTCTTGAGAAGGAGGAGGATTTTCAACTTTCCAGAAGGGGTCGTTATCCTGTGAACAAATAAGCACAAGTGATGGTTAGAGGCTATAAGGGATGAAAGTAATGAAATGAGAAAAAGGAGTCAGGTCTTACCGCTGGGGCGGGGTTTTCCCGAGTGAATGGGGATAACCCGGTAGTGTTCTTTATGACATCTAGTCTCTCCGTCAGGAAGCCCTTGATAGTCTTGTTGGTGTTACCGGCAGGGAAGTTTTTGGTGGAATAGCGAAGGGAATCTGTGACGTGACCCGAGTATTCGTGCAGCGACTTTGAGCGGATGGAGTTGGGTTGAACCCGGAACTCCACCCAAGTCTTTACCAAGTTAAGTCCGAGAAGGCCATGGGCTGAAAGGGCCGATAGTTCGGCTAAAAGGGGCCGAATTGCTTCCCTATCAGAGTCAGGAGCGAAAGCACTAAAAGACTCGGACGGCTCGAGGGGGGTCTCCGAGTAACCCGGCAGTTTCTTCTCACCGTCCGGAGAAGTGTCGTGGCAATAAAAGAAGGATAATTGCCAGTTTTTGGCGTCAGAGTTCAGGTTGAGAGGTGGCATCAGTGAGTGTTTGCGGCGCTGGATAGACACCCCGCCGCAGGTAAGAAGCGTTCCGTTACCGTTCTCATAGCATGGTTCGCATTGGAATAATTCGGTAAAAAGAACAAGGTTTGGCGGAGTGCGTAAGTACGACTCGGACAAAACTATGAAGTGGGTGATGTTCAGCATAGAGTTAGGCCCTATGTCGAACACCCGGAGGCCGTAGTGGCTCAAGACTTCCCGGAAAAAAGGGTGACCCGGAGGACGGAATCCCCGGGTCACATGCTCGGTAAAGCAAATTACCTCATTCCCGATAGGAGTGGGACGGGTCTCATCGCCAGGAGCCCTCCAATGTATTTCCTTTTGAGAAGGAAGGATTCCTAGCTCGGCCATCCCATCTAGCTTGGCCTTTGTCGTTGAAGACCGACCCCAGTTGGCAGAAGTGGTTTGAGAGGCCTTTGCAGAAGCCGGGTGTCTTCCTTGTCTTTTAGGAGCCATGGAGTTGACCTGCAAGGGACAGGAAATGTATGGAGTGAGATTCGGAGCATCAAGTCATTCGGGTTTGGAGACGTCAAGGCGTTGAAGGCTAAAATGAAACCCGGATAATGCACTACGACATTAAATGCAGAAGATTTTTCCGGGTGTTAGATGAGGTTGAGTAAATTGCTAATTACTTACACGTTCAGGTGAATTGGGTGTACATGGATGGTTGCCCATGCCTTTATTGTGGAAGGATTAGCTGGAAAAAGAGGATTTTCCGGGTGTTAATGCGACAGGCGGAAATAACAAGGTGGAATGGATCTAGATCGAAAAGCTTGCGAGCAATCTTGTGCAAGGTTGGATGGCCGATAAGCGCGCGGGGATGAGCTGCGACTACGTATCAGGTGACTAAAGGAACTAAGGTCTATCGAAGCGGTTCAATTTGATGATATCGGAAAATCAGTTTACGGGTTGACCCAGATCCAATCTTGGTCAGATTGAAAAGGCTGCGAGCTTAAATTGTATGGTTGAGAAAGGCTTACCAAAGGAGTTGAGGTCCGAAGTGAGGGAGGTGCGTGGCGCGGCTTGAGTGTCGCGTCACGGCCCTCGATGAAGAAGCGCGGGTGTGACAACGGTGCTTAGTGGCGGTGCTGGATAGCTTGAGGACGAGTGCGGCCGGAGGTGGCCTTATCTTTCTTAAAGCGTGCGAGCCCAGTGGCAGAAGTTGCGAGGGAGCGTGGAGGAAAGGGATGGTGAAGCGGGACGAATGACTTAGGGTTACCATCGGCTGATATTTATAAGGAAGGTGGTGAGCTCGCCCGCGGCTGGAAAGCCGGAGGTTACGGAGCAATAATTATCCGCACAGATTTGGTGTTGCGGGTGTTTGGAACGCGATTTGTCCCGAGATATCCGGGATCCTTATCAAGAGTAGGGCCTTAATATCTTAGGGTTCAAATTTGAAAATGTTCGTTGGGCATTCGAGGAAGGATCGAACTGTCGAATGACCGCTGCGGAGCTATGTCTAGTCATATGTTAAAGTAACTTGACCCGGTTCACGTAAGCTTGGGTGTTTCATGTCTTTTTAAGGAATAGCGAGCACTTCAAGAATGGATCTGTGAAGCCCGCGCTATCCTGGGGACTACTGATGGGGGGATAGTAACCCGGTAGGCCCACTTCAAGGTATAATCCGGCCCGAGGTGAGCTGATCAATACCCGGATAGGGGTAAAAAGGTTACTAGAAGGCTCAAAGGCTTGTGAAATTCGTAACCCGGCTTGTGGGTTGCGATAAGGGAAGTTAGGCTTTATATGTGGAGTTCGAGTAGGACTCAAGATGTGCCTTGAAAGGCAAGTTAGGGGTGTACGGGTGCTTTATAAACCGGCCCCTAGGTTTAGTTTGCCAGAGATCCAAGTCATAGTTGTAACACCTGTTATCGAGTATCCAGTATAATCATATCGAGAGCCGGCGAGTTGTTTTCCGGTTCTTAGATTGCTTTCGCCATGTTCTCTTTCGAGCTAAACCCTCTCCCAAATACCTGTGTCGACTTGCCCCAAGATCAGTTACCCCAGGTAACATCTGCCGTGATTATCCCACGACAGTTGGCGCCCACCGTGGGGCCTGCGTCCAAAGGTGTTTACATCACGGGAGAAGCTCGGAAGAGTATGGAGAACTTTGTCGTCGGCGAGATCTACTCCAATGACGAAGGAGAGCAGATAGTGGACAATTCCGGGTGGGAGTTGGAGCCGGATCACTTCGAATCCGGATCCATGGTGTCAATCGGCCAAATCAAAATCTTCATCGGCATGGTACGTACGCTCAATTTGAAAGGACAATATCATGTGCATGTTACAGGGACTTCCAGCAGGGACAAAGGGGCGTTGAAGCAAACAGTGGATCCAGCCTCCTCGGCCACTTCGGGATCCTTGAGATGGGCGGAGCAAGAGGTAACATGGAGCAGAAGGGATCACCCGGAAGGAATAAAGCACCCCGGAACCTTGGCATTAGTGGTGGCACCCCAGGTCAATGGTTACGAGCTGAAGAAAGTCTTGATGGATGGAGGGAGTAGTATCAACATCCTATATTGGGAAACCTTCTTGCGCATGAACCTCAAGGAGTCCCAGCTACAAAAAAAGTTCGACGGTGTTCCATGGAATCGTGCCGGGTCATTCGGCACGCCCCGAAGGGAAAATTGCGTTGGAAGTAGCCTTTGGAGAATCGGTAGATAACTATCGGGTGGAGTGGCTCACGTTCGAGGTAGTCAAGCTGCACAGCCCCTACCACGCTCTGTTCGGAAGGCCGGCTTATGCTAAGTTCATGGCTAGGCCGTGCTACGTGTATCTGCAATTAAAGATTCCGGGCCCCAAGCAGACCATCACTATCCATGGAGACCGGGATATAGCAGCCGAGTGCGATGAGGGAGATTCAGTAATGGCCGAACAAGCCTGCAGGAAGGAAGAGCTTCAGTATTACCGGTCGCAGGTGGATCCGGATGATGGTACAGCGTTGAGAAGGCCAGATGCTGAAGACGAAAGAGTAAAGTTCAAGGCAGCTCAAGATACCAAGAAAGTAGATTTTGTGGAGGGAGATCCCACCAAGCAGTTCACTATAGGGTCCAATCTAGATGATGCGCAAGAAAAGGCTCTGGTGGAATTCATCCGTTCAAACGCGGATGTGTTTGCTTGGACACCCAGCGACATGCCGGGTATTCCCACTGAGTTGGCAGAGCACAGTTTGCACGTGGATCCCAAGGCCAGGCCTGTGAAGCAAGGTATGAGAAAGATGAATGAGGAAAGGAGAAGAGCTATAGGTGAGGAAATCGCGCGACTATTAACCGCAGGCTTTATCATGGAAGTATTTCACCCCGACTGGTTAGCAAACCCGGTTCTTGTGATGAAAAAGACAAATGAATGGAGGATGTGTATCGATTTCACGAGCCTCAACAAGCATTGCCCAAAGGATCCGTTCGCACTACCAAGGATAGACCAAATCATAGACGCGGTAGCCGGAAGCGACTTGCTGTGTTTCCTGGACGCATATTCGGGGTACCACCAGATTAAACTCAAAAGGGAGGATTGGGAGAAAACGTCATTCATAACCCCTTTTGGGGCCTTCTGCTACAAAACCATGACGTTTGGATTGAAAAATGCGGGCGCAACTTACCAACGATGTATTCAGAAGTGCTTCGAGGACCAAATTGGGCGCAACGTGCACGCGTATGTGGATGACGTGGTTATTAAGACCCGGAAGGCAGAAACGTTCATTGATGATTTGAAGGAGACATTTAAAAACTTGAGAAGGTACCAGATGAAGCTTAACCCAACGAAGTGCGTATTTGGAGTCCCGGCTGGGAAGTTACTCGGCTTTATAGTCTCCGAGAGAGGAATCGAGGCAAACCCGGACAAAATCAAGGCCATCCAAAGTTTGAAGAAACCGGAAAATTTGAAGCATGTTCAAAAGCTCACGGGCTGCGTAGCAGCCTTGAGCCGGTTCATATCCAGGCTTGGAGAAAAGGCAATACCCTTGTATCGGCTTTTGCGGAAGTCAGATAAGTTCGTGTGGGATCAGGAGGCAGATGAGGCGTTTGAAGCGCTAAAAAAGCAATTGTCGGAAGCACCAGTACTAGCAGCCCCGGGTCCTAAAGAACCTATGTTATTATACGTGGCCGCCGGTCCCCGGGCCGTCAGCGCAGTAGTTGTCGTAGAACGCAAGGAGGATGAGAAGGGATACCCGGTCCAAAGGCCGGTTTATTATGTCAGCGAGGTGTTATCGGAAGCAAAGCAGCGTTATCCACATTGGCAAAAGTTGGTGTTTGGGGTCTTTATGGCCAGCCGGAAGTTGAAGCCATATTTCCAAGAACATCCCATAACAGTGGTTAGTTCAATACCAATGTCGGATATCATCAGAAACTCGGATGCAACGGGAAGAATAGCCAAATGGGCAATAGAGATGGGAGATTATCATATCAGCTACGAGCCCAGATCAGCAATCAAGTCACAGGCTTTGGTCGATTTTGTTAACGACTGGACACACACTGGAATGGCTACTATAGTCCCAAATTCCGAGTCATGGACCATGCACTTCGATGGATCAAAGCAGTACGAAGGGTCAGGAGCTGGAGTGGTGCTGACGTCGCCAAAGGGGGACAAACTAAGTTACGTGCTACAGATTCACTTCGATTGTTCAAATAACGTGGCCGAGTATGAGGCCCTACTGCACGGCTTGAAGATAGCCAAGGAGATGAACATCAGAAGGATACGATGCTTTGGGGATTCGGATCTTGTGGTGCAGCAGGTATCAGGAACCTGGGATAGGAGGGACGCCACTATGGCAGCGTATCGCAGAGAGGTTGATAGGGTTGCCGGGTGTTTCTCCGGGTATGAAGTGGAGCACGTAGACAGAAGAAAAAATGAGGCAGCGGATGCACTCGCCAGACTCGGCTCGCGTAGAGAGCCGGTTCCACCTAATGTTTTCCTGGATGAGCTATGGCGACCGTCAGTTAAATCCGAGTCTGAGGAAGAACTAGCAAATCGAGACCCGGATGAGGAGTTTGTGGCTACAATACGTACTGTTCCCGAGTGGACAGAGCCATATCTGGCCTATTTATCACGGGGCGAATTGCCAGAACAGGAAGTATTAGCAAGACAAATCTTGAGGCGGGCAAAAGGATATACTATTATCAATGGGGAGCTGTACAAGAGAAGCGCGACAGGAGTCTTTCTGCGCTGCGTGACACCGGAAGAAGGCCGACAAATCCTTAAGGAGATCCACGAAGGTGATTGTGGGCATCATGCGTCCACAAGATCCCTTGTGGCTAAGGCCTATCGGCATGGGTTCTTCTGGCTCACGGCCTTAACAGACGCGGAGCGGATAGTGGCAAGATGCGATGGATGTCAAAGGTACGCTCGCCAAACTCATGTGCCGGCTATGGAGTTACGGACAATACCACTAACCTGGCCATTCGCTGTTTGGGGTATGGACATGGTTGGCCCTTTCCATATGTCACCATGCAAGAAGACACATCTTTTAGTGGCTGTCGATAAGTTTACCAAGTGGGTGGAGGTTATGCCGGTTACCAATTGTGAAGCGGCCACAGCAGTCAAATTCCTGAAAAGAATCATATATCGGTTTGGATATCCCCACAGTATAATCACTGACAACGGAACCAACATGTCCCTTGGAGAGATGGAAAAATTTTGTGGCAACAATGGAATCAGGCTTGATGTGGCATCAGTGGCACATCCGCAAGCCAACGGGCAAGTGGAGAGGGCGAACCAAGAGCTACTTCGAGGATTGAAACCGCGGCTAAGGGTCCCTTGTATCAGGGCCGCTGGAGCGTGGGTTGAAGAACTCCCTTCCGTGGTCTGGGGTATCAATACTACACCTAACCGGTCCACCCAGATGACGCCTTTCTTCATGGTTTACGGCGCAGAAGCAGTATTACCAAGCGACATCATTCATGATTCACCAAGAGTGACAGCCTACGTCGAAGTGGAGAACGAGAAGAACCGGCAAGACGCCGTGGACATGTTAGAAGAACAAAGGGAGCAAGCCTTAGAAAGGTCAGCCATATATCAGCAGGATTTGCGAAGATATCATAGCCGGCGGGTAAAAAGCCGGGTCTTCCAGGAGGGAGACTTGGTCCTGCGCTTGGTTCAAACAAACGAGGGAAAACACAAGCTATCGCCGCCATGGGAAGGACCTTTCATCATAAGCCGGAGTCTACATAATGGGTCATATTACTTGATAGATGCAAGAGAAGAATCGGCCACAGTCAACGACACTGCTCATACTACTGCACCTATGCAAGAAAGAGATAGACCATGGAACGTGGCTCAGCTACGTCCATACTATACTTAGCAGAAAATGATGTAACAGGCAGCAGGTTTCAGACGCACTCTTTTCCTATCCAGGGCACCCTTGGGGACTGGATGGGTTTTTAATGAGGCGGCTTGCTGGCCCAATTTTTTCATATCAAATAAAAAGGGATTATCAAGAAAAGAAGCAAGTTTTATTTATGCAATGTGAATATTCAGGTCTTGAGGGCTGGTTGCTCATACAAGCACAGCTGTAAACTCAAAAAAGACCCGGCCTTGATGCCAATGAGTTATAGGGGCCGTCACTCGAAAAAACGAGTGCGGCTACAATCTTATAACCGGACAAAGAAGTCCAAATTTCTCGGCTATTCTTACTTAAGCTCGATGTGACTCGCAACGAAGTGGCATGATTCGTTCGCTTACGATTAAATGTCGGTCATGAGACCCAAACGGGACTTGCTTGACCCCGTTTTCGTATTGATGTAACAACATGGTATCCACGCGAAAGCCGGCTTATAGTACAAGATAGTCGAAAGGGTCATCTAAACCACAAGTTATGCAGAGTATAAGGCCGATAGCCGGAAACTCAACGATTATCAAGCATAACTTCAAACCTCATAAGAAGCTGTCCTGAAGTCTTGGGCATTCAGCGACAGGCGATTTGTTTCCTTGAAAGAAAACAATCATGTGCCCTAGACGCAGAAACCCGGACTGGGGACTTATAAGCTCTAAGGAAGAAACAGCATCATCCAGCCGATAAAATTAAAACAAGCCACGCATCCGGGTCTCAGGAGCTTAGGGATTCAGGTCTAAAACTGGTCCCTAGACGCCAACGACACCCGGAGGACGGGTCTTGTTAAGGAAAGTATAAGGAAAAGTATAAGGTATCGAGAATAAAGCAAGTGGATATCAAGAATAAGTAAATGCAAAGACACATTCATCAAAAGCCCAAAGGGGGCGCAAAGTGCATTGGGAGTTTAAATAAAAGTGTTACAAAAACCATAAAGTATCAAAAGAGCACAGGCGCTCTGCTTAAACGAATAGTAAAGACTGTTTTAACGATGCTTTGCCGGCTGACGTGTGTGAAATGATAGGCATTACTTCAAGCTGCAGGATCCATCTTGGCCTTGCCCTTGTCGCCACCAGTAGTTGCGGCGCCACTCGGGTCGGCAGCAGTCCCGGGTTGTGCAGCAGAAGTTGCAGGAGCAGAATCGGCCTCGGCCTTCTTGGCGGCTTCTTCCTTCATCTTGATCGCCTGCTCCTTCCAACGGGCAAGCATATCGAACGGCTGGGGGCGGTTCGCCTTGACAACCTTGTCATTAGCATCATAAGCAGGGAGAATCTCATCAATCTCCAAGCTGTCAGCAATAACGCTAGCCGGATGGCGGACTTCTTTCTGAATAGCCTTGAAGTCCTTTGGCAAAAACTTGGACCCATCCAAGTTGAACTCTGGAAATCCACTCATAAGTTTGGCAAGTTGTAGCTTGGGGGCGTATGCTTTAGCCAGTGCGAGCCCCCGGGTTACCCCAACTCGGCAGGAGGATCGTTTCCAATGCCAAATCCACTCGGGGATCGTGGAGCAGAATTCCAGTAATCTCTTCATATTATCTGGCTTGACATCCGGCAGTCGCAGCTCATCAAGTATCCAGCTAATTCCGCCGCAAAGTTGGCGAAGAGTATTCTTGATGGTTTTAAGCTTGGCAGCATCATCTTCTTCGGGGGCAGCATCACGTGGGCCTGCTAAGAAAGGCAAAAGGAGTAAAGATAGTAGGCAAGCAAGTGCAAGTGTTCAAATCAAAGCAATCCGAGTCATAAAAAGGTGAAATTCAAAAATCTTACCAGTCGCGGTACGGTGAACATCAGCAATTTGAGCAGAAAGAGTTGTAAGTTTTTCCTTAGCCCTGTGAGCTCTCTTCCTGTACTTTTTCGTCATCTTTTGGCACCTGCGAGCCTCAGTCTCAGCAGCTTCACGAAGGGCCGTTTCTTTTCCAATACGCTTGGTGGACTTGGCCAGCTTCTTCTCCAACTGTGAAACATAATCCTGTAAAGAAGCATGAAGAGGGATCAGCCAGAAACATTATGCAAAGTTCCAAGCAAGTTACCTAGTAAATTACTCGGAACTTGGGGACTAGGCATGGAGACAATTGATGATTAGTCGGGGTTACCTCGTGCTTGGTTATTAAGGCATCTAGTATGTTTTCTTCGTCGCCCTTCAAGGTATGAAGGGCATCTAGCATTTGAGCAAAGGTCATGTCTTCAGGGCGAAGTCGAGAAGGGCCGGAGGATTGGCCCTCTTGAGGAGGAGTTGTTCCGGGTTTGGGGGTCGAAACCCGGATTGTTTGAACGTCCGGGATAGGAGAGCCCGACTTGGTCTCTACAATGATGTCTTCGTCCACTTCTTCAGAGGGCTGGGGTGATGCAGTCTTTGGTGGGACTGGGTCCTTAAAAGGATCTTCTCCATTTCCATCCTCGGCCTCGTCCTCAACCTCAACGTCCATGTCATCACTCGGCTTCTCTTCTCCCTGCTCTTCTGATTCAGGGATGTCCGGGTCGCTTAGCGTAACTGTGGCGCTGGAGAAAAGAAGGGAGGTATTGATCAATGGAATATACGGAAAAAAGAAAAGTAACTAATACGAGAAAATGTAAGTAAAGGTAGTTACCCGGTGTTCACGGCATAGTCCGGGGGAAGCTCGCCACTGGAGGCGGATGATGTCGGCAGGAGCACTGGCTGCGGCACGCGAAATTGCCCGGCAAGTGGATGATTAGGAGATGGATGACGTTGAGGAGATTGGGAAGGTTGAGCTGGAGGGGTACTGGCCCGATGAGTGGGTGAAGTGGAGATACCCGGGTTAAGGGGATCATCCCCCGGAGAATTCCGGGTCACCCTACGTTTAGTCGGGAGAGGGTCCTTCAAGAAGGGTGAATGTGATAATCGCTCGTTAAGTTCATGCATAGCAGCAAAGGAGTAAGGCGCACGAGACATAGAAGAGAAGGGAACCTTTTCAACTACCCCTCTAGCCTTCCTTTTGTTTCCAACAGGGGGCTCCTGGTCAGACTCGGTGACCTCTGGGTCATTTTCTTCTTCCTCCTCTTCATCCCCCGACCCTGAAAACCGGATAGGTATCAGATAAGAGAAATAACACAGGTGAAGGGCAGGTGTGAAGGGTATGGGAGAGTACCCTCATCATCGTCAGCAGACTCGTTTTCCTCTTCAGGGTCTTGAGAAGGAGGAGGATTTTCAACTTTCCAGAAGGGGTCGTTATCCTGTGAACAAATAAGCACAAGTGATGGTTAGAGGCTATAAGGGATGAAAGTAATGAAATGAGAAAAAGGAGTCAGGTCTTACCGCTGGGGCGGGGTTTTCCCGAGTGAATGGGGATAACCCGGTAGTGTTCTTTATGACATCTAGTCTCTCCGTCAGGAAGCCCTTGATAGTCTTGTTGGTGTTACCGGCAGGGAAGTTTTTGGTGGAATAGCGAAGGGAATCTGTGACGTGACCCGAGTATTCGTGCAGCGACTTTGAGCGGATGGAGTTGGGTTGAACCCGGAACTCCACCCAAGTCTTTACCAAGTTAAGTCCGAGAAGGCCATGGGCTGAAAGGGCCGATAGTTCGGCTAAAAGGGGCCGAATTGCTTCCCTATCAGAGTCAGGAGCGAAAGCACTAAAAGACTCGGACGGCTCGAGGGGGGTCTCCGAGTAACCCGGCAGTTTCTTCTCACCGTCCGGAGAAGTGTCGTGGCAATAAAAGAAGGATAATTGCCAGTTTTTGGCGTCAGAGTTCAGGTTGAGAGGTGGCATCAGTGAGTGTTTGCGGCGCTGGATAGACACCCCGCCGCAGGTAAGAAGCGTTCCGTTACCGTTCTCATAGCATGGTTCGCATTGGAATAATTCGGTAAAAAGAACAAGGTTTGGCGGAGTGCGTAAGTACGACTCGGACAAAACTATGAAGTGGGTGATGTTCAGCATAGAGTTAGGCCCTATGTCGAACACCCGGAGGCCGTAGTGGCTCAAGACTTCCCGGAAAAAAGGGTGACCCGGAGGACGGAATCCCCGGGTCACATGCTCGGTAAAGCAAATTACCTCATTCCCGATAGGAGTGGGACGGGTCTCATCGCCAGGAGCCCTCCAATGTATTTCCTTTTGAGAAGGAAGGATTCCTAGCTCGGCCATCCCATCTAGCTTGGCCTTTGTCGTTGAAGACCGACCCCAGTTGGCAGAAGTGGTTTGAGAGGCCTTTGCAGAAGCCGGGTGTCTTCCTTGTCTTTTAGGAGCCATGGAGTTGACCTGCAAGGGACAGGAAATGTATGGAGTGAGATTCGGAGCATCAAGTCATTCGGGTTTGGAGACGTCAAGGCGTTGAAGGCTAAAATGAAACCCGGATAATGCACTACGACATTAAATGCAGAAGATTTTTCCGGGTGTTAGATGAGGTTGAGTAAATTGCTAATTACTTACACGTTCAGGTGAATTGGGTGTACATGGATGGTTGCCCATGCCTTTATTGTGGAAGGATTAGCTGGAAAAAGAGGATTTTCCGGGTGTTAATGCGACAGGCGGAAATAACAAGGTGGAATGGATCTAGATCGAAAAGCTTGCGAGCAATCTTGTGCAAGGTTGGATGGCCGATAAGCGCGCGGGGATGAGCTGCGACTACGTATCAGGTGACTAAAGGAACTAAGGTCTATCGAAGCGGTTCAATTTGATGATATCGGAAAATCAGTTTACGGGTTGACCCAGATCCAATCTTGGTCAGATTGAAAAGGCTGCGAGCTTAAATTGTATGGTTGAGAAAGGCTTACCAAAGGAGTTGAGGTCCGAAGTGAGGGAGGTGCGTGGCGCGGCTTGAGTGTCGCGTCACGGCCCTCGATGAAGAAGCGCGGGTGTGACAACGGTGCTTAGTGGCGGTGCTGGATAGCTTGAGGACGAGTGCGGCCGGAGGTGGCCTTATCTTTCTTAAAGCGTGCGAGCCCAGTGGCAGAAGTTGCGAGGGAGCGTGGAGGAAAGGGATGGTGAAGCGGGACGAATGACTTAGGGTTACCATCGGCTGATATTTATAAGGAAGGTGGTGAGCTCGCCCGCGGCTGGAAAGCCGGAGGTTACGGAGCAATAATTATCCGCACAGATTTGGTGTTGCGGGTGTTTGGAACGCGATTTGTCCCGAGATATCCGGGATCCTTATCAAGAGTAGGGCCTTAATATCTTAGGGTTCAAATTTGAAAATGTTCGTTGGGCATTCGAGGAAGGATCGAACTGTCGAATGACCGCTGCGGAGCTATGTCTAGTCATATGTTAAAGTAACTTGACCCGGTTCACGTAAGCTTGGGTGTTTCATGTCTTTTTAAGGAATAGCGAGCACTTCAAGAATGGATCTGTGAAGCCCGCGCTATCCTGGGGACTACTGATGGGGGGATAGTAACCCGGTAGGCCCACTTCAAGGTATAATCCGGCCCGAGGTGAGCTGATCAATACCCGGATAGGGGTAAAAAGGTTACTAGAAGGCTCAAAGGCTTGTGAAATTCGTAACCCGGCTTGTGGGTTGCGATAAGGGAAGTTAGGCTTTATATGTGGAGTTCGAGTAGGACTCAAGATGTGCCTTGAAAGGCAAGTTAGGGGTGTACGGGTGCTTTATAAACCGGCCCCTAGGTTTAGTTTGCCAGAGATCCAAGTCATAGTTGTAACACCTGTTATCGAGTATCCAGTATAATCATATCGAGAGCCGGCGAGTTGTTTTCCGGTTCTTAGATTGCTTTCGCCATGTTCTCTTTCGAGCTAAACCCTCTCCCAAATACCTGTGTCGACTTGCCCCAAGATCAGTTACCCCAGGTAACATCTGCCGTGATTATCCCACGACACACGGGCCACGACTGGCTCAAGTCTGCATGGCAGGATCGGAACAACCCCCAGAAACAGAACAAAGCGCTGCAGAGCGCGCTGAGATCGGCGTCTCGCGGGACGCTTGGGACTGAGCCAAAGAAGCCTTGCGAACAAGCAAGCCGCCTGTGGCTGGAGCGCCACACGAAGATATGGTCGCCTACCACTATCATCTAGTGAGAGCGGCCACAGCTATCAAAGAAGCTCGGAAAGACCTGGCCCATCAGAAGAGATTGGCGGATGAATCGAGTCAACGCCGGGCCGAGCTGTCCCTAACACCTTCGGTCGGAACTCGACCCACAAGGAAGGGATACGCATCAAGAACAACATCCATGGACGCCGAGTCTCTGGGTGGGATCAGCAAGTCACTCGCACCTTCCCTTATGCGGGTTGACGAGGACAGAAACGCCTACCCGCAAACTCCTGCCGCTGCAGTCCTGGCCGCAGCAACCTACATGCAAATGAACCAGCCAGCAGAAAACGACCCTCGAGCGGAGCAGTACAAACAGGTTCGGAAAGGATTGGGCATGGCGGCCTCAAGGCTCGCCTCCTACGACCGCAGGAAAGCTGCCGAACAGCAAGAGAAGGAAAAAGAAAAAGAGGCATCGCGCAAGCACAGGAGCGCTTCGCCTGGGAGAGACAAATCACCTCGTCGTGCTCGAGGAAAAGAAGCTCGGCGGCGCGGTGATAGTCGAAGCAGCAACGAAGACAGCCCGAGAAATAAAAGCTCGCGACGTCATAGCAGCCGCTCAAGGAAGCACAGTAAAGAGCCAACGAAGGAAATTGATCGCGACCAGCCAGGATATAACGCGCGGTCAGATATCACGCAAAACAAGGTAGACAAGGCGAGAGCCGCAAGGAACCGTGCGCGCTCCTCATCCAGTTCTTCGGATGACGAGACCTGCGGCGCGCTATGTTTCGCCCGCAGCATCCGTGAGGCACCCTTACCCAGGAGATTCAAGCTCAGCACAGAAGTCACGAAATACGATGGCTCACTCGAACCTTTGTCGTGGCTAAACGACTACCTCACGGCAGTAAAATGCCAATGTGGGAGCAAGAACATGGCTATGCAGTACCTCAATCTACACTTGGTAGGCGCGGCACGTAGCTGGCTGGAAGCAAGGCCGAAATCCTGTTACGCATCGTGGGATGACCTGCACTACGATTTCTGCAAGAACTTTCAGGCCACCTACAAGAGACCAACAACCATTGAAGAACTGCGGGCCTGCAAACAGAAGAGCGGCGAGTCCACCCGCGAGTACATTCAGCGAAGGACAACACTCAGGAACACCGCAGGAAATATCTCAGAGGAAGTAGCGGTTGAGGCCTTCGCAAAAGGCGCCCGACGAACTGCTTTCAGAGAAGAGCTGGGCCGAGACGCACCCAAAACTATTGGGGAACTGATGATCATAGCCGACAAATGGGCTAATGGAGAAGACGCGGTGCGCAACGAGAGTGCATCATCGCTCGCTCCCGAAGAAGACCGCCATGGTCGAAAGAAAATGAGGAAATACTATGATCACGAGGATCGGGAAGAGATGGTAGCGGCAGAATTCACGAGAAACCGCGATAATGGGCGCCGCGGGAGTTGCGAGTGGAAACCAAAAGCTGAAGACAAAAGTCTCGAGGAGGACCTTAACGCGTACTTCTCGCTAGATCTATTTACAGATAAGCGCACGGGCAAAACTAAGGCAACACACCTCCTCAAGGATTGCTGAAAGTTCATCGACATCCACGAGGCCTTCTCGAAGAAAAGAAGATCAACAGCTAATCAAAACTACCCGCCACTTCCAGGAGGAGAACATCAAGGATTCCAACCGCCACTATCCCTACCTCACCAGGAAATCCAAACATGGCGCTAGCCGCACTAAACGCGCCACCCGCACCAAACGCAGGAGCTAACGCGTACCCGAACCCGGCTAGACAGTTAGGGATGATACAAAAAGTCTGCCCACCCCGCAGAGCTCAGAAGACAAACACGCGGGAACTGTGTATGGCTGTGCAGACCCCGCCGACAAAGCCCGAGTACCTGAAGATGGCGGACCAATCGATCACCTTCTCGATGGAAGACCACCCACCACGAGTCTATCGACCAGGACACGCTGCCTTGGTAATCCAAGCGCAAATTGGTAATTACGAACTGGCTCGCGTATTTATGGACGGAGGCAGCAGCATCAACATTATCTACACGGATACGCTCCGCCGGATGAACAGGAACCTGGATGGACTTGTGGAATCAGAAACATCCTTCCACGGGATAGTTCCAGGAAAGGCGACCTGTCCACTCGGAACAATCAACCTAGAGGTCGTGTTGGGAAACCGACGCAATTACAGAAGAGAATTCCTCGACTTTGAAGTAGTCGACTGGCCCTCACGGTACCACGCCATTCTTGGTCGAACATCGTTCGCCAGATTCATGGCAGTACCACATTACGCGTACCTGAAGCTCAAACTACCCGGAGAATACGGTGTAATCACCATCGACGGAGATTTCCAGAAGTCCAACAAGTGCGACATCGAGTTCAACGAGATCGCAAAGTCTTTTGGGATGCAAGAAGAATTGGAGGAGATAGCAAAGACCACAGACCACTCCGTGATGCCCCTCACAAAGAAGAACGCGCCAGAATTGGAATTCAGCGCCAACAACGACACTCGAAAACATCAGGTGCACCCGACAGATTCTGCGAAGACGGCGATGGTTTCAACTACCCTCTCGCCAGCATAGGAAAGCGCGCTCGTCGAACTCCTCCGTGAGTACTGGGAAATTTTCACCTGGCAGCCCTCAGATATGCCATGAATACCCAGGGAGTTCGCCAAGCACTCACTCAAAGTCTTCAAAGATGCAAAACCCATTAAGCAGACCACTCGACGGTTCTCAGAACCCAAGCAGAAAGCGCTTGGAGAAGAAGTAAACAGATTGCTAGCAGCAAAATTCATCAGAGATATCAAGATATCCACTTGGTTAGCAAACCCAGTGCTGGTCCCGAAGAAGAACACTGCCCCAAGGATAACTTTCCCCTCCCGCGAATCGACCAGATCGTGGACTCCACTGCAGACTGTCAACGCCTCTCCTTCCTGGACGCCTACTCAGGATATAATCAGATCCGGATGAAGCAGGAAGACGAGGAGAAGACAACATTCATCATACCCCATGGTGTGTACTGCTACACGACAATGCCCTTCGGGCTCAAAAACGCAGGCGCAACATATCAGGGCTGCATGCAAAAATGCCTCGCCAAACTCATTGGCAAGAACGTGCAAGTGTACGTTGACGACATCGTCATCAAGACTCGAGTAGAGGATACACTCCTCGAGGACATTAGGGAAACATTTGACGCTCTAAACGCATACAGGATTAAGCTCAACCCGACAAAATGCGTCTTCGGCGTCCCAGCAGGAAAACTTCTCGGGTACCTGGTATCCGCCAGAGGCATTGAAGCCAACCCAGAGAAGATACAAGAAATCTTGACAATGAAGGAGCCAACCAATCTACGCATATTCCAACAGCTCGCAGGGCGACTAGCCGCCTTGAGCAGATTCATTGCACGATTGAGTGAGCAGGCGTTACCCTTCTATAAATTGCTGAAGAAGACAGACAAGTTCGAATGGACACCAGAAGCTAAGCAGGCATTCGCATACCTGAAGTGATCCTTGCAGAGCAGGCGTATTCTGGCAACACCACAAGAAAGGGAGCCACTATACCTATACCTGGCCGCAACAAACCAGGTCATCAGCACGGCCATCGTGGTCGAACGACCTGAGGAAGGCAAGGCATATGGAGTTCAATGACCAATCTATTACATCAGCGAGGTGCTATCACCGTGCAAACAACGATATCCTCACTACCAGAAGCTTGCATATGGAGTCGTTCTCACAGCTCGAAAACTCAAGCACTACTTCCAGGAACATACCATAACGGTGGTTAATGATGCATCACTTGGCACAATCATGAACAACCCAATGGCATCCGGAAGAATAGAAAAATGGAGCATCGAGCTGGGCGCTTGGGACATCATCTATGCATGGCGCAACTCAATCAAATCCCAAGTACTCATGGAATTCCTGAGCGAGTGGACAGAACTACAAACGCCCGGGCCGCCGGAATACACGAGCAACTGGATTATGTACTTCGACGGATCCAAGAGAAACGAAGGAGCAGGAGCTGGGATCGTCCTAATATCACCCAGAGGAGACAAGCTGCAATACGTCCTACGATTGGATTTTCCACCCGATGATCCAGCATCAAATAATGACGCAGAATACGAGGCCCTGTTGCATGGGATGAAGATGGCAGTCGCGTGCGGAGCCACCCGACTGATGATCTACGACGATTCCAATCTCATCGTGCAACAAACAATGAAGGAGTGCGACGCTATCGCTGAAAAGATGGTTGCCTATCGTAACATGTACAACCTACTCGAAGGAAGTTTCAAAGGGTGCGAGCTGAAGCACATTGAGAGGTTCCACAAACACACCCATACCGCCAGGGATATATTTCGAACGGATGACTAGGCGATCAGTCAAAGTCAAGAAAACTGCAGAAGCACCCGCAGCATTGAAAACAGAGGTCGGCCCGCAGATCGCTATTATCGAGCTCATTCATAATATTTCGCGGCAAGTTTTTCTGGTCGAGCCAGTCTGGACGCAGAAATAGCTCGACTACTTGTCCGCCAAACAGCTCCCAGCAGATCCTCGCGAGGCCATTCAAATAATCAGACGCAGCAAATCCTTTCGGGTACTCAACAGCGAGTTATAGAAACAAAGCATCTCAGGCATACTGCAATGATGCATAGCACCCAAAGATGGCAAGGAATTATTGCGGTACATCCACCAAGGGGACTGTGGACATCATTCTAGCTGGAAAGCGATCATGGGAAAAGCCTTCCGAGCAGGATTCTACTGTCTTACAGCAGCCAGGGATGCAAAGGAACTGGTCGACAGGTGCAACGCTTGCCAGCGATTCGCAACAAAACCGCACGCACCCGCTAAGGAACTACATATGATACCAATCGCCTGGCCCTTTGCACAATGGGGGCTGGACATGGTAGGACCATTACGCAAGTCCACGCCAGGCGGATACACACACTTGCTAGTCGCAGTCGACAAATTTACCAAGTGGATCGAAGCAATGCCAGTAACCTCGGCTAGCGCCCAATGCGCCGTCAAATTCCTCAACTCCATCGTATGCAGGTTTGGAGTACCACATGACATCATTACTGACAATGGTAGCAACTTCACGGCAAAAGAAACACAGCAGTTCTGCGAAGAAAAGAGCATCATCTTCAAATTTGCTTCAGTTGCCCATCCGCAAACCAACGGCCAAGTCGAAAGATCCAACGGACTAGTTTTGGCTGGCATCAAGAAACGTCTACTCGATCGCCTACACCCAGCAGCGGGACATTGGGAGAAGAGCTACCCTCCGTGCTATGGAGCCTCCGCACAACTCCCAATCGATCCACAAACTACATACCATTTTTCATGGTATACGGGGCCGAAGAAGTCCTTCCCGAGGACGTCAGGTTCAGCGCCCCACGGGTTGTTGCTTACAGCGAAGAAACCTCCAACAGGGCACTCGCGGATGATATGGACGCACTCGATGAAATGTGCGACATTGCACTCGCAAGATCCGCAACATACCAGCAGTCGTTGCAAAATTATCACAGTCGCCGCATACGCCACAGGGTCTTCGCAGCAGGAGATCTGGTGCTACGGCTCAAGCAGAAGGAAGGACACAAACTCGAGCCACCATGGGAAGGACCCTTCATAATACACGAAGCTATCCCAGGCGGTGCCTATCGAATGAAGAATCCGGCGACTGGAGGCATCTATTCCAACCCTTGGAATGTTGCACAACTCCGAAAATTTTATCCTTAGATTTATTTCTACTCATCGTAATAAGGCTATATTAGCCATCTTGTAGCTCGAAAGAAAAACACATGACTTTTCAGTCATTGCAATAAAATACATGGTTTCTCAACCATAGATACTCGAGTTCTCCATCCTTACATGCTAAAAGCAACAGGTATACACCCCACAAACACACGGGGGCTACACCTAACACAGCATCACGGGAAGAATTTTTTATATACAAGGTGAACACCTTACAACAGTTTTTTACAACTACACAACACAAGAGGATACATACATCCTACAGTCATACATGGCGATGAGCATTCTCAGCCGCCAAAACCCGATCTACCTCAGCAGAGGTCAGTCGAATGATTTCCTCCGCCGCAGGTCGAACAACCCTGTAATGAGGAGAAAGGTCGACGGTTGGGCCATCAGGAAGCCTAGCTACGGAGTTGAAATTCACCTCAGGGTGCCACAACCGGACGAAAGAGAGGGCCACTACCGAGCCGCAAATCATCTGATTGCGAACACACTCGCGAATTTCTCCTTCCTGCCCGAACACCCTGAGGAGATGGCTCCAATCCTCAGGACCCCTCTTCAACGGATAGAAAGCGGCATTCATTGCAATCAAAACCTCGTGAAAGGAGCTCACGAGTATCTTCGCCTGGATGACCCGGAACTTCAAGGTCGCAAGCACAAAGCCTCGACCACGATCGGACCAAAAGTTACTTGCGTGAGGCTTTGAGCTGCCAGCTTCCTGAAGGATGTGGTTCTCCACCCACTGTTTCTCACTCCTATCATCCGGCTGAACAACTGAAAAACAAAGGCATATGATCAAAGAAAGATACAGACAAAGAAGAACAGGGGGCTGAACTACTTACAGAGCAAATCCTGGGCAACAGATGCCAACTCATCCATCACAAACTGCTCGCGTTCAATCGCCAGCTTTTGTTTGGACTTGGCCACATCCTCTATCCCACGCAATGCTTTTAGCTTGCGTTCACCATCCGCAGCACGATCACGGAGGCCTGCGAAGGTCCCAACAACAGCAACAAGAGGATTTGCTGGAGTAGCAAGTCCACGTGAAGACTCCGCGACAACCCCGACTACCTGGAAGAATACATGGAAATTGAAGGAATAAGATGCCCCCATTCGAGATATAACAACCACCTATTTGACAGGTGCTCGGGGGCTACTCCCATCGGGAGGAAACACACAGCAAATCAGTCACAGTAAGCATCTCAGAAAAACATCTCGATTAAACGATGAAAATACGGGAATGCATCCCAAGGTTCATTACAATCAAAAGAGCGAAATACAAAGAAAAGATACTAAGGAGCTGCAGATGTGCTGCCACTCGCGACGGTGCCTCCCCTAGCACGGGCGAACAACTCGGATAACTTCCGAGCAAGGACTCCGGCTGGCTCGCCAAAATGACGAAGCCCTACCTTTTTTACCGTAGAAGGATCGACGGGAAGGTCCGAGTACGCCTCTTCCAAGCCGGTGACTCCATGCGCCAGCGCGAACTGGATGGCGGTCTTCGCCCCAGACTCCGACTGCGCGACTGTGTAGGCGCCAAGGAGATTGCTCTCCGAGAAAATCTTCAAGAGATCACCCAGCACAGGTGGAGACACGGCATTGACTAGGAGGCCATGGTGAAGCTGCGTCAGTACTCGAACGGCATCACCAATCAGGGTGCAGATCCCTTCAGTGTGCCTTCTGAGCTAGGCGCAGGAATCGGTCAGCGCATCCACCCGGTGGACCCTAGGGAGCTCCAGAGGGACGCTCAGAAGACCTGCAAAGGAAAGTATTAAAATCCAAGGAGCTATCAGACAACCAGAAGATGACAATAGACCAAAAGCAACCTACCCGCAAACCGTTCTGCTAGAGGACGAAGGAAGTCGACAAGGTCAGAGTCCGCCTTCGTACCAGCCTCCTCCAGGTTCTTCAGAGCATCTTGGGCGGCCGCAAGCTTTCCTTCGAGGTCAGCCGACATCATGCGGGAGGATTCAAGTTCCTCTCGAGTGGCTTCCAACTGAGCCTCTTGAACAATTGCCCGAGTGGAGGCATCCGCCTTCTCGGCCTTCATAAACTCAACTTGAGCTGCGCAGCAATGATTGTCAGAAACGAAGAAATTGGCAGAGATAAAGAGATAAAATGGGGGAAGGTGATAGACTCACTTCGAAGGAGCTCATTTTCGCTGGTGAGTCGATCTCGATCCGACCGAAGGCTACTGCATTCCGCATCGGCAAGAACGACTCGACGACCAACGGCCACAAGGGAATCGATGAGGGACTGCAAAGAATATGAAGATTGTAGAATCAGAAAAGAGAAATTTGAGCCTATACACGATTGAAAACATTCGAGTATAGCCTCGGGGGCTACTCCCATCGGGAGCACTGTCGTGCACCCGATAAAGCCAGAAGAAAGGAAAAGGTCTATCTTTAAGCCTGTAGCCAATCGCATGCGATCGACTACAGCCTTGGGGGCTACTCCCATCGGGAGCACTGCCGTGCACCCGATAAAAAACAGATCCAGATTGACGGAGTACTGAAGAAGCAAGCAACACGGTTTACCTGGCCTTGGGCGAAGGAAAGGGGATCCGCTGAGCTGCCCGACACCTCCTTCGGAGTCGAAGCCCCAGCAGCAAAACTAGGAATTCTGTATTCCGTAGTCGCCGCTATAGGGGCCGCACTCGGCGAATTCTTCACGGTGTTGGCGGTAGGGGTCCCACCCGCGGTTTCAACCTTCTTCCTCTTGTCAGGACGGGAAGAGACGAATCTACGTGGGCTGATAGTTTGCAGACTACAATGAAGACAATATGTCAAAAGACGCGAAAGAAAAATGTTCGACTAAGAACAAGAAGAGAAACTTACTCGTCGTCATCTTCATCATCCAACATATCCGCATTCCAGGCGGTTTGGATATTTGGAAATGAAGGAGAAGGGGCAAGTGTGTGCAGCGGAGTCACGATGAGGGGCCCCTTCCCAGGCGATTCCTCCAAAGAGTTTTCCTTGGAGGTGGCCTCATCACCCTCCACTCGACGGTGTTTGCGCTGGAGGAGACCGTCACCCGAATCCTCCGCACTATCCGAGGAGTCGCTCTTGGAACTCGAGGAGGCATCAGAACCGCTAGTGTCGGCGGGACCGTCCAAATTACTCGCCAACAAATCCGAGGCATCTTCCCCGGACATTGGCGGCTAGCAGGTGGCCACAGTTAGGCTCTATCAAAGAATTAACGAAGAAAAGTAAGGAAAAAATTCAGTCGACAAAATTTCAGAACAAGGGAAGAAATGAAGATTGAAGGAAAGACAAACTTACTTCGGGTGGCGGAGGCTTTGATGCCTCGAAAGCTGCGACCGTGCAGTCGGGGAAAGTTTTGCCCACCTTCAAGATGGTGACGGCCGTGATCTTCTTCTCGAACTCGACGTTCGAGAGCTCTTCGCGGCTCACGCGACTGGGGTCTTCAGTGCCCTGGTACTCCCACATCGTGGAAGGCCTGTGCTGCAGGGGTGAATCCTGCGCTTGAGGAAGATGCTCGCCAGGTGCAGCCCGTTTAGCACGACTCCAGCGGCTTGGTCCCGAAGGGCGGCCACCTTGACGAGTAGCGGCGCAACGATCTGGTTCTATTCAGCCGACAGCCTATGCGCCCAGGATTTCTGCCTCTTCAGAACAGCGAACGGGTGGAATTCCTGAATTCCACCCGAGCTGTTGTCGGTGACGTAAAACCACTTCTTCCTCCATCCTTGGGCGGAGTCGATGAAGTACATACCAAAGTAGCTGTTTTCTGATTTCGCCTGAATGCCGAAACCACCCGTGCGTAGCGGCTCGCCCGGCTCAGATTCTACCTGCGATCTCTCGCGGAAGACTCGAACCTTGAACAAGGCCTTCCAAAGGCCCCAATGTGGGCGAATGCCCAAGAAGCACTCGCAAAATACAATGAAGCACGAGATGTGCTGCACTGCATTCGGAGGCAGATCGTGGAGATGTATGCCATAGACATACATCAATGCCACGAGGAAGGGGTGAAGAGGGAAGGAGAGTTCGCGCGACACGTGGTCCGCGAAAACCACGCGTTCGTTCGCGTGAGGATTGGGTACCTCCTCCTTCTTGCCGAGGCGCACCCGTTTCTCAGCTTCTGGAGGCAGCAAAACCTCCCGCTGCATCTCCTTGATGCTCTTCTGGGTGGTGTTGGGCGAGCGCAATTCTCCCGAGCGCGGTGCGGGTGGTGCAGGAACCTCCTCCGGCGCCTTCGATGAAGAAACAGCGGCGCCGCGCTTCTTGCTTCCTGCCATTGGCGCTGGTGCGAGCTAGCAGAGAGAAAGATTGGAGAGCGAGGAAGACGAAGGACGAGGAAGACGAAGGCTGAGAAATTTTCACCGTTTCACCTAAGGCCCGCACTTATACACAGCGCGAGTCGATCCTGATCGTTCACTGAGCTACGTGGCATGCATCGCGGCCGCCGCGTGCGAAGGCGAAACGGAAGGGCGGCGGATGCTGTTTCGTGCCACGATCCTAACAGTGGATCGTGCGCATTTACTGCGCGCAGTTCGCGTAAAAACCGGGAACGACGTCTCGTTTCCGGTCAAAAAGCTGACAGGGTGGGCCAGCATTTCTGCTCTCTCCCCGTCACGTCCCGTCGGGAGGATAAAAGTGCGCCGTGCCGTCATAGCATGCATCATCAAGATGGCGAATCTTTCGAGTAAAGCTCCAAACACGAAAATAACTTCGTATGGAAGAACTACGGCATGAAAATTCTTTCACAGAAGAACAGTACCCTAAGCACGAAAGCTCTTTCATATGCGATTAAAGCTCCAAACAGAAAATAACTTCGTATCGACAAATTATGGCATGAAATCTCTCTCACAAGGGAAAAACTCCAAACACGAAAACTCTTTCGTATGGACAAAGATAGCTTGGTTCTCATATCTAGAAAATCACAAGCTCAAAACTACGCGAGTAGGCAGATCCTGCCACTCATTCGCACGATGTTTACGCATCATAGAACTGGATTGTTCAGCCGACTAGGTACATCCGGATGCCATATTTTTTCAAATCTGAAGGTAAGACCCAAAAGATCTCTCTTGAGGGCCTGGAATCGCACTCAAGCTGCGTCTTCTGGTACTATTCCGTGTCAACAACACGAAGAAAAATCCTAGCGGACGCGCTGGGTACCCCCATAGGTTAAGTTCGACTCGGTAAGACCACTACGACCCAGTCGCAGTGATCATGTCGCACCCGGACTTCTAGAGGATACTCACCGTACGAACTGAACAGTATTTTGATTGGGTTACGGGGCTTACCGGCACCCGCATCTCTTACGAGTAGGCCAACACTTATGTGTGACAACCCATCTTTACTATTCACCGTCGATGTAAACTATCCCATAGAAATCAGGACACTACCATTGACGTACTTCATACCATACACACATGGTACGTCAACGGCTTTGAACAAGATGATAACACAACAAATCTCTAAGACACAAAAGATTGAAATAAGTTGCAACTGGCCCTCACTAGGGCAGAGAATAGCAAATACAATCATCCAGAGGACACATGTCCCAACATAACATCATTACATCTCAGCGGAAGCATTCAAAGGGTCTGAGTACAGACAAATCCAAATAGGCTTAAGAAGCCGGAATGAAAAGAAAACGGAGCCCATCCACGATGTCTCGGATCCTGCCCGGGTCCGCTACCTACTCGTCAGCAGCCTCGTCAAACTCCACGTAGTAGCCGTCACGGGGATCCTCGTAAGCGTAGTCTGCGGAAACCACAGCCCCAAAGGGGTCAGTACATAAACGTACTGGCAAGCAAGACTCACAGTTCACCAAAATGTAGCCCGTCAACACCGAGCACAGATGCCTTGGGTTCAACGGAAGAAAAGGGATATAAAAGATGCTGCAACTGGCTGCACTAACCAACTACAGAACATACTACAACTTCCGGCTATCAGAAAGGGGATAAGATAGCGTGTCGTAACCAATTATAGCTAACCACCATATCAAACCCATCCTGGATCTCACCCCTTATCCAAAGAAGCAATCCGAGGATAACTCACACAGTTGGATTAATGATGGATCAAATTGTTGTGTCAATAAGCCTATTACTAGTCAAGTTATCATTAGTTAGGTGTAAGTTGTTCTGAGTACTTGTTAGCCAGTACTTTCACCAAGTCAACCATAACCGCGGAAAACACGGCTTCTCGAGAAGATTTATCCCTGCAGGGGTGCACCAATTTGGCCGTACACGTAAGAATATCCCGCCAGGATGGAAATGCACTTCCACCAAGCGAGGCACTCTACACAACTCAACTCTTCTTCGCATCAAGCCCAAAGCACCACGTGCTGTGCGTGCGCGGCTAATCGAGCCCCACGAAGAAAAGGGGACCCTCATAGCACTGGAAGACCACGCCGCCCTAAATGCCGACTACAAAAGTTCCACCCTGGCCTCGGGTTCGTACCTGCATATGCGTGCATCAAATGGAAAGCCCGAACTAAGTGTGGTGATTTGGACGAGATGCGAATCGAATCAAATTGAGGGGGGCGCCCATACACGCTTCCCACATGCGGGTAGTGCGCTCATCATGGATCAGTAGACAAGACCCTTTTCCTAATTAGGGTCGACACTAGCAGGCCTCAAAACCACGCCGGGCCTCCTGCCGGTGCCTTATCAGCAAATTATTATTACCTCAAGATTAACAGGTTGTTGTTTAACATCGAGCCCCAGAATAAACAGCTATGATAACAGGAAGTAACCGATAGCAGACTCGAGCAAAACAACCCTAAGCATGCTAGTAGGACACGGGCCCAAGCAAAGACTGGAGGTGAGGCAATATCAGGGTTCAGGGTATCATGTGATAGGTTAGTAACAGAAGCAACGATACATATGGCTAGCAGAAATAGACAACGGAAAGTATCGGTAACCAATGTTGAAAGGAACACAATGGGTCATGTGAGTGATAACTTGCCTGCAAACTCAGTAGCCTGGTACTGGGCTAGATCCTCAGAAGGGGTGTCGTAAACATCGTCGGTCTCAACGTCGTCGTCTATCCGAGAAGAAGCAAACAAACAATACAGGAAGATAAACAATCAATATCATGGCATAGTACACAATCATGGGATGATGCATGACAATTTAATGGATGCATCAAAATAAGCTAGTTGACATGGTAACACCATTTAAATGGACACATATGCAATTTTGAGTTGCATATGAAAAGCCCATGAATTTTGGTTAGATTATTTGTTTTCCAACTAATCAACAGGTGAAGGTGGATTAGCATGATGCATGGATGAGGAAAACAACAAAATAACAACATTAGAACCAAATGGAAATGAGGTTTACCAATTTAGAAATTTAGTTATTAATTTAGGGAATTTTTGGTTCCTTAAAGGGATTACACAAGTAATTGTTGTTTTCACCAATTTAAATGGTGCAAAATAAATAACAAAATTCATATTTGAAAAGATCATAAAATTTTGGGTGGATTACATGTTTCAAATATTGAAAAAGGAATTAGGATGAATTTATTATGACTTAAACAAAACAAGTTTTAAATGAGTTTAAAACAAGTTTGAATATTATTTGAATTTTATTTGTTCCAAACATAAATTCAAATTCATATTTGAAAAGTTTATACTTTTCTAGTTTGAAAACATATTTTACATGTTCAAAAATAATTTAATTTGAGCAAGTTATGAATTTATCAAATTTAAATGATTTAAACAAGGTTTAAATTATTTAGGCAATTTAAATTATTCAAACCATGAAACAAAATTTACATTTGAATAGGTGGTTCAAAATGGTATGGAAAACATATTTTATTTGCATTATTTGGATTGATTATGATTTACTTATGGATTTTATCAAATTGCAATTGAACTATTTGAATTCAAATTTGAAATGCATTTGAAAAATTCAAAACAGGAAACAAATGTTACCATTAGATAGAGAATTAAATTTGGATCAACACACATATTTTATTTTTGTTATTTGGAGTTATAAAATAAAAGTTATTAGCTTTTTAAAACTAGGGACCATTCTGTAATTTTAACAGGACTTAACAGAAAAAAAAGGCTTAAAAACGTTTTATACCGCACTGCTGTCTACCCTAGACACTGGCAGTGGGCCTAGGGCTAACGCGCGCTTGCGTGGCAGCAAGGGCCACTGATGAGTGGGGCCTGCCTGTCAGCCCCGCGCGTAAAAATGTGGTTTTTATTCCACGGAACCACGGCTCGAACTCGGGACCTGCTGCGCGCTCGCTAGCGCTGTTGCCAATACGGTAAGTTCAGTGTGTTGACAGAAACAGAGATGCAGTGAGGTTATATTTCAAACGCGCGTTAACTGAATTTTCTGACAGCGCTCGCTAACTGAACCTCGACGGGAAACAACGGGTCGTTGCTCGCCGGCGGGGATCACCGGGGTGCTGCTCGTTCTCGTTGTACTTGCGCAGCGTGTGGATGCGGGATGTGGCAACGTGCGCGGCAGAGAGGAGGGGATGGAGGCAGGGTGGCTCACCGGCGATTGCAAACGTGACAGAGGCTCGGGGACGATCTCGTCGGCGACTGCGGCGTGGACGAGGACGGCGGCACGGCTACAGAGCGTCTCCGGAATGGCTCCGCTGTTTAAAAGGACGAGGGAGAGGTGGAGGTTCGATTCCCGGGGCTAGGTGGGTGAGTGGAGCGTCGAGGCGGTGGGGAGCATCGGAGTTTCAGAGATCGTTTCTCCGGTGAGGTTTAGGGAGAGGGGAAAGAGGTGGCAGAGAGGGAAAATCGGCGGCGGGAGCTCGAGGGGAGAGGGGTAGGGCTAGCTAGGGTTGCGCGCAGGGCTAGGGCTGGCTTTATAGAGCTCCAGGAGCTCTCCTGGCCGTCGTGGGGCGCGGCTGCCGCCGTGGCATGGCCGGATGGCCTGCCGTACTGCGGGAAGAAGGGGAAGAAAAAAAACGAAGCGGTACGCGGGATGGAGATGGCTGGGCTGCGCGCGAGGAGAAGGAAAAAGAAGGTGGGCTGGGCGCAGCCCACTCCCCCTTTGGCGCCAGATTTTTATTTTTAAAATTCTCCTTCTGTTTTTTTTGCAGAAATTGGAATAGGAAGAAAAGGTGGGGTTTTAAGTTAGTAAAAATGTTAGAAAAATTAGGGTAAGCTATTTAGGTTAATAGCAATCAAATGCTAAGTTTTGTTTTCAAAAAGTTTGAAATTAACTTGATGTTTGGAAGTAATTCAAATTTGGATGATTTTGGGTATCAAATGATTATTAATAAAAACAAACTTGTTAATAGGGTGAACCCTATGTTTAATTATAAACCATTGATTAGGAATGTTGTAGAATTTGCACTAATTCAAATTGGGTACTGTTTGAGGATTTGATTTGAATTTTGAATTGCAAATTGGAAGTAATTGATTGATTAAAACCATGATTTTAATAGTTGAGCATTATGGAACAAAATGAAAGCAATTTGGTTGTTTTTATTTGAACTCTTTATTTAAAAGGTTGTAACAGAGCAAGTATGAAATAAATGTTTGAATATTGTTTGAATTTGAATTGTGAAAACAGAGAAAAACAGATGCAACAAATAAGAAACAAATGCAAACAAATAAATGAGCATGATGACATGATGCAATACTTTAATAAACATGAAACAAACATTCTAAGGGTAGTTTTCATACTTGGGATGTTACAAAACGCCCCCCCTTGAAGGAATCGCGCCCCGAGATTCCTACTGAGAAAGGAAAAGGTCCGGATACTTCTTGCGAAGATCCTCTTCGGTCTCCCACGTTGCCTCTTTATCGGAATGATGCGACCACTGCACTTTCAAGAACTTGGTGCTCTTGTTGCGAGTCTTACGCTCGGTCTCATTGAGAATATGAACAGGGTGCTCCTCATAAGATAGATCATCTTGCAGTTCAATGGAATCATGATCAACTGCACGATCCGGATCTTTGAAACACCTCTTGAGCTGTGACACATGAAACACATCGTGCACCTTGGATAGTTTTTCTGGAAGTTCAAGACGATAGGCATTTTCCGCACGCCTTGAGAGAATGTTGAAAGGACCAATGTATCTTGGTGCAAGCTTTCCTTTCACACCGAAACGATGAGTGCCTCTGAGGGGAGTTACACGGAGATATGCCTTGTCACCAGGTGCATAGATCATATCCCTGTGCTTGCTGTCATAGTAGCTTTTCTGACGAGACTGAGAAATCTTGAGATTGTCACGAACGATACGAACTTTCTCCTCGGCTTCCTTAACAATGTCAGGGCCTAAGAGTGATCGTTCACTAGCTCCAGACCAATTGATTGGACTCCTGCATCTGCGGCCATAGAGTGCTTCAAATGGTGCCATGACTAGGCTTGCCTGGTAGCTGTTGTTGTAGGAGAATTCAGCATATGGAAGGCAATCCTACCATTTCATGCCAAAGGAGAGACCACATGCTCTGAGCATATCCTCGAGAATCTGATTGACTCTTTCGACTTGCCCCTGAGACTGAGGGAGATGAGCTGTGCTGAACAGAAGTTTGGTGCCCAATGCTTCTTGAAAACTCTTCCAGAAATGAGAAGTGAATATACTCCCACGGTCTGAGCTTATTTCCAATGGAACACCATGAAGAGGAACGATCTTTGCTGTGCATAGCTCTGCTAACTGGCTAGCTGAGATTGTTTCTTTGACAGCAAAGAAGTGAGATACTTTAGTGAGACGATCAATAACAACGAAGATTGCATCGTTGCCCTTCTTGGACTTTGGAAAACCAGTGACGAAGTCCATTTGAATCATGTCCCACTTCCACTCAGGGATTTTCAGAGGTTGGAGTAGACCGGCTGTTTTCTGATGGACTGCCTTAACACGTTGACAAACGTCGCATTCAGAAACGTATTGAGCAATTTCACGTTTCATGCCAGGCCACCAATACAGTGTCTTAAGATCCTGGTACATCTTTGTACTTCCAGGGTGAATGGAAAGAGGAGTTTCATGAGCCTCCTTGAGAATGACATCTTTGAGACTTTGAACTTGAGGAACTGCAATGCGTCCTTCGAAGAACACAGTTCCTTTGTCATCAATTGAGAAGGACTTGAATTTCTCCTTGCCTTCTTTGATGTGTTCTACCATCTTCTTGATTTCAGCATCACGAAGTTGTTCAGAACGAATCTTATCCTCGAGAGTTGGACTGGCTGTCAAGCTAGCAAGATATCCTTGAGGAACCAGACCAAGGTTCAGCTTCTGGAATTCTTCATGAAGTGGAGGTTGGCTTTCCATGATCATGAGATTATTGCAATATGACTTGCGACTGAGAGCATCGGCCATAACATTAGCCTTGCCTGGAGTGTAAGAAATGGTGAGATCAAAGTCTTTAATCTTTTCAATCCATCTCCTTTGCCTGAGGTTTAGATCTGGTTGAGTGAAGATGTATTTCAGACTCTTATGATCGGAAAAGATTTCAGTGCGGTTACCCAACAAGTATTGCCTCCATTTCTTGAGGGCAAACACAACTGCTGCAAGTTCAAGATCATGTGTGGGATAGTTTTGCTCATGTGCATTCAACTGACGTGAAGCATAAGCCACAACTTGACGTTCTTGCATAAGAACTGCACCTAGACCTTGGAGAGATGCATCGCAGAATATCTCGAAAGGTTTGGTAGTATCTGGGCCAACCAGAACTGGGGTAGAAGTGAGTTTAGTCTTCAGGAGATTGAAACTTTCATCACACTGTGGAGACCAAACGAACTTCTTGTCCTTCTTTGTGAGATCAGTGAGAGGTTTGGCAATCTTGGAAAAGTTTTGGACGAAACGACGGCAATAGCTAGCCAAGCCAAGAAAACTTCTGACTTGCTTCACCGTCTTAGGAGGTTTCCAATCAACAATTGCTTTAACCTTTTCTGGATCAATGGCTATTCCCTTGGCGGAGATGACATGACCAAGGTAAGCAACTTCTGGAATCCAGAACTCACATTTGGAGAACTTGGCATATAGACGATGCTCGCGAAGTTTCATAAGAGTGAGACGAAGATGTTCTCCATGCTCTTCCTCGGATTTGGAGTAGACCAGAATGTCATCGAGATATACCACAACGAACTTGTCGAGGTATTCATGGAAAACAGAATTCATTAGTCTTGAGAATGTCGCCGGTGCATTGGTGAGACCAAAGGACATGACGGTGTATTCATATAGACCGTACCGAGTGGTGAAAGCTGTTTTTGGAATATCTTCCTTTCTGATCTTTATTTGATGGTAACCCATCCTCAAGTCCAACTTTGAGAATATTGAGGCTCCAGCAAGTTGATCAAAAAGATCATCGATACGAGGAATTGGATACTTGTTTTTGATGGTTTTCTCGTTGAGAGGACGATAGTCAACCACGAGTCTCTTTGTTTGATCCTTCTTGGCAACGAACAGAGTTGGGCAACCCCAAGCGGAGGAACTAGGTTGAATGTAACCTTTCTCCATGTACATATCGATTTGCTCCTTTAACAATTTCAGTTCAGGAGGAGCTATCTTGTATGCATGCTTAGATATTGGAGCAGTACTTGGTTCAAGCTCGATCACGAACTCAACTGCTCTGTCCGGAGGCATCCCTGGAAACTCTTCTGGAAAGACGTCAGGGAATTCACAAACCACCGGAACATTTTCAAGTAGAGGTAGAGGTTTAGCATCGAGGGTGTAAAGCTGAACAGAACTTGATTCATTTGGAGAATAGACTATCTGGCCAGAAGGGTGGAACAGAGTTATTGACTTCTGAGCACAATCAATCGTAGCTTTATTGGCCTTCAACCAATCCATGCCAAGAATGACATCAATGTCAGAATTGCCAAGCAGAATGAGGGAAGCAAGGAATATGTGACCTCCAATTAGAATCTGATTCTCGTGACTGATCTTGGAAGTTTGCATAGTTGCTCCAGGGGAGTTTACTACTAGCGGGGAACCCAAACCAACAAAAGGTAGTTTAACTGCTGTCGCAAAGATCTTTTACACGAAAGAATGCGATGCTCCAGTATCAAACAACACTTTAGCTGGGTTAGAGTTAACGGGGAATGTACCGAGAACGACGTCAGCAGCTTCCTCAGCTTTGTCGACCTTGACATGATTCACCCTCGCGGTCCTCCCGACAAGCCTGTTGTTGGAGTTGAAGGCTTTAGCCGGGGGAGCACACACCATTGCCTGGTTGGTGTTGGGGCGAGGAGGTGGTGGAGGTAGCTGCCTCTGAGTGCACTTGTCAGCATAGTGCCCTGTCTGCTTGCATTTGTAGCAAGTGACGACACGAGGTGCATCTGGCCTTGGCTGCCCCATTGAGAACCTCTGAGCCTGCATCTGAGATGGGTTGGGTGGGCGGGAAGCGAAGCCTGGAGAAGCTTGGGCATATGGAGCCCGAGTGACAGCACCATTTGGCACCCAGATGCGGCGCTTCTGCGGAGGGGTGGTCATGTTGGAGGAGGAACCACCCTCACGCGAGTGCTTGCGAGACTCCTCGAACGCCTTGCGCCCATTTTCCTCATTGAGAGCGGTGTTCACGAGCTCCTCGAAGTCTTTGCACTTGATGTTGGTGAGGGCGTACTTGAGTTCCGGGTTAAAACCTCGGCGGAACCTTGCCATCTTCTTAGCCTCAGTGGACACCTCATCACCAGCGTAACGAGCGAGACGATTGAACTCGTTCTGATAGCCAATGACGTCCAGCTTGCCTTGCTTGAGAGAGCAAAACTCCTCACGCATCCTTTCCATGAGACCATCTGGGATGTGGTGCTTCAGGAAGGTCTCCTTGAAACAACCCCAGGTGATTGGGTATCCAGCTCTCATGGTCTGGTAGTTCTCCCACCAGGTAGCTGCCTGACCCTTCAGTAGGTAGGTGGCATACTTGACTTTGTCTTCCTCAGCAACGTGAGCAATGTCCAGAGCCCTGGCCATCTCCCGGATCCAGTCATCAGCATCCAGAGGCTCGCGTGTTGCCACGAAAGCTCTGGGACCCAGACTCAGAAACTCCTTGATGCTGACTCGTGGAGCATTCTGGTTGTTGTGCTGGTTAGCCTGGATCTGGGCCATCTGCGTCATGACCTGAGTCATCTGAGTCAACAGCTCCGTGATTGGCGGTGGCTCAGGCGGGTTGTTCCTTGTTGGCGGCATCCTGAATAGACATGCATTTTAGCACAACAACAGAAAAGGATAGACTTGGTAACCGAAAGAGAGATTATTCCGACGCACTAATAGATAACCAACAGGTACATCATCACATGTTCAAATACATCAGAATATCCAACACACCATTACATGGTTCGAAAGCCAAAGGATAACTAAACATAGCTAGGAATGGATACATCGGTACTCCCATGCTCATCACGCAGGACGGCGGTGAGTAGTACGACGAGGGGTACGGTGAGGAGGGGGCCCACGAAAGTAGGTAGAACGACGATCCACATAGATCTGACGTGGTCTGAGAGCGACTCTAGGTGTGGTGAAGTACATAGCGTCGACTCCCTGTGCTCCAAAGCGTGGAATCCCAGTGTAACCAGCACCGAGGTTGAGGAGTGGACCTCTGATCGGCTCGTAACCTCCAGCATCTGGCAGACGACGACCAACTGGCTGATCGAAACGTGTAAAGCGCTCATCTCCGACAAAGTCTGTGGTGTACGTCGCCAGACGAGTCAAAGCAAGGTAGAGCTGCTCTCTGACTGAGACCAACTCCTGCGAAAGTGTGGTGGCAACTGCGTCACTGTGCCTCACAAACTGAGCGGTGGTGTGCAGCCTGGTGTTATCATGCTCGTAGACATCCAGGTTGTCGTAGAGAGTGAAGTGCGCTCCCTCCGAAGTGATGTAACCACGGGGGATGTGGCGATAGATAGAATCGTCAAATCCCCAGTAGTCAGCACAAAGGACGGTGAGACCCACATAAGCTGCCTGCTGCACGGCCATATCCACTGTGGAACCTACTGCCTCGTAGCGGTGGACGACGCTCATGCCATCATCTGACAGAATGTAGACGATAGCCTGGTAGTAGGTCTGGTCAAACTCTCGCTGCTGCTCGTAGACCTGGTACTCTGGTGCCCAACGGAACCCCAGATAAGTGACCATGTCTCTCAACATCTCCGGATAACCGGCAGTGCTCTCGCAACGAGTTATCCGAACCACCTGCGGGAAGAACCTGAGATCCATCTGCAGATGATCGGGGAAGTTTTGATTAGACGCCGGTAGAAGAACTGAAGTGGAAAGCAACAACAAGGTTTCAACGGACGATAAGAATGTTGAGAAGAACAGGATATCGAAGCAACAACGGGAAACACGAGACCAAAAACTCCTGAGGTACTACGGAAAAACCCATCCGGGCTTCTAAAGGATCAATATCTACTGCTTAAGGAATAGAGGGTTTGCTTCCGGGGCTTACACGCCTCCGTTCTCAATCGTGAGTAGGCAACATGATAAATCATGTCACAACCACCTCCATTCCTATGGTCTAGTAGATATAACTATCCTAGAGAAACCAGGATTCGTGAAAACCTAACTTGAAAGTTTAGGTGAGAAGGGAAAACAACGTTGCACTTCCTTACCAGAAAAGGGTGGGTGGGTGGGGAAAGAAGAAAAATGGCAGAATTCCTACTCTCACGTTTCATTTTTCCTATATAGCTACAAAAATAGTTTCTAGACTCAACTGCGACCAGTAAAAGGGATCCTACAGGCAGACAGGCTCTGATACCATTTGTCGCACCCGGACTTCTAGAGGATACTCACCGTACGAACTGAACAGTATTTTGATTGGGTTACGGGGCTTACCGGCACCCGCATCTCTTACGAGTAGGCCAACACTTATGTGTGACAACCCATCTTTACTATTCACCGTCGATGTAAACTATCCCATAGAAATCAGGACACTACCATTGACGTACTTCATACCATACACACATGGTACGTCAACGGCTTTGAACAAGATGATAACACAACAAATCTCTAAGACACAAAAGATTGAAATAAGTTGCAACTGGCCCTCACTAGGGCAGAGAACAGCAAATACAATCATCCAGAGGACACATGTCCCAACATAACATCATTACATCTCAGCGGAAGCATTCAAAGGGTCTGAGTACAGACAAATCCAAATAGGCTTAAGAAGCCGGAATGAAAAGAAAACGGAGCCCATCCACGATGTCTCAGATCCTGCCCGGGTCCGCTACCTACTCGTCAGCAGCCTCGTCAAACTCCACGTAGTAGCCGTCACGGGGATCCTCGTAAGCGTAGTCTGCAGAAACCACAGCCCCAAAGGGGTCAGTACATAAACGTACTGGCAAGCAAGACTCACAGTTCACCAAAATGTAGCCCGTCAACACCGAGCACAGATGGCTTGGGTTCAACGGAAGAAAAGGGATATAAAAGATGCTGCAACTGGCTGCACTAACCAACTACAGAACATACTACAACTTCCGGCTATCAGAAAGGGGATAAGATAGCGTGTCGTAACCAATTATAGCTAACCACCATATCAAACCCATCCTGGATCTCGCCCCTTATCCAAAGAAGCAATCCGAGGATAACTCACACAGTTGGATTAATGATGGATCAAATTGTTGTGTCAATAAGCCTATTACTAGTCAAGTTATCATTAGTTAGGTGTAAGTTGTTCTGAGTACTTGTTAGCCAGTACTTTCACCAAGTCAACCATAACCGCGGAAAACACGGCTTCTCGAGAAGATTTATCCCTACAGGGGTGCACCAATTTGGCCGTACACGTAAGAATATCCCGCCAGGATGGAAATGCACTTCCACCAAGCGAGGCACTCTACACAACTCAACTCTTCTTCGCATCAAGCCCAAAGCACCACGTGCTGTGCGTGCGCGGCTAATCGAGCCCCACGAAGAAAAGGGGACCCTCATAGCACTGGAAGACCACGCCGCCCTAAATGCCGACTACAAAAGTTCCACCCTGGCCTCGGGTTCGTACCTGCATATGCGTGCATCAAATGGAAAGCCCGAACTAAGTGTGGTGATTTGGACGAGATGCGAATCGAATCAAATTGAGGGGGGCGCCCATACACGCTTCCCACATGCGGGTAGTGCGCTCATCATGGATCAGTAGACAAGACCCTTTTCCTAATTAGGGTCGACACTAGCAGGCCTCAAAACCACGCCGGGCCTCCTGCCGGTGCCTTATCAGCAAATTATTATTACCTCAAGATTGTCGCACCCTGGGTTTCTAGAGGATACTCTCCGCACGAACTGGAAGTCAGGTGCTTGGATTATGGGGCAAACATGCTCCCACGTCCCAGCTTCCTGGTAGGCCTGCGCTTATGCGCGACAACACAAGCCCTGCTTCCACCGTCGAAGTAAACTATCCGCTAGGAACCTAAAGGCACTACTGTCGACGTACTTCATAATCAAACACGCACGGTACGTCAACAGTTTGGTACGAATGATAACACAGAATGTCTCTACGACACAAAAGGATGAAATAAGGGCAACTGTCCTTCACTAAGGCAGAAAAATATCGAATACAGTCATCCAGAGGACACATGTCCCAACATATCATCCATTACAACAGCGGAAGCAATCAAAGGGTCTGAGTACAGACAAATCCATGGCTTAAGAAGCCTGAGAAAATAAATAAAAGCGAAGCCCATCCACGAAGGTCTGGATCCTGCCCTGGTCCAGCTAACTACTCGTCTGCAGCGTCGTCGAACTCCACAAAGTAGCCATCCTGGGAAGCATCGTAGTCGTAGTAGTACTCTGCGTAAACCACAGCCCCAACGGGGTCAGTACATCCAAGTACTGGCAAGCAAGACTCACAGTTCATCAAGGAGTTACCCGTCAACACAAGCATAGATGCTTGGGATCAACGGAAGGAAGGGTGATATAACAGTTGCTGCTGGCTGCTCTAACCAACTACAGAATATAACTACAAGTTCCGGCTAACAGACAAGATAAGATCGAGGATTGTAACCAACTGAAAGATAACTCCAACCAAACCCATCCTGGATCTCGCCCCTTATCCAAAGAAGCGATCCGAGGATAACTCACACAGTTGTAAATAAGGTGAATCAAGTTATTGTGTGGATAACCTATTACTAGTCAGGTTATTAATCATTGGGTGAAACATGATTGATCATTATGTTGAAGTTGTCCTGAGTACTTGTTAGCCAGTACTTTCACCAAGTAATCCATAACCGCGGAAAACACGGCTTCTCGAGAAGATTATCCCTGCAGGGTTGCACCAATTTGGCCGTACACTCAAGAATAACCCGCCAGATGGGAAGCTAACCCACCAAGCGGGGTACTCTACACAACCAACCATTCTCCGCATCAAGCCCAAAGCACCTTGGGCGCACGGCTAATCGAGCCCAGAAGAAAATGGACCCTCATAGCACTCTAAGAACGTGTCCCCCTATATGCCGACTACAAAAGTTCCACCCTGCGCTGGGCTCGCAAAAACATGCATGCGGCAAATGGAAAACACGAACTAAATGAGGCGATTTGGACGAGATGCGAATCAGGTCAAGTTGAGGGGGGCGCCCATACTCGCTTCCCAAATGCGGGTAGTGCGCTCATCATGGATCAGTAGACAAGACCCTTTTCCTATTAGGGTCGACACTAGCAGGCTCCAAAACCACTCATGGGCCTCCTGCCGGTGCCTTATCATCAAGTTATTATTACCATTAGCAAATAACAGGATTGATTGATTAATAACGAGCCCCGGTACAGGATAATAAGATAGTAACAGTAGTAACCGACAACAGACTCGAGTAAAAGCAACCCTAAGCATGCTAGATAATACTAAGGCACAAGCAAAGGCTATGGGTATGGAGGTGGTGGCAATATCATGGCTCAAGGTATCATGTGATGGGTTCGGAGAACAAGCAACGATACATAGGGCTAGCAATAGTAGACAAAAGATAGTATCGACAACAAGTGTGGAAAGGAACTCTATGATTCATGTGAGTGATAACTTGCCTGGCAGCTCAGTATCGTACTGGGCTAGGTCCTGAGAAGTGGTGTCGTAAGGATCGTCGGTCTCAACGTAGTCGTCGTCTAACCGAGAAGAAGCAAACAAACAAAACAGGTATGTAAACAAACATTGACATGGCATTGTGCACAATCAACTATGATGCATGACAATTTAATAGATGCAACAAAATAACCTATTTGATATGATAACACAATTTAAATGGACTGATATGCAACTGTGAGTTGCATATGACAAGCCCATGGAATTTGGTTAGTTTATTTGTTTTCCAACTAATCAACAGATGATAATGGATTAGCATGATGCATGCAAAAGGAAAACAGCAAAATAACAACATTAGAACCAAATTACAATAGGTTGTAGCAATTTAAAAGTTTGTTATTAATTTTGGAAAATTTTGGGTGCATTAGAGGTACCACACATGTAGTTGTTGTTTTCAACCATTTAAAATGTTCAAAACAAATAACAAAGTTGATATTTGAAAAGAACATCAAATTCTGGTTGGATTACATGTTTCACAATTTGAAATTGGACTTTGGATTATTTAGTTATGAATTAAACAAAATTAAACAATTTTTAATTGAATTTAAACATGATTTAAATAGATTGGGCAATTTAAATTGTTCAAACCAGAAAACAAAATTTATATTTGAGTAGAGCATTCAAAAAGGTGTGAAAAACATATTTTAGTTGAATTATTTGGAAACAGTATGAATTAGGTATGAATTATTCCAAATTGCATTTGAATTATTTGGATTTGAATTTAAATTGCATTTTGAAAATTCAAAACAGAACACAAATTGCATATTTGGAAAGATTATAAAATTTGGATCAGAATAGACATCAGGTTTGTATTTATTGGATTTACAAAATGAAAGTTATTGAATTTCAAAGTTTTGATTTAATTCTGCTATTTAAAAGAGAATAGAATTTAAAACAGATTCATTTTATTCCTTTTTATACGCACAGGAGGCGTACCCACAGGCACTGCCCTGTGGGCCCTGGGCTTGCGTGGCGTGTGCGTGCTGGCGTGGCAAGGAGGGCCACTGCCAGGTGGGGCCGCACGCTGGGCGAAATTCGCAAAAGAATTTGCGGCCGCGGGGCTCGAACCCGCGAGCTCGCTGTGTGTGCAAAAGGCTCGGACCGCTGCGCTGCTGCTGTGTGTTTGTCAGTAGAGGGGGAGGTTTCAGGTTAAGGTTCAGATCCCGCTCGTATCTGACGAAACTGACGAACGGCGCGGTGCTCGACTGACAGAAAGTGGACGCCGGCGATCAACGGCGCGAGCGGGCATGCGCGTGTGCTGCGATGCGATCTGGTGGACGTGCACGGTGCGGTGGTGATTACGAACAGCAGAGAGGGAGGAGGGAACGGTGGTGGTCGCTCACCGCGGTGGCTGCCGTGGATGAACTCGACGGCGGCGCGGTCACGGACGGTGTCGAGGGTGTGACGCTTCCCCGTGCCTCCGTAGATGTTCAACACGTAGAGGAGGAAGAGGTGGTGCTAGCCCAGCGGTCCAACGGCGGTGGGAGGCTCTGCAACGGCGACGAACCACTCGGGTTCAGAAAAGATGGCACGGTGGCCGGAAGGAAAAACGAGGACGGCGTCGATGATCTGGTGCTTACCAGAGGGGATCCTGGGGTCCAGTAGAGAGAGAGTAGAGAGGCGACGCGATGGCAGCTGAGGGATGGCTAGGTGGGAGAGAGATACGGCGGCGCCATGGAGTTCGTCAGAGGATCGACGGCGGCGTCGAGTTGCAGTGAGGGAAAACGACAGCGAGGAGGTGATTGGCGGCGATCGCGAGGAGGAGGAGGAAACCTAGGCGTCTAGGGTTTCTCCCAGGGGGCTAGGGGGGTTTTATAGGGCCGCGGGGCTGCTCCTGGCCGCCGGAGTCGCGCGGGGGCCGCCGTGGCTCCGCTGGATGCACGCCGTACAGGTGGGAGACGACGCCGATGAGCTCGCACGGATCTTGGCGCAGCTCGAACCGGTAAGTGGTGCTGCGCGGGCTGGGCTGCGGTGCGCGCGCGCGTAGAGCTAGGTGGGCTGGGCCAGTAGCTTAGCTGCCGCGCGCTTTTCTCTTTTATTCTTTTCTGGTTTTTATTATTTTTTTTTTGCATTCTGCTTTTGGAAGAAAGTTGTTAAGGTTTTATTTGAGAAAAATTCTAGAAAAATTAGGTTAAGCTTTTTAATTAATTAGTAACCACAATATCAACTTGGATTTCCAAAATGAAATTTTAAAATTGTAGTTAGTGTTTGAAACCAAATATGGGGAATTTTCATATTTAATTTCTTTATTGAAAACAACATTTGAATAGGGTTACCCCTAGTTTTAAAACATGATTTTAGAATCACAAAGTGTGGTGAAATTTGATGGGTTCAAAATAAGTACTGATTTGAACTTGTTTTGAAATTTAAAAGAGGATTTGAGAATAAATGATTGAATTATTGGTTGGATTAAAGCAACAATTTTAATAAGTGAGAAAAGGGATAACATGGTTGTTTTTAGTTGTTATTTGTATTCCAAAATTGTAACATAGCAAGTATGAAACCAAAGTTTGAAAAAGGTTTGAATTTGAGTTGTGAAAACAGGATAAAACAGATAGAAAACAAATGCAAACAATAAGTAAACATGATGACATGATGCATTGCTTGAAATTAAACAAGGAATCAAACATTCTAAGGGTTGTTTTCATACTTGGATGTTACAAAACGCCCCCCCTTGAAGGAATCGCGCCCCGAGATTCCCTACTGAGAAATGAATAGGTCCGGATACTTCTTGCGAAGATCCTCTTCGGTCTCCCACGTTGCCTCTTTATCAGAATGATGCGACCATTGGACTTTCAAGAACTTGGTGCTCTTGTTGCGAGTCTTACGCTCGGTCTCATCGAGAATACGAATAGGGTGCTCCTCATAAGATAGATCATCTTGCAGCTCAATGGAATCATGATCAACTGCACGATCTGGATCTTTGAAACACTTCTTGAGTTGTGACACGTGGAACACATCGTGCACTTTGGAAAGTTTTTCTGGAAGTTCAAGACGATAAGCATTCTCTGCACGTCTTGAGAGGATGTTGAAAGGGCCAATGTATCTTGGTGCAAGCTTTCCTTTCACACCAAAACGATGGGTGCCTCTGAGGGGAGTTACACGGAGATATGCCTTATCACCAGGTGCATAGACCATATCCCTGTGCTTGCTATCATAATAGCTCTTCTGACGAGACTGAGCAATCCTGAGATTGTCACGAATGATACGAACTTTCTCCTCGGCTTCCTTAACTATGTCAGGGCCTAAAAGTGAACGTTCACCAGCTCCAGACCAATTGATTGGACTCCTGCATCTGCGACCATACAGTGCCTCAAATGGTGCCATTCCTAGGCTTGCCTGGTAGCTGTTGTTGTAGGAGAATTCAGCATATGGAAGGCAATCCTCCCATTTCATGCCAAAGGAGAGACCACATGCTCTGAGCATATCCTCGAGAATCTGATTGACTCTTTCGACTTGCCCCTGAGACTGAGGGTGATAAGCTGTGCTGAACAGAAGTTTAGTGCCCAATGCTTCTTGAAAGCTTTTCCAGAAATGAGAAGTGAAAATACTTCCACGGTCTGAGCTTATTTCCAATGGAACACCATGAAGGGGAACAACCTTTGCTGTGTAGAGCTCTGCTAACTGGCTAGCTGAGATAGTTTCCTTTACAGCATAGAAGTGAGCAACCTTAGTAAGACGATCAATAACAACGAAGATTGCATCGTTGCCCTTTTTGGACTTTGGAAACCCAGTAACGAAGTCCATTTCAATCATGTCCCACTTCCACTCAGGAATTTTCAGGGGTTGGAGTAGACCTGCTGTCTTCTGATGGACTGCCTTAACACGTTGACAAACGTCGCATTCAGAAACGTATTGAGCAATTTCACGTTTCATGCCAGACCACCAATACAGAGTCTTGAGATCCTGGTACATCTTTGTACTTCCAGGGTGAATGGATAGAGGAGTTTCATGAGCCTCCTTGAGAATGATATCCTTGAGACTTTGAATCTGAGGGACTGCAATGCGTCTTTCGAAGAACACAGTTCCCTTGTCATCAATTGAGAAGGACTTGAACTTATCATTGCCCTCCTTGATGTGATCCACAATCTTCTTGATTTCATTATCACGAAGTTGTTCAGAACGAATCTTGTCCTCAAGAGTTGGACTGGCTGTCAAGCTAGCAAGGTATCCTTCCGGAACAAGACCAAGGTTCAGCTTCTGGAATTCTTCATGAAGTGGAGGTTGGCTTTCCATGATCATGAGATTATTGCAATAGGATTTGCGACTGAGAGCATCGGCCATAACATTAGCCTTGCCTGGAGTGTAAGAAATGGTGAGATCAAAGTCTTTAATCTTCTCAATCCATCTCCTTTGCCTGAGGTTCAGATCTGGCTGAGTGAAGATGTATTTCAGACTCTTGTGATCGGAAAAGATTTCAGTTTTGTTACCCAACAAGTATTGTCTCCATTTCTTGAGGGCAAACACAACTGCTGCAAGTTCAAGATCATGAGTGGGATAGTTTTGCTCATGTGGGTTCAACTGACGTGAAGCATAAGCCACAACTTGACGTTCTTGCATAAGAACTGCTCCTAAGCCTTGGAGAGATGCATCACAGAATATCTGGAAAGATTTGGTGGTGTCGGGGCCAACTAGAACAGGTGTGGAAGTGAGTTTAGTCTTCAGGAGGTTGAAACTCTCATCACATTGTGGAGTCCAAACGAACTTTTTGTCCTTCTTTGTGAGATCAGTGAGAGGTTTAGCAATCTTAGAAAAGTTTTGGACGAAACGACGGCAATAGCTAGCCAAGCCAAGAAAGCTTCTAACTTGTTTCACCGTCTTAGGGGGTTTCCAATCAACAATTGCCTTAACCTTTTCCGGGTCAATGGCTATGCCTTTGGCAGAGATGATATGACCAAGATATGCAACTTCTGGAATCCAGAACTCACATTTGGAAAACTTGGCATACAGACGATGCTCGCGAAGTTTCATGAGAGTGAGACGAAGGTGTTCTCCATGCTCTTCCTCGGATTTTGAGTAGACTAGAATGTCATCAAGATATACCACAACGAACTTGTCGAGGTATTCATGGAAGACAGAATTCATGAGTCTTGAGAAGGTCGCCGGTGCATTGGTGAGACCAAAGGACATGACGGTGTATTCATATAGACCGTACCGAGTGGTGAAAGCCGTCTTAGGAATATCTTCCTTTCCGATCTTTATCTGATGGTAACCCATCCTCAAATCCAACTTTGAGAATATTGAGGCTCCAGCAAGTTGATCAAAAAGATCATCGATACGAGGAAGTGGATACTTGTTCTTGATGGTTTTCTCGTTGAGAGGACGATAGTCAACCACGAGTCTTTTAGTTTGATCCTTCTTGGCAACAAACAGAGTTGGGCAACCCCAAGCGGAGGAACTAGGCTGAATGAAACCTTTGTCCATATACATATCGATTTGCTCCTTCAACAATTTCAGTTCAGGAGGAGCTATCTTATATGGATGCTTAGAGATTGGAGCAGTACCTGGCTCAAGCTCGATCACGAACTCAACTGCTCTGTCCGGAGGCATCCCTGGCAACTCTTCTGGAAAGACGTCAGGGAATTCACAAACCACCGGAACATTTTCAATTGCCGGAAGGGGTTTGGCATCGAGGCTGAACAGCTGAGCAGAAGTTGATCCATATGGAGAATAGACTATCTGGCCTGAAGTGTGGGAGAGAGTTATTGACTTTTGAGCACAGTCAATTTTAGCTTTGTGGGTCTTCAACCAATCCATACCCAGAATGACATCAATGTCAGAATTTCCCAGCAACATGAGTGAAGCAAGGAATACACGACCTCCAATTAGGATCTCATTGTCCATGCTTATCTTGGAAGTCAACATTTGCGGTCCCGGAGAGTGAACAGTCATTTGATTGCTTAGCGGAACCAGAACTAGGTTGTATGCTTTTGCAAAAATCTTTGACACAAATGAATGCGATGCTCCAGTATCAAACAACACTTTAGCTGGAATAGAGTTTACGGGTAATATACCGAGAACGACGTCAGCAGCCTCTTCGGCTTTGTCGGCCTTGATATGGTTCACCCTCGCGTTCCTCCCGACAGGCCTATTGTTGGAGTTGAAGGCTTTAGCCGGAGGAGCACGAACCATAGCCTGGTTGGTGTTGGGGCGAGGAGGTAGGGGTAGCTGCTTCTGAGTGCACTTATCAGCATAATGTCCAGTCTCCTTGCACTTGTAGCAAGTGACGACACGAGAAGGACCCGGCCTTGGCTGCCCCATCGGAAACCTCTGACCCTGCATCTGAGATGGGTTGGGTGGGCGGGGACCAAAGCCTGGAGAAGCTTGGGCATTTGGAGCCCGAGTGACAGCACCATTTGGCACCCAGATGCGGCGCTTCTGCGGAGGGGTGGTCATGTTGGAGGAGGAACCACCCTCACGCGAGTGCTTGCGCGACTCCTCGAACGCCTTGCGCCCATTCTCCTCATTGAGCGCGGTGTTCACAAGCTCGACGAAGTCCTTGCACTTGATGTTGGTGAGAGCGTACTTCAGTTCCGGGTTAAAACCTCGGCGGAACCTCGCCATCTTCTTGGCTTCGGTGGACACTTCGTCACCAGCGTACCGAGCGAGACGATTGAACTCGTTCTGGTAGCCGAGAACGTCCAGCTTGCCCTGTCTGAGAGAGCAGAATTCCTCACGCATCTTTTCCATGAGACCATCCGGGATGTGGTGCTTCAGGAAGGCATCTCTGAAACATCCCCAGTTGATAGGAAAGCCAGCCCTCATGGCCTGGTAGTTCTCCCACCAAGTAGCTGCCTGACCCTTCAGTAGGTAGGTGGCGTACTTGACCTTATCCTCTTCAGCAACATGAGCTATCTCCAGAGCTCTTGCTACGTCACGGATCCATTCATCAGCATCCAGGGGCTCACGTGTTGCCACGAAAGCTTTTGGGCCCAAGCTGAGGAAGTCCTTGATGGTGACCCTTGGAGCATTCTGGTTGTGTTGCTGGTTAGCCTGGATCTGGGCCATCTGTGTCACCACTTGGGTCATCTGAGCCAACAGCTCCCCCATTGGTGGTGGCGGTGGCGGGTTGTTCCTGGTTGGAGGCATCCTGAACAGAAATTCATTTTAGCACAACAACAGAAAAGGATAGACTTGGTAACCGAAAGATAGATTATTCCGACGCATGAATAGATAACCAACAGGTACATCACCACATGTTCAAATACATCAGAATATCCAACAGACCAAATACATGGTTCGAAAACGAAAGGATAAACTAGACACAGCTAGTAATGGATACAACGGTACTCCCATGCTCATCACGCAGGACGGCGGTGAGTAGTACGACGAGAGATACGGTGAGGAGGAATCCCACGGAAGTAGGTATCACGACGATCCCTGTAGATAGGAACTGCTCTGAGAGCAACTCTCGGTGTCGTGAAGTAGGAAGCGTCGTATCCCTGTGCTCCATAGCGGGGAATCCCTGTGTAACCAGCTCCGAGATCGAGAAGTGGACCTCTGATCGGCTCGTAACCTCCAGCATCTGGCAACGGAAGACCAGCTGGCTGAACGACACGTGAGAAGCGCTCGTCTCCAACAAAGTCTGTGGTGTACGTCGCCAGACGAGTGAGAGCAAGGCGGAGCTGCTCCCTGACTGAGGCTAACTCCTGAGAAAGTGCGGAAGCAACAGCATCACTGTGACTAGCGAACTGGGCAGTGACCTGGAGCCTGGAGCTATCAGTCTCGTAGGTATCCATGTCACGGTGGATAGTGAAGTGAGCTCCTGCTGCCGTGATGTAACCACGGGGGATGTGACGAAAGCTAGACTTATCAAACCCCCAGTAGTCAGCACGGAGAACGGTGACACTCACGTACGCTGCCTGCTGCACTGCCATATCCACTGTGGACCCTACTGCCTCGTACTGGTGTGCAATGCTCCTGCCATCATCCGACAGAATGTAGACGATAGCCCGGTAGCAAGTCTGGTCACACTCTCGCTGGTGCTCGTAGACCTGGTACTCTGGTGCCCAATGGAACCCCAGAAAGGTAACCATGTCTCTCAGCAACTCCGGAAAACCAGCGGTGCTCTCACAGCGAGTCATGCGTACCACCTGCGGATAGTAGTTGAGACCCATCTGCAGATTATTTGGAAGGTTTTGATTAGAATCCGGTAGATGAAAAAGGATGTGGAAAACAACAACAAGGTTGAACGGACGAAAGGATGTTGAGAAGAACATGATATCGAAGCAACATCGGGAAAACGAGACCAAAAGTCCTGAGGTACTACAGATAACCCAAAACACGTGAAATCCTAACTTAAAAGTTTAGGTGAGAACAGAAAACAACGTTGCACTTCCTTACCAGAAAAAGGGTGGGTGGGTGGGGAAAGAAGAAAAAATGGCAGAATTCCTACTCTCACGTTTCATTTTTCCTATATAGCTACAAAATAGTTTCTAGACTCAACTGCGACCAGTAAAAAGGGATCCTACAGGCAGACAGGCTCTGATACCATTTGTCGCACCCTGGGTTTCTAGAGGATACTCTCCGCACGAACTGGAAGTCAGGTGCTTGGATTATGGGGCAAACATGCTCCCACGTCCCAGCTTCCTGGTAGGCCTGCGCTTATGCGCGACAACACAAGCCCTGCTTCCACCGTCGAAGTAAACTATCCGCTAGGAACCTAAAGGCACTACTGTCGACGTACTTCATAATCAAACACGCACGGTACGTCAACAGTTTGGTACGAATGATAACACAGAATGTCTCTACGACACAAAAGGATGAAATAAGGGCAACTGTCCTTCACTAAGGCAGAAAAATATCGAATACAGTCATCCAGAGGACACATGTCCCAACATATCATCCATTACAACAGCGGAAGCAATCAAAGGGTCTGAGTACAGACAAATCCATGGCTTAAGAAGCCTGAGAAAATAAATAAAAGCGAAGCCCATCCACGAAGGTCTGGATCCTGCCCTGGTCCAGCTAACTACTCGTCTGCAGCGTCGTCGAACTCCACAAAGTAGCCATCCTGGGAAGCATCGTAGTCGTAGTAGTACTCTGCGTAAACCACAGCCCCAACGGGGTCAGTACATCCAAGTACTGGCAAGCAAGACTCACAGTTCATCAAGGAGTTACCCGTCAACACAAGCATAGATGCTTGGGATCAACGGAAGGAAGGGTGATATAACAGTTGCTGCTGGCTGCTCTAACCAACTACAGAATATAACTACAAGTTCCGGCTAACAGACAAGATAAGATCGAGGATTGTAACCAACTGAAAGATAACTCCAACCAAACCCATCCTGGATCTCGCCCCTTATCCAAAGAAGCGATCCGAGGATAACTCACACAGTTGTAAATAAGGTGAATCAAGTTATTGTGTGGATAACCTATTACTAGTCAGGTTATTAATCATTGGGTGAAACATGATTGATCATTATGTTGAAGTTGTCCTGAGTACTTGTTAGCCAGTACTTTCACCAAGTAATCCATAACCGCGGAAAACACGGCTTCTCGAGAAGATTATCCCTGCAGGGTTGCACCAATTTGGCCGTACACTCAAGAATAACCCGCCAGATGGGAAGCTAACCCACCAAGCGGGGTACTCTACACAACCAACCATTCTCCGCATCAAGCCCAAAGCACCTTGGGCGCACGGCTAATCGAGCCCAGAAGAAAATGGACCCTCATAGCACTCTAAGAACGTGTCCCCCTATATGCCGACTACAAAAGTTCCACCCTGCGCTGGGCTCGCAAAAACATGCATGCGGCAAATGGAAAACACGAACTAAATGAGGCGATTTGGACGAGATGCGAATCAGGTCAAGTTGAGGGGGGCGCCCATACTCGCTTCCCAAATGCGGGTAGTGCGCTCATCATGGATCAGTAGACAAGACCCTTTTCCTATTAGGGTCGACACTAGCAGGCTCCAAAACCACTCATGGGCCTCCTGCCGGTGCCTTATCATCAAGTTATTATTACCATTAGCAAATAACAGGATTGATTGATTAATAACGAGCCCCGGTACAGGATAATAAGATAGTAACAGTAGTAACCGACAACAGACTCGAGTAAAAGCAACCCTAAGCATGCTAGATAATACTAAGGCACAAGCAAAGGCTATGGGTATGGAGGTGGTGGCAATATCATGGCTCAAGGTATCATGTGATGGGTTCGGAGAACAAGCAACGATACATAGGGCTAGCAATAGTAGACAAAAGATAGTATCGACAACAAGTGTGGAAAGGAACTCTATGATTCATGTGAGTGATAACTTGCCTGGCAGCTCAGTATCGTACTGGGCTAGGTCCTGAGAAGTGGTGTCGTAAGGATCGTCGGTCTCAACGTAGTCGTCGTCTAACCGAGAAGAAGCAAACAAACAAAACAGGTATGTAAACAAACATTGACATGGCATTGTGCACAATCAACTATGATGCATGACAATTTAATAGATGCAACAAAATAACCTATTTGATATGATAACACAATTTAAATGGACTGATATGCAACTGTGAGTTGCATATGACAAGCCCATGGAATTTGGTTAGTTTATTTGTTTTCCAACTAATCAACAGATGATAATGGATTAGCATGATGCATGCAAAAGGAAAACAGCAAAATAACAACATTAGAACCAAATTACAATAGGTTGTAGCAATTTAAAAGTTTGTTATTAATTTTGGAAAATTTTGGGTGCATTAGAGGTACCACACATGTAGTTGTTGTTTTCAACCATTTAAAATGTTCAAAACAAATAACAAAGTTGATATTTGAAAAGAACATCAAATTCTGGTTGGATTACATGTTTCACAATTTGAAATTGGACTTTGGATTATTTAGTTATGAATTAAACAAAATTAAACAATTTTTAATTGAATTTAAACATGATTTAAATAGATTGGGCAATTTAAATTGTTCAAACCAGAAAACAAAATTTATATTTGAGTAGAGCATTCAAAAAGGTGTGAAAAACATATTTTAGTTGAATTATTTGGAAACAGTATGAATTAGGTATGAATTATTCCAAATTGCATTTGAATTATTTGGATTTGAATTTAAATTGCATTTTGAAAATTCAAAACAGAACACAAATTGCATATTTGGAAAGATTATAAAATTTGGATCAGAATAGACATCAGGTTTGTATTTATTGGATTTACAAAATGAAAGTTATTGAATTTCAAAGTTTTGATTTAATTCTGCTATTTAAAAGAGAATAGAATTTAAAACAGATTCATTTTATTCCTTTTTATACGCACAGGAGGCGTACCCACAGGCACTGCCCTGTGGGCCCTGGGCTTGCGTGGCGTGTGCGTGCTGGCGTGGCAAGGAGGGCCACTGCCAGGTGGGGCCGCACGCTGGGCGAAATTCGCAAAAGAATTTGCGGCCGCGGGGCTCGAACCCGCGAGCTCGCTGTGTGTGCAAAAGGCTCGGACCGCTGCGCTGCTGCTGTGTGTTTGTCAGTAGAGGGGGAGGTTTCAGGTTAAGGTTCAGATCCCGCTCGTATCTGACGAAACTGACGAACGGCGCGGTGCTCGACTGACAGAAAGTGGACGCCGGCGATCAACGGCGCGAGCGGGCATGCGCGTGTGCTGCGATGCGATCTGGTGGACGTGCACGGTGCGGTGGTGATTACGAACAGCAGAGAGGGAGGAGGGAACGGTGGTGGTCGCTCACCGCGGTGGCTGCCGTGGATGAACTCGACGGCGGCGCGGTCACGGACGGTGTCGAGGGTGTGACGCTTCCCCGTGCCTCCGTAGATGTTCAACACGTAGAGGAGGAAGAGGTGGTGCTAGCCCAGCGGTCCAACGGCGGTGGGAGGCTCTGCAACGGCGACGAACCACTCGGGTTCAGAAAAGATGGCACGGTGGCCGGAAGGAAAAACGAGGACGGCGTCGATGATCTGGTGCTTACCAGAGGGGATCCTGGGGTCCAGTAGAGAGAGAGTAGAGAGGCGACGCGATGGCAGCTGAGGGATGGCTAGGTGGGAGAGAGATACGGCGGCGCCATGGAGTTCGTCAGAGGATCGACGGCGGCGTCGAGTTGCAGTGAGGGAAAACGACAGCGAGGAGGTGATTGGCGGCGATCGCGAGGAGGAGGAGGAAACCTAGGCGTCTAGGGTTTCTCCCAGGGGGCTAGGGGGGTTTTATAGGGCCGCGGGGCTGCTCCTGGCCGCCGGAGTCGCGCGGGGGCCGCCGTGGCTCCGCTGGATGCACGCCGTACAGGTGGGAGACGACGCCGATGAGCTCGCACGGATCTTGGCGCAGCTCGAACCGGTAAGTGGTGCTGCGCGGGCTGGGCTGCGGTGCGCGCGCGCGTAGAGCTAGGTGGGCTGGGCCAGTAGCTTAGCTGCCGCGCGCTTTTCTCTTTTATTCTTTTCTAGTTTTTATTATTTTTTTTTTGCATTCTGCTTTTGGAAGAAAGTTGTTAAGGTTTTATTTGAGAAAAATTCTAGAAAAATTAGGTTAAGCTTTTTAATTAATTAGTAACCACAATATCAACTTGGATTTCCAAAATGAAATTTTAAAATTGTAGTTAGTGTTTGAAACCAAATATGGGGAATTTTCATATTTAATTTCTTTATTGAAAACAACATTTGAATAGGGTTACCCCTAGTTTTAAAACATGATTTTAGAATCACAAAGTGTGGTGAAATTTGATGGGTTCAAAATAAGTACTGATTTGAACTTGTTTTGAAATTTAAAAGAGGATTTGAGAATAAATGATTGAATTATTGGTTGGATTAAAGCAACAATTTTAATAAGTGAGAAAAGGGATAACATGGTTGTTTTTAGTTGTTATTTGTATTCCAAAATTGTAACATAGCAAGTATGAAACCAAAGTTTGAAAAAGGTTTGAATTTGAGTTGTGAAAACAGGATAAAACAGATAGAAAACAAATGCAAACAATAAGTAAACATGATGACATGATGCATTGCTTGAAATTAAACAAGGAATCAAACATTCTAAGGGTTGTTTTCATACTTGGATGTTACAAAGATTAACAGGTTGTTGTTTAACATCGAGCCCCAGAATAAACAGCTATGATAACAGGAAGTAACCGATAGCAGACTCGAGCAAAACAACCCTAAGCATGCTAGTAGGACACGGGCCCAAGCAAAGACTGGAGGTGAGGCAATATCAGGGTTCAGGGTATCATGTGATAGGTTAGTAACAGAAGCAACGATACATATGGCTAGCAGAAATAGACAACGGGAAGTATCGGTAACCAATGTTGAAAGGAACACAATGGGTCATGTGAGTGATAACTTGCCTGCAAACTCAGTAGCCTGGTACTGGGCTAGATCCTCAGAAGGGGTGTCGTAAACATCGTCGGTCTCAACGTCGTCGTCTATCTGAGAAGAAGCAAACAAACAATACAGGAAGATAAACAATCAATATCATGGCATAGTGCACAATCATGGGATGATGCATGACAATTTAATGGATGCATCAAAATAAGCTAGTTGACATGGTAACACCATTTAAATGGACACATATGCAATTTTGAGTTGCATATGAAAAGCCCATGAATTTTGGTTAGATTATTTGTTTTCCAACTAATCAACAGGTGAAGGTGGATTATCATGATGCATGGATGAGGAAAACAACAAAATAACAACATTAGAACCAAATGGAAATGAGGTTTACCAATTTAGAAATTTAGTTATTAATTTAGGGAATTTTTGGTTCCTTAAAGGGATTACACAAGTAATTGTTGTTTTCACCAATTTAAATGGTGCAAAATAAATAACAAAATTCATATTTGAAAAGATCATAAAATTTTGGGTGGATTACATGTTTCAAATATTGAAAAAGGAATTAGGATGAATTTATTATGACTTAAACAAAACAAGTTTTAAATGAGTTTAAAACAAGTTTGAATATTATTTGAATTTTATTTGTTCCAAACATAAATTCAAATTCATATTTGAAAAGTTTATACTTTTCTAGTTTGAAAACATATTTTACATGTTCAAAAATAATTTAATTTGAGCAAGTTATGAATTTATCAAATTTAAATGATTTAAACAAGGTTTAAATTATTTAGGCAATTTAAATTATTCAAACCATGAAACAAAATTTACATTTGAATAGGTGGTTCAAAATGGTATGGAAAACATATTTTATTTGCATTATTTGGATTAATTATGATTTACTTATGGATTTTATCAAATTGCAATTGAATTATTTGAATTCAAATTTGAAATGCATTTGAAAAATTCAAAACAGGAAACAAATGTTACCATTAGATAGAGAATTAAATTTGGATCAACACACATATTTTATTTTTGTTATTTGGAGTTATAAAATAAAAGTTATTAGCTTTTTAAAACTAGGGACCATTCTGTAATTTTAAAAGGACTTAATAGAAAAGAAAAAGGCTTAAAAACGTTTTATACCGCACTGCTGTCTACCCTAGACACTGGCAGTGGGCCTAGGGCTAACGCGCGCTTGCGTGGCAGCAAGGGCCACTGATGAGTGGGGCCTGCCTGTCAGCCCCGCGCATAAAAATGTGGTTTTTATTCCACGGAACCACGGCTCGAACTCGGGACCTGCTGCGCGCTCGCTAGCGCTGTTGCCAATACGGTAAGTTCAGTGTGTTGACAGAAACAGAGATGCAGTGAGGTTATATTTCAAACGCGCATTAACTGAATTTTCTGACAGCGCTCGCTAACTGAACCTCGACGGGAAACAACGGGTCGTTGCTCGCCGGCGGGGATCACCGGGGTGCTGCTCGTTCTCGTTGTACTTGCGCAGCGTGTGGATGCGGGATGCGGCAACGTGCGCGGCAGAGAGGAGGGGATGGAGGCAGGGTGGCTCACCGGCGATTGCAAACGTGACAGAGGCTCGGGGACGATCTCGTCGGCGACAGCGGCGTGGACGAGGACGGCGGCGCGGCTACAGAGCGTCTCCGGAATGGCTCCGGTGTTTAAACGGACGAGGGAGAGGTGGAGGTTCGATTCCCGGGGCTAGGTGGGTGAGTGGAGCGTCGAGGCGGTGGGGACCATCGGAGTTTCAGAGATCGTTTCTCCGGTGAGGTTCATGAAGGGGAACGTAGCATAGAAAACAAAAATTTTCCTACGCGAGAGATACCCGAAAGGCCAAGATCTAATCTAGGAGACGAAGTGCAACGGGCAACAAGAGGGTTAAGGAGAACACATACCCTCGAAGACTCAAAGTGGTACGAGATCAAATCTCGTTGTTGGCGTAGTCGTACTCACACCGATCCCGATAGCGAGAAGATGGCACCGCAATCCGGCGGTGCATCCGTGATCGGTCACACGTACGGTTGATGACGACCTCCGTTCCCTCGTTCCAGCGGGGCGCGGAAGTAGAGGATCCCTCGGAACTCCAGCAGCACGACGGCGTGGTGGTGAAGAAGAATCCCACGGTCAGGGCTTCGCCAAGCCGGAGACCATGAAATGGAGCAGCGGGTGGAGGGAAAGGGAAGTGGCCAAGTGTGTGAATGAGGAGGAGCCCTCACCCTCCTTTTATAGGGAGAGGGAGGCAGCCCAAAGGTGGGGTGCGGCCAGCCATGGTGGTGCCCCCACCTCTTCCCTCTTCATGTGAGTGGAAGCTCCACTCACACCCACTCATGCTCCCATAATTTCCCACTTGGAAAATCCAAAGGTTTTCTTTTAATAAATAAATAAAACCTTTTTATTTCTTTATTTCAGCATTTGTTAATTCTATTAACAAACTTTTGCATATAGCACCTCGAATCATTTGTTAATTCTATTAACAACCATTCAACGAAAAACCCCTTGAACTATTTCAATTTTCCCCGAAACAATTTCGGTGCTGTCCAAAATATTCTTCGATATTCCGTATCCTCTCAAATGCGTCATCGAACCTTAAGTGTGTCACCCTACGGTTCGCGAATAAGATAGACATGATCGAGACTCCTCTCCGATCAATAATCAACAGCGGGATCTGGAGATCCGTGATGACTCCTATATATTCAACGATGACTCTCGTGATCGTGTGAACCAACAACGCCGTGAACTATTCCCTTTGTCTCGCGATATTTTACTTGTCCGAGATTCGATCATTGGTATCAACCATACCTTGTTCAATCTCGTTACCGACAAGTACTCTTTTCTCGTTCCCGTGATATAACATCCTTGTGATCATATCACGTGCTTGCAAGCGGTTTCGATGTGATATCACCGAGAGGGCCCAGAGTATATCTCTCCGTCATTTGGATGGACAAATCCCACTCTTGATCCATGATCCTCAACTAATACTTTCCGAATACTTAACGACACCTTTATAGTCACCCTGTTACGGTGTGACGTTTGATGCCATCAAAGCACTCTTCCGGTATCAGTGATTGACATGATCTCATGGTCTAAGGAATAAGTTACTTCGTATGTTTGATATAACAATGTAAACTAAATGACTTGATCGCATTGCTATATTATCTTTGGGTATATGTTCATCACATCATTCTTCTAATGACATGACCCCGTTATTAATAACATCCAATGTTCATGATCAGGAAACCTTGATCATCTATTAATCAACGAGCTAGTTAAAAGAGAGGCTTTACTAGGAACCATTGTTTGTTTATTAAGCACACATGTATCAACGTTTCCGGTTAATACAATTCTAGCATGAGAAATAAACATTCATCATAAACAAGGAATAAGATAATAACCATTTTATTATTGCCTCTCGGGCATATTCCCTTCAGTCTCCCACTTGCACTAGAGTCAATAATCTAGTCTGTAAGCACTTAAACACATATGGCGTACCAGTGTTATTACCATGCTTCGCATGTGGTAAACATTATCAAAAAGATCTGAACTGTTCAGGTCCTATTGTATTTGCATGTTCTTTGCGTCTACACGCATCACTCATTCTCTAATGAGATGGCTTTGTATATATATAGTCAATTCGTGAAAACTTAATTCCTCAGCTTAAACTGATGTCACTAACATTGTGAAAATGTAGCTTCATAGTGTTAGCATTCTTGGAAACTCACCAAGTTCCGGTGATACCTTAATTCCTCAGCTTAAACTGATGTTACTAACATTGTGAAAATGTAGCTTCATAGTTTCAGCATTCTTGGAAATTCACCAAGTTCAATAAAGAACTCCTTGACACAAAATACGCTTATAATTAGTTGTCAACACAACGATATACTTTAGCCTTTGTTGTAGTATCTGTCACAATATTTTAATTTTGAAACTCTTTCAAATCCAGCATGGAACTTTCTTCCATCCTATTGTGCTACCCTTCATCACATATTTTAATTGAGATAAAATTACTTGAATAAATGACAAGACTATTAGTGTAACATATTACAACTATTATTTTGTCATTACTATATAGGAAAACAGATCCTTAGCATTTCTAAAATGACACAAGGATCTCTCCCACTGTTGTCTAATCATCATATGAATTATCCTACTATAACATTTTATAGCATAGGACTCATCTGGTTGTGTACATAGCATGGAAACATGACTTAGAAATCTCAATTTCAATGATGCTCATCATGTGTCAAAACACATGAATCTTGCTCAATTATTTTCCATGTGACAAGAACTCCTTCTTATCAATTTTATATTGACTTACTTCAATATTTCATCTATGTAATTTGGCTTCAATCATATCAGGCGCTTGAATCCATCTTTTATAGACATCGATGCCCAATATCTTCCAAGCCTTTCATCAATATGAAAATCTTAATCGTGTTAATTTAAAATACATATTTTCCAATCAACCATATGTCATCTACATAAAGTATTGGAAATATGTCATAGCGCTCCCACTTAATTTCTTGTAACTTTACAAGCATCTTTATCGTTCATGATGGAATCAAACTTTTTTGATAACTTCATTAAGGTAAAGATTTCAACTTCGTTATGCTCACTTCAACCATTGAAGTGTGCATACCTTTCTAGCAACCTTTTTGAATTTTACAAAACTCTCAGACTGTGTCAAGTACACATCCTTGATAAAACTTCCTTGAGAGGAGAGTTGGTTTTGTTATTCAACTGCCATATCATAATATGTAACCTTTTGCTAGAACTATCCGCAAAGACTAAAGCATCACTACGGAAGATCAAAATCTTGTAGTAGTTAACTCTTTGAACTTCGTCGAAAACAACTTTTCGATAAGTACAATTTTAATAAGATGTAAAATCCATGTCTTTGTCGCTATATAGACCCTTTTGCTATCGCTAGGCATCATGCCTATCGAAAGGACTACCAAGTCACATACTTGATATTCATACAAGGATACTATGGCGGATATAATGACTCATAGTCAATTTTACGAAGCCAGTGCCCATCATTTGCTTCCTTTATAAGGTCCAGGTCCTTTGTTGTCAAAACAACACTTTATACTTAAACCACAAGTTGTTCAAAGTACAAAGTTTTTGGACTTTTCTGCTACAGTTCGCAAACTCATTTGAAGTATCTACAACATTTGTAGTGTCTTCTACTTAGTCAAAATAGTAAACCCCGGAACAACTTCCAGTGCTGCGCTACTCTTGACATGATAACGGAGATTCTGTAATCTTGTTGAGTTTGTACCGTGCTCCCACTCACTTGTTTCGCAAGAACTACTTTCTCGAGAAATCAACCCTTTCTGACAAACAACATTTGTCTTTTGGTTCGGTGATAGGAGAAATACCCAATGTTTTATTTGGGATAACCTTATAAACATATATTTATCCTATTTTGGTTGTAAACATTTTACACATGCTATGCATACCAAAACTTAAGAAAAATGACAATTCGGGTCATTACCCAAACCATATCTTATATGTTGTCAGTTTCAACGAATCATGATGGTGCTCTTTTCAGTGTAAAAGCGGTTGTCCTTAATGTATAAACTACAAAATTATAATGGCAATTTTATTAATCTTACCATGTCAAACAGGGTTTGATTTTGTCTTTTGAATACTCCAATCTAATGTGGGGTATTCGAGAAGTATAAGTTGTAGAACAATTCTGCAACTTCTCATATGTTTTGCTAAACTTGTAACTCAAACTTTATCCTTTATGATCCAATCATAAATACTTGATTATCTTGTTACATTGATTTTAACTTCATATTAACAACCTTTTGAACCAATTCAAAATGTCAAACTCTATTCCCTTTAAATAGATATACTCACATATCTACTTAAATCATCGACAGAATTTTATGAAGGAAAAATTAATCCACCATACATGACTACACATAATGGACTATATACATCAATATGTATAATCTCCACTAAATTAGTCGTCCATTCTACTTTGGCCTATGAACGGAATTCTAGTCATCTTTTGGAAGAGGTCTCACAAGCGTCAATTTACTCAAAACAAAATGACTCCGGAAGTCCATCAATATGGAGTTCCTTCATGTTTTCCTTTCCGATATGAACTAAAATGGTGGTGTCACAATTTAAGTGAAAATCTTTTACGTCTTGCAACGTTTAGCATTCAGTCTTATAGATGTTTACTTTACCAACATGATTTATATTAACATATCCATCAATTATGGAATATGATCATAGTTTGAACAATCTCATTTGTTCTCACAAAAGACTAGAACAAAATAACAAATTATTAAGTTCTTCAAATAAATCTCGACTGGTTGGTTCGATACGACAATGAACACAATAACAATTTATTTATGTTCTTGTCATAATCGATTCCACATCTATTACTAGTTCCTTTTAGGCCCTTGTATTTCTTGCATTGCGTTGCTTTGTATGACAACTCATACCAACCAATGTGGTATCAAAATACCCAAAAATACTTTGTTAACTAGTAATACATCTATAACTTGTATATCAAGCATATACTCCCGAGCTGGACTTTTCCAGTTATCTTCTTTTTCTGCCATATATCTTTTTTGTAATTCTATTTTCAATATTCCCTTTCCTTTATAGAAGAATCATTCAACATCAAACAATGCTAGTCTTACTAGCTCATTTTCTTTGGCGTGTTAGTCATATACTATCACCCATTGAGTCATACTTTGAGTTTGATTGTTCTACTAATATCACCATATTAATAGCATTCTTCTAGATTCCACTCTTAGCAATTTCCAAGTAAGGTAAACTACTTTACCCATACTTCTAATCCATCCCATCATAACAATTTTATGATTAAGCTACTATAGCTCGAAGGAAGGAATTTAGAGGATAATTTTTAGCATCCAATTTCTTGGAATATTCAAACGCCTAGCGTCTTCAATCATTGCATATATTCAGATAATATAAGCAAACATTGTCACGCTAAATTTGCATATATTCAGATAATATAAGCAAACATTGTCACCGCTAAATTATACTCAGTCATGTTGCCACAAATAAGTTTCTAGATATCAATATATCTTTCACTTGATTGTTTCTGAAAACAATTCTTTTCAGTTCCTAAACCACTTTGATCAACAAAACATTCTTTTGAAGATAAAGTGATACAGAAGCAACCATGACTTTGGATTCTAAGTAGGAATTGGTTGCTCTCTAGATCAATCAATCATTAATCACATGGAGCTAGGTAGGAAATACCGAAAATCTACAATAGGATTCAATTTTAAATTTCACTAATACGGTACCAATCTTAAATGGTATTTACCAGATCATAACAGTTATATCTCAATTAACAATTTAAGTGTAAGGTAGTTATGTGGATGCCAATGACTACTACAAGTTGTGCAAATTCACTTTGATTAGTTGTTCATGATAAATAAGTTCAAGTTAATTCAAAATTAAACCATGAACTCCCACTCAAAAACAACATCCCTCTTAGTCGTCTTTAGTGATTACACAAACCAAATTCACTACACCAAAACCGATCATCACGTGAGATGATGTAGCTTCAAAGGCGAACATCGACATGTTCATCATATCAGCCATATGACTCATGCTTTACCTTTCGGTTACGTGTTCCGAGGCCATGTCTGTACATGCTAGGCTCGCCAAGTAGAACCGTAGTATTGCGTGTGTTTCAAGGCCATGTCTGTACATGCTAGGCTTGAAAACACCCGTTGTATGCGAACGTTGAGTCTATCACACCCGATCATCACGTGGTGTCTCGAAACGACGAACTTTCTTAACGGTGCATACTTAAGGAAGAACACATTATTATCTTGATATTAAGTGAGAGGGATCATCTTATAATGCTACCAACGTTATCTAAGCAAAACAAGATGCATAAAAGGATTAACATCACAAACATCACATGTGAGGATTACGTGATATGATATGGTCCTCCTTGCACTTGATCTCCATCATGTGCATTATGGTATGATCTCAATCATTCCACCGGCGTGGTACCAAGTACCATGGCACCCCAATCTTGATTGTCCATCAATAAGAAGACAATCATATGGATACCTTCCGGTATATCAATAATTTACAAAATAGATCATCTCATAATCAAATTTGTAATATTGACCATGTCACATCACATGCCCAGCAAAAAACTAGTTAGACGCCTCTAATTTATTTTTGCATATTTTACGTGGCTTAGGGCTTTCGATGATAGAACCGTTCATACCTACGAACATCAACCACAACATTGATAAACATATTTTTAGCAACCCTTTGTAGATTAGATCTTAACTATAGTAAGAGAAACAGACACCCGCAAGCCACTTATGCAATACAAGTTGCATGTCAGTTGTGGAACAAGTCTCATGTACGTGGACATGTAAGGTTAGTCCGGGCCGCTTCATCCCACTATGCCACTAAGATCATAAAATAGTCAAGGAGGTAATAACATGATCATCAACGCCCACATACACCTATGTGTTCTACCCGTACAAAACATCTACGCATAGATCCGGCTCTGATACCACTGAAGGGGAACGTAGCATAGAAAACAAAAATTTTCCTACGCGAGAGATACCCGAAAGGCCAAGATCTAATCTAGGAGACGAAGTGCAACGGGCAACAAGAGGGTTAAGGAGAACACATACCCTCGAAGACTCAAAGTGGTACGAGATCAAATCTCGTTGTTGGCGTAGTCGTACTCACACCGATCCCGATAGCGAGAAGATGGCACCGCAATCCGGCGGTGCATCCGTGATCGGTCACACGTACGGTTGATGACGACCTCCGTTCCCTCGTTCCAGCGGGGCGCGGAAGTAGAGGATCCCTCGGAACTCCAGCAGCACGACGGCGTGGTGGTGAAGAAGAATCCCACGGTCAGGGCTTCGCCAAGCCGGAGACCATGAAATGGAGCAGCGGGTGGAGGGAAAGGGAAGTGGCCAAGTGTGTGAATGAGGAGGAGCCCTCACCCTCCTTTTATAGGGAGAGGGAGGCAGCCCAAAGGTGGGGTGCGGCCAGCCATGGTGGTGCCCCCACCTCTTCCCTCTTCATGTGAGTGGAAGCTCCACTCACACCCACTCATGCTCCCATAATTTCCCACTTGGAAAATCCAAAGGTTTTCTTTTAATAAATAAATAAAACCTTTTTATTTCTTTATTTCAGCATTTGTTAATTCTATTAACAAACTTTTGCATATAGCACCTCGAATCATTTGTTAATTCTATTAACAACCATTCAACGAAAAACCCCTTGAACTATTTCAATTTTCCCCGAAACAATTTCGGTGCTGTCCAAAATATTCTTCGATATTCCGTATCCTCTCAAATGCGTCATCGAACCTTAAGTGTGTCACCCTACGGTTCGCGAATAAGATAGACATGATCGAGACTCCTCTCCGATCAATAATCAACAGCGGGATCTGGAGATCCGTGATGACTCCTATATATTCAACGATGACTCTCGTGATCGTGTGAACCAACAACGCCGTGAACTATTCCCTTTGTCTCGCGATATTTTACTTGTCCGAGATTCGATCATTGGTATCAACCATACCTTGTTCAATCTCGTTACCGACAAGTACTCTTTTCTCGTTCCCGTGATATAACATCCTTGTGATCATATCACGTGCTTGCAAGCGGTTTCGATGTGATATCACCGAGAGGGCCCAGAGTATATCTCTCCGTCATTTGGATGGACAAATCCCACTCTTGATCCATGATCCTCAACTAATACTTTCCGAATACTTAACGACACCTTTATAGTCACCCTGTTACGGTGTGACGTTTGATGCCATCAAAGCACTCTTCCGGTATCAGTGATTGACATGATCTCATGGTCTAAGGAATAAGTTACTTCGTATGTTTGATATAACAATGTAAACTAAATGACTTGATCGCATTGCTATATTATCTTTGGGTATATGTTCATCACATCATTCTTCTAATGACATGACCCCGTTATTAATAACATCCAATGTTCATGATCAGGAAACCTTGATCATCTATTAATCAACGAGCTAGTTAAAAGAGAGGCTTTACTAGGAACCATTGTTTGTTTATTAAGCACACATGTATCAACGTTTCCGGTTAATACAATTCTAGCATGAGAAATAAACATTCATCATAAACAAGGAATAAGATAATAACCATTTTATTATTGCCTCTCGGGCATATTCCCTTCAGTTCAGGGAGAGGGGAAAGAGGTGGCAGAGAGGGAAAATCGGCGGCGGGAGCTCGAGGGGAGAGGGGTAGGGCTAGCTAGGGTTGCGCGCAGGGCTAGGGCTGGCTTTATAGAGCTCCAGGAGCTCTCCTGGCCGTCGTGGGGCGCGGCTGCCGCCGTGGCATGGCCGGATGGCCTGCCGTACTGCGGGAAGAAGGGGAAGAAAAAAAACGAAGCGGTACGCGGGATGGAGATGGGCTGGGCTGCGCGCGAGGAGAAGGAAAAAGAAGGTGGGCTGGGCGCAGCCCACTCCCCCTTTGGCGCCAGATTTTTATTTTTAAAATTCTCCTTCTGTTTTTTTTGCAGAAATTGGAATAGGAAGAAAAGGTGGGGTTTTAAGTTAGTAAAAATGTTAGAAAAATTAGGGTAAGCTATTTAGGTTAATAGCAATCAAATGCTAAGTTTTGTTTTCAAAAAGTTTGAAATTAACTTGCTGTTTGGAAGTAATTCAAATTTGGATGATTTTGGGTATCAAATGATTATTAATAAAAACAAACTTGTTAATAGGGTGAACCCTATGTTTAATTATAAACCATTGATTAGGAATGTTGTAGAATTTGCACTAATTCAAATTGGGTACTGTTTGAGGATTTGATTTGAATTTTGAATTGCAAATTGGAAGTAATTGATTGATTAAAACCATGATTTTAATAGTTGAGCATTATGGAACAAAATGAAAGCAATTTGGTTGTTTTTATTTGAACTCTTTATTTAAAAGGTTGTAACAGAGCAAGTATGAAATAAATGTTTGAATATTGTTTGAATTTGAATTGTGAAAACAGAGAAAAACAGATGCAACAAATAAGAAACAAATGCAAACAAATAAATGAGCATGATGACATGATGCAATACTTTAATAAACATGAAACAAACATTCTAAGGGTAGTTTTCATACTTGGGATGTTACAAAACGCCCCCCTTGAAGGAATCGCGCCCCGAGATTCCTACTGAGAAAGGAAAAGGTCCGGATACTTCTTGCGAAGATCCTCTTCGGTCTCCCACGTTGCCTCTTTATCGGAATGATGCGACCACTGCACTTTCAAGAACTTGGTGCTCTTGTTGCGAGTCTTACACTCGGTCTCATTGAGAATACGAACAGGGTGCTCCTCATAAGATAGATCATCTTGCAGTTCAATGGAATCATGATCAACTGCACGATCCGGATCTTTGAAACACCTCTTGAGCTGTGACACATGAAACACATCGTGCACCTTGGATAGTTTTTCTGGAAGTTCAAGACGATAGGCATTTTCCGCACGCCTTGAGAGAATGTTGAAAGGACCAATGTATCTTGGTGCAAGCTTTCCTTTCACACCGAAACGATGAGTGCCTCTGAGGGGAGTTACACGGAGATATGCCTTGTCACCAGGTGCATAGATCATATCCCTGTGCTTGCTGTCATAGTAGCTTTTCTGACGAGACTGAGCAATCTTGAGATTGTCACGAACGATACGAACTTTCTCCTCGGCTTCCTTAACAATGTTAGGGCCTAAGAGTGATCGTTCACCAGCTCCAGACCAATTGATTCGACTCCTGCATCTGCTGCCATAGAGTGCTTCAAATGGTGCCATGCCTAGGCTTGCCTGGTAGCTGTTGTTGTAGGAGAATTCAGCATATGGAAGGCAATCCTCCCATTTCATGCCAAAGGAGAGACCACATGCTCTGAGCATATCCTCGAGAATCTGATTGACTCTTTCGACTTGCCCCTGAGACTGAGGGTGATAAGCTGTGCTGAACAGAAGTTTGGTGCCCAATGCTTCTTGAAAACTCTTCCAGAAATGAGAAGTGTATATACTCCCACGGTCTGAGCTTATTTCCAATGGAACACCATGAAGAGGAACGATCTTTGCTGTGCATAGCTCTGCTAACTGGCTAGCTGAGATTGTTTCTTTGACAGCAAAGAAGTGAGCTACTTTAGTGAGACGATCAATAACAACGAATATTGCATCGTTGCCCTTCTTGGACTTTGGAAAACCAGTGACGAAGTCCATTTGAATCATGTCCCACTTCCACTCAGGGATTTTCAGAGGTTGGAGTAGACCGGCTGTTTTCTGATGGACTGCCTTAACACGTTGACAAACGTCGCATTCAGAAACGTATTGAGCAATTTCACGTTTCATGCCAGGCCACCAATACAGTGTCTTAAGATCCTGGTACATCTTTGTACTTCCAGGGTGAATGGAAAGAGGAGTTTCATGAGCCTCCTTGAGAATGACATCTTTGAGACTTTGAACTTGAGGAACTGCAATGCGTCCTTCGAAGAACACAGTTCCTTTGTCATCAATTGAGAAGGACTTGAATTTCTCCTTGCCTTCTTTGATGTGTTCTACCATCTTCTTGATTTCAGCATCACGAAGTTGTTCAGAACGAATCTTATCCTCGAGAGTTGGACTGGCTGTCAAGCTAGCAAGATATCCTTGAGGAACCAGACCAAGGTTCAGCTTCTGGAATTCTTCATGAAGTGGAGGTTGGCTTTCCATGATCATGAGATTATTGCAATATGACTTGCGACTGAGAGCATCGGCCATAACATTACCCTTGCCTGGAGTGTAAGAAATGGTGAGATCAAAGTCTTTAATCTTTTCAATCCATCTCCTTTGCCTGAGGTTTAGATCTGGTTGAGTGAAGATGTATTTCAGACTCTTATGATCGGAAAAGATTTCAGTGCGGTTACCCAACAAGTATTGCCTCCATTTCTTGAGGGCAAACACAACTGCTGCAAGTTCAAGATCATGTGTGGGATAGTTTTGCTCATGTGCATTCAACTGACGTGAAGCATAAGCCACAACTTGACGTTCTTGCATAAGAACTGCACCTAGACCTTGGAGAGATGCATCGCAGAATATCTCGAAAGGTTTGGTAGTATCTGGGCCAACCAGAACTGGGGTAGAAGTGAGTTTAGTCTTCAGGAGATTGAAACTTTCATCACACTGTGGAGACCAAACGAACTTCTTGTCCTTCTTTGTGAGATCAGTGAGAGGTTTGGCAATCTTGGAAAAGTTTTGGACGAAACGACGGCAATAGCTAGCCAAGCCAAGAAAACTTCTGACTTGCTTCACCGTCTTAGGAGGTTTCCAGTCAACAATTGCTTTAACCTTTTCTGGATCAATGGCTATGCCCTTGGCGGAGATGACATGACCAAGGTAAGCAACTTCTGGAATCCAGAACTCACATTTGGAGAACTTGGCATATAGACGATGCTCGCGAAGTTTCATAAGAGTGAGACGAAGATGTTCTCCATGCTCTTCCTCGGATTTGGAGTAGACCAGAATGTCATTGAGATATACCACAACAAACTTGTCGAGGTATTCATGGAAAACAGAATTCATTAGTCTTGAGAATGTCGCCGGTGCATTGGTGAGACCAAAGGACATGACGGTGTATTCATATAGACCGTACCAAGTGGTGAAAGCTGTTTTTGGAATATCTTCCTTTCTGATCTTTATTTGATGGTAACCCATCCTCAAGTCCAACTTTGAGAATATTGAGGCTCCAGCAAGTTGATCAAAAAGATCATCGATACGAGGAATTGGATACTTGTTTTTGATGGTTTTCTCGTTGAGAGGACGATAGTCAACCACGAGTCTCTTTGTTTGATCCTTCTTGGCAACGGACAGAGTTGGGCAACCCCAAGCGGAGGAACTAGGTTGAATGTAACCTTTCTCCATGTACATATTGATTTGCTCCTTTAACAATTTCAGTTTAGGAGGAGCTATCTTGTATGGATGCTTAGAGATTGGAGCAGTACCTGGTTCAAGCTCGATCACGAACTCAACTGCTCTGTCCGGAGGCATCCCTGGCAACTCTTCTGGAAAGACGTCAGGGAATTCACAAACCACCGGAACATTTTCAAGTAGAGGTAGAGGTTTAGCATCGAGGGTGTAAAGCTGAACAGAACTTGATTCATTTGGAGAATAGACTATCTGGCCAGAAGGGTGGAACAGAGTTATTGACTTCTGAGCACAATCAATCGTAGCTTTATTGGCCTTCAACCAATCCATGCCAAGAATGACATCAATGTCAGAATTGCCAAGCAGAATGAGGGAAGCAAGGAATATGTGACCTCCAATTAGAATCTGATTCTCGTGACTGATCTTGGAAGTTTGCATAGTTGCTCCAGGGGAGTTTACTACTAGCGGGGAACCCAAACCAACAAAAGGTAGTTTAACTGCTGTCGCAAAGATCTTTTACACGAAAGAATGTGATGCTCCGGTATCAAACAACACTTTAGCTGGGTTAGAGTTAACGGGGAATGTACCGAGAACGACGTCAGCAGCTTCCTCAGCTTTGTCGACCTTGACATGATTCACCCTCGCGGTCCTCCCGACAGGCCTGTTGTTGGAGTTGAAGGCTTTAGCCGGGGGAGCACGCACCATTGCCTGGTTGGTGTTGGGGCGAGGAGGTGGTGGAGGTAGCTGCCTCTGAGTGCACTTGTCAGCATAGTGCCCTGTCTGCTTGCATTTGTAGCAAGTGACGACACGAGGTGCATCTGGCCTTGGCTGCCCCATTGAGAACCTCTGAGCCTGCATCTGAGATGGGTTGGGTGGGCGGGAAGCGAAGCCTGGAGAAGCTTGGGCATATGGAGCCCGAGTGACAGCACCATTTGGCACCCAGATGCGGCGCTTCTGCGGAGGGGTGGTCATGTTGGAGGAGGAACCACCCTCACGCGAGTGCTTGCGAGACTCCTCGAACGCCTTGCGCCCATTTTCCTCATTGAGCGCGGTGTTCACGAGCTCCTCGAAGTCTTTGCACTTGATGTTGGTGAGGGCGTACTTGAGTTCCGGGTTAAAACCTCGGCGGAACCTTGCCATCTTCTTAGCCTCAGTGGACACCTCATCACCAGCGTAACGAGCGAGACGATTGAACTCGTTCTGATAGCCAATGACGTCCAGCTTGCCTTGCTTGTGAGAGCAAAACTCCTCACGCATCCTTTCCATGAGACCATCTGGGATGTGGTGCTTCAGGAAGGCCTCCTTGAAACAACCCCAGGTGATTGGGTATCCAGCTCTCATGGTCTGGTAGTTCTCCCACCAGGTAGCTGCCTGACCCTTCAGTAGGTAGGTGGCATACTTGACTTTGTCTTCCTCAGCAACGTGAGCAATGTCCAGAGCCCTGGCCATCTCCCGGATCCAGTCATCAGCATCCAGAGGCTCGCGTGTTGCCACGAAAGCTCTGGGACCCAGACTCAGAAACTCCTTGATGCTGACTCGTGGAGCATTCTGGTTGTTGTGCTGGTTAGCCTGGATCTGGGCCATCTGCGTCATGACCTGAGTCATCTGAGTCAACAGCTCCGTGATTGGCGGTGGCTCAGGCGGGTTGTTCCTTGTTGGCGGCATCCTGAATAGACATGCATTTTAGCACAACAACAGAAAAGGATAGACTTGGTAACCGAAAGAGAGATTATTCCGACGCACTAATAGATAACCAACAGGTACATCATCACATGTTCAAATACATCAGAATATCCAACACACCATTACATGGTTCGAAAGCCAAAGGATAACTAAACATAGCTAGGAATGGATACATCGGTACTCCCATGCTCATCACGCAGGACGGCGGTGAGTAGTACGACGAGGGGTACGGTGAGGAGGGGGCCCACGAAAGTAGGTAGAACGACGATCCACATAGATCTGACGTGGTCTGAGAGTGACTCTAGGTGTGGTGAAGTACATAGCGTCGACTCCCTGTGCTCCAAAGCGTGGAATCCCAGTGTAACCAGCACCGAGGTTGAGGAGTGGACCTCTGATCGGCTCGTAACCTCCAGCATCTGGCAGACGACGACCAACTGGCTGATCGAAACGTGTAAAGCGCTCATCTCCAACAAAGTCTGTGGTGTACGTCGCCAGACGAGTCAAAGCAAGGTAGAGCTGCTCTCTGACTGAGACCAACTCCTGCGAAAGTGTGGTGGCAACTGCGTCACTGTGCCTCACAAACTGAGCGGTGGTGTGCAGCCTGGTGTTATCATGCTCGTAGACATCCAGGTTGTCGTAGAGAGTGAAGTGCGCTCCCTCCGAAGTGATGTAACCACGGGGGATGTGGCGATAGATAGAATCGTCAAATCCCCAGTAGTCAGCACAAAGGACGGTGAGACCCACATAAGCTGCCTGCTGCACGGCCATATCCACTGTGGAACCTACTGCCTCGTAGCGGTGGACGACGCTCATGCCATCATCTGACAGAATGTAGACGATAGCCTGGTAGTAGGTCTGGTCAAACTCTCGCTGCTGCTCGTAGACCTGGTACTCTGGTGCCCAACGGAACCCCAGATAAGTGACCATGTCTCTCAACATCTCCGGATAACCGGCAGTGCTCTCGCAACGAGTTATCCGAACCACCTGCGGGAAGAACCTGAGATCCATCTGCAGATGATCGGGGAAGTTTTGATTAGACGCCGGTAGAAGAACTGAAGTGGAAAGCAACAACAAGGTTTCAACCGACGATAAGAATGTTGAGAAGAACAGGATATCGAAGCAACAACGGGAAACACGAGACCAAAAACTCCTGAGGTACTACGGAAAAACCCATCCGGGCTTCTAAAGGATCAATATCTACTGCTTAAGGAATAGAGGGTTTGCTTCCGGGGCTTACACGCCTCCGTTCTCAATCGTGAGTAGGCAACATGATAAATCATGTCACAACCACCTCCATTCCTATGGTCTAGTAGATATAACTATCCTAGAGAAACCAGGATTCGTGAAAACCTAACTTGAAAGTTTAGGTCAGAAGGGAAAACAACGTTGCACTTCCTTACCAGAAAAGGGTGGGTGGGTGGGGAAAGAAGAAAAATGGCAGAATTCCTACTCTCACGTTTCATTTTTCCTATATAGCTACAAAAATAGTTTCTAGACTCAACTGCGACCAGTAAAAGGGATCCTACAGGCAGACAGGCTCTGATACCATTTGTCGCACCCGGACTTCTAGAGGATACTCACCGTACGAACTGAACAATATTTTGATTGGGTTACGGGGCTTACCGGCACCCGCATCTCTTACGAGTAGGCCAACACTTATGTGTGACAACCCATCTTTACTATTCACCGTCGATGTAAACTATCCCATAGAAATCAGGACACTACCATTTACGTACTTCATACCATACACACATGGTACGTCAACGGCTTTGAACAAGATGATAACACAACAAATCTCTAAGACACAAAATATTGAAATAAGTTGCAACTGGCCCTCACTAGGGCAGAGAACAGCAAATACAATCATCCAGAGGACACATGTCCCAACATAACATCATTACATCTCAGCGGAAGCATTCAAAGGGCCTGAGTACAGACAAATCCAAATAGGCTTAAGAAGCCGGAATGAAAAGAAAACGGAGCCCATCCACGATGTCTCAGATCCTGCCCGCGTCCGCTACCTACTCGTCGGCAGCCTCGTCAAACTCCACGTAGTAGCCGTCACGGGGATCCTCGTAAGCGTAGTCTGCGGAAACCACAACCCCAAAGGGGTCAGTACATAAACGTACTGGCAAGCAAGACTCACAGTTCACCAAAATGTAGCCCGTCAACACCGAGCACAGATGCCTTGGGTTCAACGGAAGAAAAGGGATATAAAAGATGCTGCAACTGGCTGCACTAACCAACTACAGAACATACTACTACTTCCGGCTATCAGAAAGGGGATAAGATAGCGTGTCGTAACCAATTATAGCTAACCACCATATCAAACCCATCCTGGATCTCGCCCCTTATCCAAAGAAGCAATCCGAGGATAACTCACACAGTTGGATTAATGATGGATCAAATTGTTGTGTCAATAAGCCTATTACTAGTCAAGTTATCATTAGTTAGGTGTAAGTTGTTCTGAGTACTTGTTAGCCAGTACTTTCACCAAGTCAACCATAACCGCGGAAAACACGGCTTCTCGAGAAGATTTATCCCTGCAGGGGTGCACCAATTTGGCCGTACACGTAAGAATATCCAACTCAACACAACTCAACTCTTCTTCGCATCAAGCCCAAAGGACCACGTGCTGTGCGTGCGCGGCTAATCGAGCCCCACAAAGAAAAGGGGACCCTCATAGCACTGGAAGACCACGCCGCCCTAAATGCCGACTACAAAAGTTCCACCCTGGCCTCGGGTTCGTACCTGCATATGCATGCATCAAATGGAAAGCCCGAACTAAGTGTGGTGATTTGGACGAGATGCGAATCGAATCAAATTGAGGGGGGCGCCCATACACGCTTCCCACATGCGGGTAGTGCGCTCATCATGGATCAGTAGACAAGACCCTTTTCCTAATTAGGGTCGACACTAGCAGGCCTCAAAACCACGCCGGGCCTCCTGCCGGTGCCTTATCAGCAAATTATTATTACCTCAAGATTAACAGGTTGTTGTTTAACATCGAGCCCCAGAATAAACAGCTATGATAACAGGAAGTAACCGATAGCAGACTCGAGCAAAACAACCCTAAGCATGCTAGTAGGACACAGGGTTATAGGACTGGAGGTGAGGCAATATCAGGGTTCAGGGTATCATGTGATAGTTTAGTAACAGAAGCAACGATACATATGGCTAGCAGAAATAGACAACGGAAAGTATCGGTAACCAATGTTGAAAGGAACACAATGGGTCATGTGAGTGATAACTTGCCTGCAAACTCAGTAGCCTGGTACTGGGCTAGATCCTCAGAAGGGGTGTCGTAAAGATCGTCGGTCTCAATGTCGTCGTCTATCCGAGAAGAAGCAAACAAACAATACAGGAAGATAAACAATCAATATCATGGCATAGTGCACAATCATGGGATGATGCATGACAATTTAATGGATGCATCAAAATAAGCTAGTTGACATGGTAACACCATTTAAATGGACACATATGCAATTTTGAGTTGCATATGAAAAGCCCATGAATTTTGGTTAGATTATTTGTTTTCCAACTAATCAACAGGTGAAGGTGGATTAGCATGATGCATGGATGAGGAAAACAACAAAATAACAACATTAGAACCAAATGGAAATGAGGTTTACCAATTTAGAAATTTAGTTATTAATTTAGGGAATTTTTGGTTCCTTAAAGGGATTACACAAGTAATTGTTGTTTTCACCAATTTAAATGGTGCAAAATAAATAACAAAATTCATATTTGAAAAGATCATAAAATTTTGGGTGGATTACATGTTTCAAATATTGAAAAAGGAATTAGGATGAATTTATTATGACTTAAACAAAACAAGTTTTAAATGAGTTTAAAACAAGTTTGAATATTATTTGAATTTTATTTGTTCCAAACATAAATTCAAATTCATATTTGAAAAGTTTATACTTTTCTAGTTTGAAAACATATTTTACATGTTCAAAAATAATTTAATTTGAGCAAGTTATGAATTTATCAAATTTAAATGATTTAAACAAGGTTTAAATTATTTAGGCAATTTAAATTATTCAAACCATGAAACAAAATTTACATTTGAATAGGTGGTTCAAAATGGTATGGAAAACATATTTTATTTGCATTATTTGGATTAATTATGATTTACTTATGGATTTTATCAAATTGCAATTGAATTATTTGAATTCAAATTTGAAATGCATTTGAAAAATTCAAAACAAGAAACAAATGTTACCATTAGATAGAGAATTAAATTTGGATCAACACACATATTTTATTTTTGTTATTTGGAGTTATAAAATAAAAGTTATTAGCTTTTTAAAACTAGGGACCATTCTGTAATTTTAAAAGGACTTAACATAAAAGAAAAAGGCTTAAAAACGTTTTATACCGCACTGCTGTCTACCCTAGACACTGGCAGTGGGCCTAGGGCTAACGCACGCTTGCGTGGCAGCAAGGGCCACTGATGAGTGGGGCCTGCCTGTCAGCCCCGCGCGTAAAAATGTGGTTTTTATTCCACGGAACCACGGCTCGAACTCGGGACCTGTTGCGCGCTCGCTAGCGCTGTTGCCAATACGGTAAGTTCAGTGTGTTGACAGAAACAGAGATGCAGTAAGGTTATATTTCAAACGCGCGTTAACTGAATTTTCTGACAGCGCTCGCTAACTAAACCTCGACGGGAAACAACAGGTCGTTGCTCGCCGGCGGGGATCACCGGGGTGCTGCTCGTTCTCGTTGTACTTGCGCAGCGTGTGGATGCGAGATGCGGCAACGTGCGCGGCAGAGAGGAGGGAATGGAGGCAGGGTGGCTCACCGGCGATTGCAAACGTGGCAGAGGCTCGGGGACGATCTCGTCGGCGACAGCGGCGTGGACGAGGACGGCGGCGCGGCTACAGAGCGTCTCCGGAATGGCTCCGGTGTTTAAACGGACGAGGGAGAGGTGGAGGTTCGATTCCCGGGGCTAGGTGGGTGAGTGGAGCGTCGAGGCGGTGGGGAGCATCGGAGTTTCAGAGATCGTTTCTCCGGTGAGGTTCAGGGAGAGGGGAAAGAGGTGGCAGAGAGGGAAAATCGGCGGCGGGAGCTCGAGGGGAGAGGGGTAGGGCTAGCTAGTGTAAGGACCCCAGACCGGTAGTCTGAAACCCTCCGTATGCATACATTCACGATCCCAGAAAGATCAGTCGTGAACAACATACACAGTTGGCACACAGAAATACATCATCCATTACACGAATACATAAAGGTATTACACATATATCACATGATCAAGTTTAACGCAACTGCCGCATGGGGCAGGCAACTTATCAAACACAGCGGAAGACAAATAAAACACAACGTAGTTGAGCCCAAGTCACGCCTTAACCTACAGGCTGCTGACCCGGAGACGATCCTAGTTCGCAAAGCCGTCAACTCCGTACTTCTCTCCATAGATCTCCTTCAGAGGCTCCTTCTCAAAGTCTGGCAAGTAGATACCAGGGGCGAAACCATAATGAGTACATTTGAATGTACTCAGCAAGACATCCATCATATCACTTACCAAACATGCAAATATGCTTATATGGTGGAATAGGTAGGCTATAAATAGGGTTCACTACCGATGGTGTTCATATATGATGACACCACAGTTGCAGTCAGGTTAATATGTATCTTCGTTGAAGAAGATACTTCAGAAGAAAATAATATAATTTTCTTTCTCTTGTAGATATCACATGTACAAGAGGTTTTGTAAAGCTTTGTTAAATAATATTTTCTCTTTGCAAAACTTCTTGGAATCAGTTTCCAGAATTCTTGCTTAGAGTAGAAAAGGTTTTGTTTGCAAAACATTTTGTTTTGTATAACAACATCTGGCTTTTCATCATCGACGATACCTCCACGGTATAAGTTTCCATTCTTTTCCGAACTTCACAAGTTCAACACTTCCTTTCCAAAATTTCCCTTTTCAAAAACATCCTTTTTGAAAACATTGACACAATGCTAGCTACATGGCCATTCAACTGTCCATATCCGAGGACGCGGCTTCTTCGAAAAAGTTATACTCTGCAGAGGTGTACACATCCACCAGATCCAGTACACCTCCCGTGAACAATCACGGACTGTAACAACAGTATGTAAACATCAGGTATCTGATCATAACCATCCACTATGTTCAAGCTAGAATATGCCTATCTCTCAGTTGAGTTTTACCACATCCCCGGCACCGAGCTAATCCCCGCCAAGCCAGGATGCCTCAACTGATGCATCCGGAGGGAAAATTAATCCCACACTTTATATGTCTCCACGACATTCGGTTCAGAGGATAGCATCCCCTATAGCACATTGAGATAGCACACACTAATAAGAACAAACTTCAAGTTAAGCCCCATGCCCATATTGGGGTAGGGTGGCAGTACGGTAAAGGTTGTCCGGCGAAGACTAGGTTATGTGTCATTTTTGAAAACACCACTTTCTCAAAAATGACCACTTCCACATTCCTCCGGAGAACAAGGATCCGCCTTTTCTCCGGGTTTTTCCGTAAAGCCTTTGTTTTGTAGAATCACAATTTTAGGGTGTCCACTTAGGGACTAGTATATTTGATGGTAATAAATACCATATGGTGGCTTATGGGCTTGGTATTACCAAGTTTAACTATTGGCATGATAGTAACCTATAATATAGTATAGTAGTAAATTCCACATCAAAAATAGTTTTGATAATCAAGCTTTTGTAAAACTTCAGAGGTAATACATGCATGATAGATAATGATAAGTATTGTATCAGCAAGCATCAGGATGGCTTGCCTGGTAACTCTTGTGTCCCTGGTGTTGGAGTGACTGGAACTTGAAACAGAGCTTCACGACACTTCCTTCCTCTTCGTTTTCTAACGTCGTAAAAGGAATAAAGGACACACATTCAGAACCAATCAAGGCAAGCAACCATACATAACATTGCATACAGCAAGGGAACTAATAATAACCAATCACACAATTATAATGGAGGCAAACAATCAAACAAACACACTTGACATAAATGCCACTTAATAAGACAGCTCAAGGTTGGAGGAACATATCTCACAACCTTAATATCATGGATTCAGTGGGTGTGCCACTCTCATACCAAGATATTAATAAGCCCAAAATACACTTAGTTTCACAAGGGTGATACTACTAAGAGTGTATAAAACATGCACAATAATAAGCATGGTAATGGGTCTATCAACCAAACCACAAAAAGAATCAGGTAGCTAATCTGCTAAGCCTAAATTCACATCAAGAATAAATAAGACACATGATTTGCAAAAGTTACTTTTAGAAATCAGTGAGCCTACACAGGTGTAACAAGGTAATAGACTCATCACAAAACACACAATTTCTCATAGTGAGAACAATAGAAACAATGGCTAAAAAGGAGGAATCCTATAGACATGCTTCTACTAAAGGTTTGCTATGCAAGCAAGCATAATAAGGAAAGTACTAAAATGCAAACAAGGAACCATGTTATCATAATGGTAAATGAAAACATGTCCTTATGCAAGGATACACAAATATCTACCAAACACAAGTTGGCAGAAAAATAATTCAATACAAAAATGCTAAGGAAAACTAGTACTACTCACACATGAAGAATCAATGGATGTATTTTAATCAAGTAATTGAAATACAACCAGAGGGTCCATGTCATAAAAACAGTAGTGAAAAACATCTATAATTGCTATAACAAAAATATCCCATTTAACAAAAAAATGCATCAAATTGCAGGGCAACTCCTACATACTAGTGGTAATAAAAAGGGCATTACTAGAGGAATCAAACAACAATCCAAAGATGGATTTTTCCTAGCAAGCCACACATGATTATAACCACTTACAAACAGAAGCATACCCATTTTTTGTTTAGCACAAAAATTCCCAAAGCAAAAATACTAGGCACTCATTAGTTATGAAACTACATAAGAGAAATGCATCTAGTTTGGGGAAATAATGTTTCCACCAAAAATGCAATGAAACCAGTGGGTGTTCCACTAGCATAACAAAGCATTAAGAGGTCACAAAGCCTCTGGTCCACTTGTTAAAAATTAACAAAAAACTAAACTAGCATCTAGTGCAATAACCATACTAGTAGAAAATATTAGGATGCAAAAATAAGCAAGGTAATGATACTCATGCTATTATTTCCACACAAGTGAAAACACTAGGGTTCAAGTACTCATAAAAACATAATAAATATGCTACTGGCCCTATGGATACAACCCAAAAATATGTGGCTACTCAACCACAAATGATTAAGTCAAAAATTCCACACATGAGGGAATTTTTCCATAACATTCTCATAGTAATGACTAAATTACTCATGCTTCTCTACCAACTCAAATGCAAGCTAGCAGAGGTGATACTAACAAAATATAAGTACCAACATGGTACTGAATCTAATATATCAACACAACAATTCAATCACTTGCACACAAATTAATCAATCAAAAATTATATGCAAGTAATAAACTAGAGGTAAACATATGATATTAATATAAATCCTATTTCTTCTCAACTCAAGTCCACACATTATAACATGCTAAAATAGCTAATTAACACTTATAAAACAAGTTCACACAACTTATACATGCTAGAAAACAATATTGCAACACAAAAATATAATCACACAATTTAATTACCTAAAATGCCAAAATGGCAGAAATATTCAAAACAAGGATCTGTCCACAAAAATTTCTAGGATGCTCTAAAACTTAAACCCTTCTAGTTTTGGATAGTCCTAAACATGTACAAGACCATCCAATTTAGTTTTCATCAAAATTCATCTTTAATTAATTTATAAAAATCACCAAAGTGCTCTCTGGTGCTTTACCAAATTGCATGCCATTTCAAAAATATTAGGAATTTGGAAGCAAGGTTAATTGCTCCTGTTAGGAAATTTCAAGGGCTTTCCAATGCAATTGGACTAACTTCATTCTGAGTTGTGAAATAAAAATGGTGCTCATTTTTCTGTTTCTGGTACCTGTTGCCAAATCATTTTTAATTTCTAATTTATTCATCCAAATGTAGATCTACAAGTTGGAGGTGGTTTAGATTTAGTTTATGTACAACTGTGATTTTTTGTTTGGTCAAATTCATCTTTTAGTTTGCCGTTTAGGGCAAAAAGTAACAAGGTACATTCTGTAAAAAAAATAAATGGAAAAAGAACATCACATGGGCCAGATCCAGATCTGGGCCGGCCAGATCCACTTCTACCGCGGCGGGATCTAGCCCGAGTCGCTGACCCGCGGGCCAGGGCGCCACGGGGGCTGCCACGCAGGCGATGCGCGGGCCACCAGCAGGTTCAACTGCTCCAGCGCGGGGTCAACGCAAGGCTGACGCGAGCATGACGGCGAGACGACGTCACTCGCCGGCGGGAACGTCTCCGGCGAGCTCTAATCTCGCGTTTCCGGCCACCGTTCATCGATTAAAAGATACCTACGCGTTGTACTCGACGAGGGGAACCAAAAGGGGCCGGTTTCGTTTCCAGGGAGACGCCGGAACACGGACGGCGACGGCGGCGCGCGGCGGCCGGAAGCGAGCACGGCGCGGTGATGACGTAGAGGCCTAGGGATAGGGGAAAGTGGCCGTGGAGAATCGCACACTCACCCTAGATGCCATGGAGCACTCGGTAAGGTCGAAGAAGGAGCAAGGCGACGCCGATTTGCCGCCGGAGTCCGCCGGACTCGAGGGAGGAGATGGATGGCGCGGGCTCCTCGCGTCGTCCCACCTTAATCCCTTTTGCACCGAGGTCCAGAACGACGAGGCGAAGAGGTAGAGACCACCGGCGACCGGCGGCGAGCTCGGGAGCGGCCTAATCGACGGCGAGCTAGGCTAGTGTTTCGGTTTTGGGGTTTCTTAGCAGAGAGAGAGAGGGAGTGAGCTCTAGGGGAGAGAGAGGGGGCATGTGGGCAGACAAGCACATGGGGGGACCTCTTATCCTCGACGTTTCCTTCCACTCGAAGCCATGGGGTAGGGGTGCTGTTTCTACAGAGAGGCTAGAGGTAGAAGATGAGTGACTCAGCTTTCAACTAGGTCCCTGGAATTTTACAAATAGGTCCCTGTGTTCTCTGAAAACGGATGTTTTCCCTAAGCAAACAAAGTCAAAAATTTAAATCCTTTTACCCAAAATTCTAATTAGTTGATATGTACAACATATGTGAAAATTGGCTCAATTGAATAAACTTGATAATTCAAAGTTGCTCAAATTTGAATTCTTGCATAAATGGACATTGAATTTATTAACCTACTTGGGAGCTTCCAAAAATGATAATTTTTGGCACACATTCCTTATTTGATGTGTTACTTATGTGGTAGAAAATTCAAGTCATTTATAGTTACTTAATAGAACAAACTTGTTCAAATTTAAAAAAGGTGCTGTCAAGAAAACAGGGGTTTTTGGCAACTTAAATTATTCAAAAACTTGTGCCCTTTTTGTTTTCATCCTCATTTATGATATAGAGCATGTGGTATTTATTTCATGGCATTTGGAAAAAGTTTGTAGAACAAACTTGTTCAAAATCCCAAAGTTTGCTGTGGAGAAAAACCATGTTTTCAGGACTTTAATGGATTGAAATTTTGGTCTCCTCTTGTATGTGTTCCTTATTTGATATAAGGAAGCAATGGTATTAATTTCAGATCATTTGATGAAAGTTTCCAAAAGTAACTTGTTTGAGTTTTCTGCTTCTGGAAATATTGGAATTTCTATTTAATAAAGCACTTGGCTTTTCTTTAGCAATGCTTTGCCAAAATATTTATGTGACTAGAGATAGCAAGTAAATGCTCTCTAATACTTTTGTTTTTAAGCTTGCAAGGTTGGAAAAACATTTGATAAGATTTTGGTGAAGCATTTAAGAATGCCTCTTTTTCTGATAATCTTTTAGGGAAATTTTATTAAGTGTTTCCTCTTTCTTAATTTAGGTCTTGGAATAATATTCAACAAGTATGAGATTCATAAGATGTTTTTGGAAAACTCTTTGATCAATATTTACTTTAGAAAATATTGCCAAGGTCATTGGAACAATATGTTGAATATTTTGTTTTCAATTTCTTAGCCATGTAAGTTTATATAATTAGTTTGTTTAGTTGCACTCAAACAAATACAACCAAAGATTAATTGTCAAGCAATTAGCAAAACAACTGTGTTATCAGGTATTCCAAAATTGGGATGTGACAGGTCTTCCCCCCTTAAAAAGAATCTCGTCCCCGAGATTCGCAAGCGAGGACTAAGGGAGGGCCAACAAACACAATGTTAGTGTTGGAGTGCAGGTGCTTCCCCCCTTTGACTTTTCTTGGGAGGTGGGGTATTCCCTTAAATTAGAAAATTCTCTTTAAAAAGTACACCAGTACTGTTTTAGGTCCAAAACTTTTGTTTCCTAGTTTGAACAAAAATTAAGGTTAGTGCAGAACTACCTGGAAATGTACCGTCAATTATTACATGAGTTTCTAGTTATATCCCACATCTTACATAACACATATGGAGTGGTATACCACTCTCATAACCAGGTACATAAGAAGCTAAAAATATCGCTTGTGGGTGCAAAGGTTAGGTTGCTAAGGTAAAACAAACAGACAGAACAAATACCCACGGCAGTGGATGTTACTCCCTACCAGCAACTATCACTTAATATGTTCATGATTTTAGTTGGATGTTTTAGTCTCATAAGATACTCTTAAGAACAATCATAACACAAGTATAAACTCATGCTAAAGTAAAACATTTAAACAAAATCCAATAAGCAAGCAAACAACACCACAGATGAATAGACTATTTATTCACTAGGTTATTGTTTATTGGAGGTTTGGAATCCATCAATCATGAACAATTAGCAAACAACCAGTAGCTAAAAACCAATGAAAACAATCATAAAGATACTATAAAACACCATCTTCACACAAGATAAAACTCCTATTACACAGGCATAAAAAAAATCAGGACTACACAAATAACACACTAGTATGAAAAATCTACACCAGCATGCTATAAGAGATAATCATATCCTATAACCATAGAACATGAAACTAAATAATTCATGGCATGATAACAGAAGTAATAACTTCCTAAACATGCTATATCAACACATATACTCATAAAATAAAAAGAGGGTAATACTAGAGCAAAAATCACCATCTTCTAGTGGTGAAACTAGTTTCACTCTAGAGAAGCAAACAACGCTATCATGATGTTTAAACTTAAACAAGCAAGTCATGAATATAAATGTACCTAATAACAGTACACAAAACTTAATCATGCTAGTAAGCACAAACATCAAAACAATCCCATGATACAACTATTAAACATGCATAAATTTCTTCTAGCAATTTCTATTTTTCTTTAACCAATCACTAGCAAACAAGCAAGGTATAACTCACACAACCAGTAGCTATGCAATTAATGAAAAGTTATGTAAACCTTTTCAAAAATCCATACACTCAATTTAAAATTATTCACAAATAATCTACCAATCAAGAGGAATTTATTTTATTTGCGAACAATTTAATTTTAGCACACGATAGTGAAATATTTCTTAACATGATACCCCTAAGGAATATTATGCTAACAAAAGGATCACACCTAAACATATTAGTATTTACTAATAAGAAATAAACTTCTCACTTGCATAAGTGAAAAGAAACAATTATATTTTCCATGGTGGAAAATAGAAATCAATCACATAGTGAAACATGCTATTTTCACACAGGTGTATGGTTGGGGATTTTTATCCTCAAGCCAAAATGCAATGGGACCAGTGGGCTATGGCCTACTAATACCAAGTAAAAATAGGTACTAAGCCCTCTGGTTACTCATGAAAATCTTTGCATACAAGATAAAAATATAAGGCTATTTAATCTAGTGAAACAATACTAGTGCATATTGATAGCAATGCTTACACATGCTTTACTATTAAGAGACATGCAAGATAACATAGGTACAAGCATCAAAATAACAGTACCTAAATGTTACTTGACTCAAAGAACACATAGCACAAAATCTACTACGAAAGTATATACAGATCTAGTTCTCACAATATTTCCAAATAATAAACTAGAAGGTAACAAATGCTATTTAATTTTTATTCGAGTTTTCAATCATGCACCCACTTTCTAGGGTATATTTATTGTAAGAAAACAACATAATAACAAGTCCTAACAAGTCCATATAATATAGGAAGCAAGATTGAATAATACACAAATTTATTTCAATCAAGAGCACACAAAGAAACAAGAACAGGAAAACTGCTGTTTTCCAGATCTATCATAACCATTCCATCGTTCACTTAATTTCTAAACCCCAAATTTCATAGTACCTACAATGTCTACTAAAATTTGGTTTCCAAAGTAGATACCCATGATATCCTATTGACTAGTAAACGAATAGGTCATCATCTTATTTTCTCGTGACTTCTCCTTTTTACCAACTAGATTAAAAAGTGTCGTAAGCCACTTAATTCCTTGGTTTAGAAAGAGTTGTCAGAAGTTTGCATGATTTGGTTAGGTATCAACCTAAAATTAGAACAAATCATGTTAATCTTGTTAGCTTTTTATTTAATAATGTTTGTCCGACAAGATACGACTAGCGGCATCGTACGTCGAATATTGAATTGTGCTCTTTGGATTTGCTTTTGAGGGGGTTGCGCATCATGGCATGTGAAGACTTCTTTTGCACCTTTCTCCAGAGGAGGGGGGGTATATAACTTTTAAAAGGGGATCTCTTTAGTTTGGCCTTTTAAAAGGGGACCTAAAAAGGTGCGACATTTAGTCAATCATGGTAAAAAGAGTCTTTTGCAAACAGACAAAACATAGAGGTTTTGGTCAGTATTGGTTGGTTTTCTTCACGCCTTTTCTTCTTTGAAGGTTGTCATTTTTGGAGCTTTATATGTTGGAGTGCATCACTGGTAGCAACGCTATCAGTTCGTGCGGCTTGATGTTCCTCTATTATTAGGCCCAACGATGCTTTCATTGATGGTGGGGAAATGGTGGTGGTTCACGACGGGTCGCATTATGAAGCGAAAACAAGTATAAGCCTAAGCAACAAATTCTTGTTTTTGAATACTCTACAAACATTTTTGCTTGCAAAAATCTAACACGAGGCGATTCAAAAACAAGAGCGGGGCAATCACAAATTTGCAAAATTTGAGCACCCCACAAACATATAGAAGCCTAGATGAACCAAAATCTACACCACACAATAGCACAAAGTCCTACGGACACACATAAGCAAGCAATAACACACAAGCAAGGCTCCATTAGAGCTACGTCGGGGGAGACGACTCATGGAGTTATCGCTAAATTACTCCAAACTAGACTGATCCAAAATCCTAGAAGTGGCTGAAGAACTATATCTACTTCTGACCATCATCACTGTAGAGCTAGGCAAATATTTTGGTCTTCTCGGGACATCGGCAAGTATAAAAGTTTTTGTATAGAAACAAGACAAATAGAAGTAAAGTTTTGATGAAACTTTATGCAACAATCTGTTTTTGAAACTCCAACTATTTTCTGGACAGAAAACTTCAAAGACGAGAGATGTTTCAAAAACAGAGCGGAGCAGTTGCAAACAAGTAAGAAATAACTCTTAACCGAGAGAGATACTAACTCTGTAAGGCCCGCCCTTCGAACCACTGTTCAAGGACGCCCTTGATATGCATTTAGAATCTTTTGAAAAGATAATAAGGAGGGGAAAATATACTAAAATTCCCTTAGATAAAAATAATTTAGATAGTAAATATGTTTTTACTCAAAAATACTTTTCTTTCCTATCTGACGTCCATGCTAACTAAGGTCTCCTAAGGTCAGGATGGCTCTGATACCAACTCTGTAAGGACCCCAGACCGGCAGTCTGAAACCCTCCGTATGCATACATTCACGATCCCAGAAAGATCAGTCGTGAACAACATACACAGTTGGCACACAGAAATACATCATCCATTACACGAATACATAAAGGTATTACACATATATCACATGATCAAGTTTAACGCAACTGCCGCATGGGGCAGGCAACTTATCAAACACAGCGGAAGACAAATAAAACACAACGTAGTTGAGCCCAAGTCACGCCTTAACCTACAGGCTGCTGACCCGGAGACGATCCTAGTTCGCAAAGCCGTCAACTCCGTACTTCTCTTCATAGATCTCCTTCAGAGGCTCCTTCTCAAAGTCTGGCAAGTAGATACCAGGGGCGAAACCATAATGAGTACATTTGAATGTACTCAGCAAGACATCCATCATATCACTTACCAAACATGCAAATATGCTTATATGGTGGAATAGGTAGGCTATAAATAGGGTTCACTACCGATGGTGTTCATATATGATGACACCACAGTTGCAGTCAGGTTAATATGTATCTTCGTTGAAGAAGATACTTCAGAAGAAAATAATATAATTTTCTTTCTCTTGTAGATATCACATGTACAAGAGGTTTTGTAAAGCTTTGTTAAATAATATTTTCTCTTTGCAAAACTTCTTGGAATCAGTTTCCAGAATTCTTGCTTAGAGTAGAAAAGGTTTTGTTTGCAAAACATTTTGTTTTGTATAACAACATCTGGCTTTTCATCATCGACGATACCTCCACGGTATAAGTTTCCATTCCTTTCCGAACTTCACAAGTTCAACACTTCCTTTCCAAAATTTCCCTTTTCAAAAACATCCTTTTTGAAAACATTGACACAATGCTAGCTACATGGCCATTCAACTGTCCATATCCGAGGACGCGGCTTCTTCGAAAAAGTTATACTCTGCAGAGGTGTACACATCCACCAGATCCAGTACACCTCCCGTGAACAATCACGGACTGTAACAACAGTATGTAAACATCAGGTATCTGATCATAACCATCCACTATGTTCAAGCAAGAATATGCCTATCTCTCAGTTGAGTTTTACCACATCCCCGGCACCGAGCTAATCCCCGCCAAGCCAGGATGCCTCAACTGATGCATCCGGAGGGAAAATTAATCCCACACTTTATATGTCTCCACGACATTCGGTTCAGAGGATCGCATCCCCTATAGCACATTGAGATAGCACACACTAATAAGAACAAACTTCAAGTTAAGCCCCATGCCCATATTGGGGTAGGGTGGCAGTACGGTAAAGGTTGTCCGGCGAAGACTAGGTTATGTGTCATTTTTGAAAACACCACTTTCTCAAAAATGACCACTTCCACATTCCTCCGGAGAACAAGGATCCGCCTTTTCTCCGGGTTTTTCCGTAAAGCCTTTGTTTTGTAGAATCACAATTTTAGGGTGTCCACTTAGGGACTAGTATATTTGATGGTAATAAATACCATATGGTGGCTTATGGGCTTGGTATTACCAAGTTTAACTATTGGCATGATAGTAACCTATAATATAGTATAGTAGTAAATTCCACATCAAAAATAGTTTTGATAATCAAGCTTTTGTAAAACTTCAGAGGTAATACATGCATGATAGATAATGATAAGTATTGTATCAGCAAGCATCAGGATGGCTTGCCTGGTAACTCTTGTGTCCCTGGTGTTGGAGTGACTGGAACTTGAAACAGAGCTTCACGACACTTCCTTCCTCTTCGTTTTCTAACATCGTAAAAGGAATAAAGGACACACATTCAGAACCAATCAAGGCAAGCAACCATACATAACATTGCATACAGCAAGGGAACTAATAATAACCAATCACACAATTATAATGGAGGCAAACAATCAAACAAACACACTTGACATAAATGCCACTTAATAAGACAGCTCAAGGTTGGAGGAACATATCTCACAACCTTAATATCATGGATTCAGTGGGTGTGCCACTCTCATACCAAGATATTAATAAGCCCAAAATACACTTAGTTTCACAAGGGTGAGACTACTAAGAGTGTATAAAACATGCACAATAATAAGCATGGTAATGGGTCTATCAACCAAACCACAAAAAGAATCAGGTAGCTAATCTGCTAAGCCTAAATTCACATCAAGAATAAATAAGACACATGATTTGCAAAAGTTACTTTTAGAAATCAGTGAGCCTACACAGGTGTAACAAGGTAATAGACTCATCACAAAACACACAATTTCTCATAGTGAGAACAATAGAAACAATGGCTAAAAAGGAGGAATCCTATAGACATGCTTCTACTAAAGGTTTGCTATGCAAGCAAGCATAATAAGTAAAGTACTAAAATGCAAACATGGAACCATGTTATCATAATGGTAAATGAAAACATGTCCTTATGCAAGGATACACAAATATCTACCAAACACAAGTTGGCAGAAAAATAATTCAATACAAAAATGCTAAGGAAAACTAGTACTACTCACACATGAAGAATCAATGGATGTATTTTAATCAAGTAATTGAAATACAACCAGAGGGTCCATGTCATAAAAACAGTAGTGAAAAACATCTATAATTGCTATAACAAAAATATCCCATTTAACAAAACAATGCATCAAATTGCAGGGCAACTCCTACATACTAGTGGTAATAAAAAGGGCATTACTAGAGGAATCAAACAACAATCCAAAGATGGATTTTTCCTAGCAAGCCACACATGATTATAACCACTTACAAACAGAAGCATACCCATTTTTTGTTTAGCACAAAAATTCCCAAAGCAAAAATACTAGGCACTCATTAGTTATGAAACTACATAAGAGAAATGCATCTAGTTTGGGGAAATAATGTTTCCACCAAAAATGCAATGAAACCAGTGGGTGTTCCACTAACATAACAAAGCATTAAGAGGTCACAAAGCCTCTGGTCCACTTGTTAAAAATTAACAAAAAACTAAACTAGCATCTAGTGCAATAACCATACTAGTAGAAAATATTAGGATGCAAAAATAAGCAAGGTAATGATACTCATGCTATTATTTCCACACAAGTGAAAACACTAGGGTTCAAGTACTCATAAAAACATAATAAATATGCTACTGGCCCTATGGATACAACCCAAAAATATGTGGCTACTCAACCACAAATGATTATGTCAAAAATTCCACACATGAGGGAATTTTTCCATAACATTCTCATAGTAATGACTAAATTACTCATGCTTCTCTACCAACTCAAATGAAAGCTAGCAGAGGTGATACTAACAAAATATAAGTACCAACATGGTACTGAATCTAATATATCAACACAACAATTCAATCACTTGCACACAAATTAATCAATCAAAAATTATATGCAAGTAATAAACTAGAGGTAAACATATGATATTAATATAAATCCTATTTCTTCTCAACTCAAGTCCACACATTATAACATGCTAAAATAGCTAAGTAACACTTATAAAACAAGTTCACACAACTTATACATGCTAGAAAACAATATTGCAACACAAAAATATAATCACACAATTTAATTACCTAAAATGCCAAAATGGCAGAAATATTCAAAACAAGGATCTGTCCACAAAATTTTCTAGGATGCTCTAAAAATTAAACCCTTCTAGTTTTGGATAGTCCTAAACATGTACAAGACCATCCAATTTAGTTTTCATCAAAATTCATCTTTAATTAATTTATAAAAATCACCAAAGTGCTCTCTGGTGCTTTACCAAATTGCATGCCATTTCAAAAATATTAGGAATTTGGAAGCAAGGTTAATTGCTCCTGTTAGGAAATTTCAAGGGATTTCCAATGCAATTGGACTAACTTCATTCTGAGTTGTGAAATAAAAATGGTGCTCATTTTTCTGTTTCTGGTACCTGTTGCCAAATCATTTTTAATTTCTAATTTATTCATCCAAATGTAGATCTACAAGTTGGAGGTGGTTTAGATTTAGTTGATGTACAACTGTGATTTTTTGTTTGGTCAAATTCATCTTTTAGTTTGCCGTTTAGGGCAAAAAGTAACAAGGTACATTCTGTAAAAAAAATAAATGGAAAAAGAACATCACATGGGCCAGATCCAGATCTGGGCCGGCCAGATCCACTTCTACCGCGGCGGGATCTAGCCCGAGTCGCTGACCCGCGGGCCAGGGCGCCACGGGGGCTGCCACGCAGGCGATGCGCGGGCCACCAGCAGGTTCAACTGCTCCAGCGCGGGGTCAACGCAAGGCTGACGCGAGCATGACGGCGAGACGACGTCACTCGCCGGCGGGAACGTCTCCGGCGAGCTCTAATCTCGCGTTTCCGGCCACCGTTCATCGATTAAAAGATACCTACGCGTTGTACTCGAAGAGGGGAACCAAAAGGGGCCGGTTTCGTTTCCAGGGAGACGCCGGAACACGGACGGCGACGGCGGCGCGCGGCGGCCGGAAGCGAGCACGGCGCGGTGATGACGTAGAGGCCTAGGGATAGGGGAAAGTGGCCGTGGAGAATCGCACACTCACCCTAGATGCCATGGAGCACTCGGTGAGGTCGAAGAAGGAGCAAGGCGACGCCGATTTGCCGCCGGAGTCCGCCAGACTCGAGGGAGGAGATGGATGGCGCGGGCTCCTCGCGTCGTCCCACCTCAATCCCTTTTGCACCGAGGTCCAGAACGACGAGGCGAAGAGGTAGAGACCACCGGCGACCGGCGGCGAGCTCGGGAGCGGCCTAATCGACGGCGAGCTAGGCTAGTGTTTCGGTTTTGGGGTTTCTTAGCAGAGAGAGAGAGGGAGTGAGCTCTAGGGGAGAGAGAGGGGGCATGTGGGCAGACAAGCACATGGGGGGGCCTCTTATCCTCGACGTTTCCTTCCACTCGAAGCCATGGGGTAGGGGTGCTGTTTCTACAGAGAGGCTAGAGGTAGAAGATGAGTGACTCAGCTTTCAACTAGGTCCCTGGAATTTTACAAATAGGTCCCTGTGTTCTCTGAAAACGGATGTTTTCCCTAAGCAAACAAAGTCAAAAATTTAAATCCTTTTGCCCAAAATTCTAATTAGTTGATATGTACAACATATGTGAAAATTGGCTCAATTGAATAAACTTGATAATTCAAAGTTGTTCAAATTTGAATTCTTGCATAAATGGACATTGAATTTATTAACCTACTTGGGAGCTTCCAAAAATGATAATTTTTGGCACACATTCCTTATTTGATGTGTTACTTATGTGTTAGAAAATTCAAGTCATTTATAGTTACTTCATAGAACAAACTTGTTCAAATTTAAAAAAGGTGCTGTCAAGAAAACAGGGGTTTTTGGCAACTTAAATTATTCAAAAACTTGTGCCCTTTTGGTTTTCATCCTCATTTATGATATAGAGCATGTGGTATTTATTTCATGGAATTTGGAAAAAGTTTGTAGAACAAACTTGTTCAAAATCCCAAAGTTTGCTGTGGAGAAAAACCATGTTTTCAGGACTTTAATGGATTCAAATTTTGGTCTCCTCTTGTATGTGTTCCTTATTTGATATAAGGAAGCAATGGTATTAATTTCAGATCATTTGATGAATGTTTCCAAAAGTAACTTGTTTGAGTTTTCTGCTTCTGGAAATATTGGAATTTCTATTTAATAAAGCACTTGGCTTTTCTTTAGCAATGCTTTGCCAAAATATTTATGTGACTAGAGATAGCAAGTAAATGCTCTCTAATACTTTTGTTTTTAAGCTTGCAAGGTTGGAAAAACATTTGATAAGATTTTGGTGAAGCATTTAAGAATGCCTCTTTTTCTGATAATCTTTTAGGGAAATTTTATTAAGTGTTTCCTCTTTCTTAATTTAGGTCTTGGAATAATATTCAACAAGTATGAGATTCATAAGATGTTTTTGGAAAACTCTTTGATCAATATTTACTTTAGAAAATATTGCCAAGGTCATTGGAACAATATGTTGAATATTTTGTTTTCAATTTCTTAGCCATGTAAGTTTATATAATTAGTTTGTTTAGTTGCACTCAAACAAATACAACCAAAGATTAATTGTCAAGCAATTAGCAAAACAACTGTGTTATCAGGTATTCCAAAATTGGGATGTGACAGGTCTTCCCCCCTTAAAAAGAATCTCGTCCCCGAGATTCGCAAGCGAGGACTAAGGGAGGGCCAACAAACACAATGTTAGTGTTGGAGTGCAGGTGCTTCCCCCCTTTGACTTTTCTTGGGAGGTGGGGTATTCCCTTAAATTAGAAAATTCTCTTTAAAAAGTACACCAGTACTGTTTTAGGTCCAAAACTTTTGTTTCCTAGTTTGAACAAAAATTAAGGTTAGTGCAGAACTACCTGGAAATGTACCGTCAATTATTACATGAGTTTCTAGTTATATCCCACATCTTACATAACACATATGGAGTGGTATACCACTCTCATAACCAGGTACATAAGAAGCTAAAAATATCGCTTGTGGGTGCAAAGGTTAGGTTGCTAAGGTAAAACAAACAGACAGAACAAATACCCACGGCAGTGGATGTTACTCCCTACCAGCAACTATCACTTAATATGTTCATGATTTTAGTTGGATGTTTTAGTCTCATAAGATACTCTTAAGCACAATCATAACACAAGTATAAACTCATGCTAAAGTAAAACATTTAAACAAAATCCAATAAGCAAGCAAACAACACCACAGATGAATAGACTATTTATTCACTAGGTTATTGTTTATTGGAGGTTTGGAATCCATCAATCATGAACAATTAGCAAACAACCAGTAGCTAAAAACCAATGAAAACAATCATAAAGATACTATAAAACACCATCTTCACACAAGATAAAACTCCTATTACACAGGCATAAAAAAAATCAGGACTACACAAATAACACACTAGTATGAAAAATCTACACCAGCATGCTATAAGAGATAATCATATCCTATAACCATAGAACATGAAACTAAATAATTCATGGCATGATAACAGAAGTAATAACTTCCTAAACATGCTATATCAACACATATACTCATAAAATAAAAAGAGGGTAATACTAGAGCAAAAATCACCATCTTCTAGTGGTGAAACTAGTTTCACTCTAGAGAAGCAAACAACGCTATCATGATGTTTAAACTTAAACAAGAAAGTCATGAATATAAATGTACCTAATAACAGTACACAAAACTTAATCATGCTAGTAAGCACAAACATCAAAACAATCCCATGATACAACTATTAAACATGCATAAATTTCTTCTAGCAATTTCTATTTTTCTTTAACCAATCACTAGCAAACAAGCAAGGTATAACTCACACAACCAGTAGCTATGAAATTAATGAAAAGTTATGTAAACCTTTTCAAAAATCCATACACTCAATTTAAAATTATTCACAAATAATCTACCAATCAAGAGGAATTTATTTTATTTGCGAACAATTTAATTTTAGCACACGATAGTGAAATATTTCTTAACATGATACCCCTAAGGAATATTATGCTAACAAAAGGATCACACCTAAACATATTAGTATTTACTAATAAGAAATAAACTTCTCACTTGCATAAGTGAAAAGAAACAATTATATTTTCCATGGTGGAAAATAGAAATCAATCACATAGTGAAACATGCTATTTTCACACAGGTGTATGGTTGGGGATTTTTATCCTCAAGCCAAAATGCAATGGGACCAGTGGGCTATGGCCTACTAATACCAAGTAAAAATAGGTACTAAGCCCTCTGGTTACTCATGAAAATCTTTGCATACAAGATAAAAATATAAGGCTATTTAATCTAGTGAAACAATACTAGTGCATATTGATAGCAATGCTTACACATGCTTTACTATTAAGAGACATGCAAGATAACATAGGTACAAGCATCAAAATAACAGTACCTAAATGTTACTTGACTCAAAGAACACATAGCACAAAATCTACTACGAAAGTATATACAGATCTAGTTCTCACAATATTTCCAAATAATAAACTAGAAGGTAACAAATGCTATTTAATTTTTATTCGAGTTTTCAATCATGCACCCACTTTCTAGGGTATATTTATTGTAAGAAAACAACATAATAACAAGTCCTAACAAGTCCATATAATATAGGAAGCAAGATTGAATAATACACAAATTTATTTCAATCAAGAGCACACAAAGAAACAAGAACAGGAAAACTGCTGTTTTCCAGATCTATCATAACCATTCCATCGTTCACTTAATTTCTAAACCCCAAATTTCATAGTACCTACAATGTCTACTAAAATTTGGTTTCCAAAGTAGATACCCATGATATCCTATTGACTAGTAAACGAATAGGTCATCATCTTATTTTCTCGTGACTTCTCCTTTTTACCAACTAGATTAAAAAGTGTCGTAAGCCACTTAATTCCTTGGTTTAGAAAGAGTTGTCAGAAGTTTGCATGCTTTGGTTAGGTATCAACCTAAAATTAGAACAAATCATGTTAATCTTGTTAGCTTTTTATTTAATAATGTTTGTCCGACAAGATACGACTAGCGGCATCGTACGTCGAATATTGAATTGTGCTCTTTGGATTTGCTTTTGAGGGGGTTGCGCATCATGGCATGTGAAGACTTCTTTTGCACCTTTCTCCAGAGGAGGGGGGGTATATAACTTTTAAAAGGGGATCTCTTTAGTTTGGCCTTTTAAAAGGGGACCTAAAAAGGTGCGACATTTAGTCAATCATGGTAAAAAGAGTCTTTTGCAAACAGACAAAACATAGAGGTTTTGGTCAGTATTGGTTGGTTTTCTTCACGCCTTTTCTTCTTTGAAGGTTGTCATTTTTGGAGCTTTATATGTTGGAGTGCATCACTGGTAGCAACGCTATCAGTTCGTGCGGCTTGATGTTCCTCTATTATTAGGCCCAACGATGCTTTCATTGATGGTGGGGAAATGGTGGTGGTTCACGACGGGTCGCATTATGAAGCGAAAACAAGTATAAGCCTAAGCAACAAATTCTTGTTTTTGAATACTCTACAAACATTTTTTCTTGCAAAAATCTAACACGAGGCGATTCAAAAACAAGAGCGGGGCAATCACAAATTTGCAAAATTTGAGCACCCCACAAACATATAGAAGCCTAGATGAACCAAAATCTACACCACACAATAGCACAAAGTCCTACGGACACACATAAGCAAGCAATAACACACAAGCAAGGCTCCATTAGAGCTACGTCGGGGGAGACGACTCATGGAGTTATCGCTAAATTACTCCAAACTAGACTGATCCAAAATCCTAGAAGTGGCTGAAGAACTATATCTACTTCTGACCATCATCACTGTAGAGCTAGGCAAATATTTTGGTCTTCTCGGGACATCGGCAAGTATAAAAGTTTTTGTATAGAAACAAGACAAATAGAAGTAAAGTTTTGATGAAACTTTATGCAACAATCTGTTTTTGAAACTCCAACTATTTTCTGGACAGAAAACTTCAAAGACGAGAGATGTTTCAAAAACAGAGCGGAGCAGTTGCAAACAAGTAAGAAATAACTCTTAACCGAGAGAGATACTAACTCTGTAAGGCCCGCCCTTCGAACCACTGTTCAAGGACGCCCTTGATATGCATTTAGAATCTTTAGAAAAGATAATAAGGAGGGGAAAATATACTAAAATTCCCTTAGATAAAAATAATTTAGATAGTAAATAGGTTTTTACTCAAAAATACTTTTCTTTCCTATCTGACGTCCATGCTAACTAAGGTCTCCTAAGGTCAGGATGGCTCTGATACCAACTCTGTAAGGACCCCAGACCGGCAGTCTGAAACCCTCCGTATGCATACATTCACGATCCCAGAAAGATCAGTCGTGAACAACATACACAGTTGGCACACAGAAATACATCATCCATTACACGAATACATAAAGGTATTACACATATATCACATGATCAAGTTTAACGCAACTGCCGCATGGGGCAGGCAACTTATCAAACACAGCGGAAGACAAATAAAACACAACGTAGTTGAGCCCAAGTCACGCCTTAACCTACAGGCTGCTGACCCGGAGACGATCCTAGTTCGCAAAGCCGTCAACTCCGTACTTCTCTTCATAGATCTCCTTCAGAGGCTCCTTCTCAAAGTCTGGCAAGTAGATACCAGGGGCGAAACCATAATGAGTACATTTGAATGTACTCAGCAAGACATCCATCATATCACTTACCAAACATGCAAATATGCTTATATGGTGGAATAGGTAGGCTATAAATAGGGTTCACTACCGATGGTGTTCATATATGATGACACCACAGTTGCAGTCAGGTTAATATGTATCTTCGTTGAAGAAGATACTTCAGAAGAAAATAATATAATTTTCTTTCTCTTGTAGATATCACATGTACAAGAGGTTTTGTAAAGCTTTGTTAAATAATATTTTCTCTTTGCAAAACTTCTTGGAATCAGTTTCCAGAATTCTTGCTTAGAGTAGAAAAGGTTTTGTTTGCAAAACATTTTGTTTTGTATAACAACATCTGGCTTTTCATCATCGACGATACCTCCACGGTATAAGTTTCCATTCCTTTCCGAACTTCACAAGTTCAACACTTCCTTTCCAAAATTTCCCTTTTCAAAAACATCCTTTTTGAAAACATTGACACAATGCTAGCTACATGGCCATTCAACTGTCCATATCCGAGGACGCGGCTTCTTCGAAAAAGTTATACTCTGCAGAGGTGTACACATCCACCAGATCCAGTACACCTCCCGTGAACAATCACGGACTGTAACAACAGTATGTAAACATCAGGTATCTGATCATAACCATCCACTATGTTCAAGCTAGAATATGCCTATCTCTCAGTTGAGTTTTACCACATCCCCGGCACCGAGCTAATCCCCGCCAAGCCAGGATGCCTCAACTGATGCATCCGGAGGGAAAATTAATCCCACACTTTATATGTCTCCACGACATTCGGTTCAGAGGATCGCATCCCCTATAGCACATTGAGATAGCACACACTAATAAGAACAAACTTCAAGTTAAGCCCCATGCCCATATTGGGGTAGGGTGGCAGTACGGTAAAGGTTGTCCGACGAAGACTAGGTTATGTGTCATTTTTGAAAACACCACTTTCTCAAAAATGACCACTTCCACATTCCTCCGGAGAACAAGGATCCGCCTTTTCTCCGGGTTTTTCCGTAAAGCCTTTGTTTTGTAGAATCACAATTTTAGGGTGTCCACTTAGGGACTAGTATATTTGATGGTAATAAATACCATATGGTGGCTTATGGGCTTGGTATTACCAAGTTTAACTATTGGCATGATAGTAACCTATAATATAGTATAGTAGTAAATTCCACATCAAAATTAGTTTTGATAATCAAGCTTTTGTAAAACTTCAGAGGTAATACATGCATGATAGATAATGATAAGTATTGTATCAGCAAGCATCAGGATGGCTTGCCTGGTAACTCTTGTGTCCCTGGTGTTGGAGTGACTGGAACTTGAAACAGAGCTTCACGACACTTCCTTCCTCTTCGTTTTCTAACGTCGTAAAAGGAATAAAGGACACACATTCAGAACCAATCAAGGCAAGCAACCATACATAACATTGCATACAGCAAGGGAACTAATAATAACCAATCACACAATTATAATGGAGGCAAACAATCAAATAAACACACTTGACATAAATGCCACTTAATAAGACAGCTCAAGGTTGGAGGAACATATCTCACAACCTTAATATCATGGATTCAGTGGGTGTGCCACTCTCATACCAAGATATTAATAAGCCCAAAATACACTTAGTTTCACAAGGGTGAGACTACTAAGAGTGTATAAAACATGCACAATAATAAGCATGGTAATGGGTCTATCAACCAAACCACAAAAAGAATCAGGTAGCTAATCTGCTAAGCCTAAATTCACATCAAGAATAAATAAGACACATGATTTGCAAAAGTTACTTTTAAAAATCAGTGAGCCTACACAGGTGTAACAAGGTAATAGACTCATCACAAAACACACAATTTCTCATAGTGAGAACAATAGAAACAATGGCTAAGAAGGAGGAATCCTATAGACATGCTTCTACTAAAGGTTTGCTATGCAAGCAAGCATAATAAGTAAAGTACTAAAATTCAAACAAGGAACCATGTTATCATAATGGTAAATGAAAACATGTCCTTATGCAAGGATACACAAATATCTACCAAACACAAGTTGGCAGAAAAATAATTCAATACAAAAATGCTAAGGAAAACTAGTACTACTCACACATGACGAATCAATGGATGTATTTTAATCAAGTAATTGAAATACAACCAGAGGGTCCATGTCATAAAAACAGTAGTGAAAAACGTCTATAATTGCTATAACAAAAATATCCCATTTAACAAAACAATGCATCAAATTGCAGGGCAACTCCTACATACTAGTGGTAATAAAAAAGGGCATTACTAGAGGAATCAAACAACAATCCAAAGATGGATTTTTCCTAGCAAGCCACACATGATTATAACCACTTACAAACAGAAGCATACCCATTTTTTGTTTAGCACAAAAATTCCCAAAGCAAAAATACTAGGCACTCATTAGTTATGAAACTACATAAGAGAAATGCATCTAGTTTGGGGAAATAATGTTTCCACCAAAAATGCAATTAAACCAGTGGGTGTTCCACTAGCATAACAAAGCATTAAGAGGTCACAAAGCCTCTGGTCCACTTGTTAAAAATTAACAAAAAACTAAACTAGCATCTAGTGCAATAACCATACTAGTAGAAAATATTAGGATGCAAAAATAAGCAAGGTAATGATACTCATGCTATTATTTCCACACAAGTGAAAACACTAGGGTTCAAGTACTCATAAAAACATAATCAAAATGCTACTGGCCCTATGGATACAACCCAAAAATATGTGGCTACTCAACCACAAATGATTATGTCAAAAATTCCACACATGAGGGAATTTTTCCATAACATTCTCATAGTAATGACTAAATTACTCATGCTTCTCTACCAACTCAAATGCAAGCTAGAAGAGGTGATACTAACAAAATATAAGTACCAACATGGTACTGAATCTAATATATCAACACAACAATTCAATCACTTGCACACAAATTAATCAATCAAAAATTATATGCAAGTAATAAACTAGAGGTAAACATATGATATTAATATAAATCCTATTTCTTCTCAACTCAAGTCCACACATTATAACATGCTAAAATAGCTAAGTAAAAATTATAAAACAAGTTCACACAACTTATACATGCTAGAAAACAATATTGCAACACAAAAATATAATCACACAATTTAATTACCTAAAATGCCAAAATGGCAGAAATATTCAAAACAAGGATCTGTCCACAAAATTTTCTAGGATGCTCTAAAAATTAAACCCTTCTAGTTTTGGATAGTCCTAAACATGTACAAGACCATCCAATTTAGTTTTCATCAAAATTCATCTTTAATTAATTTATAAAAATCACCAAAGTGCTCTCTGGTGCTTTACCAAATTGCATTCCATTTCAAAAATATTAGGAATTTGGAAGCAAGGTTAATTGCTCCTGTTAGGAAATTTCAAGGGCTTTCCAATGCAATTGGACTCACTTCATTCTGAGTTGTGAAATAAAAACGGTGCTCATTTTTCTGTTTCTGGTACCTGTTGCCAAATCATTTTTAATTTCTAATTTATTCATCCAAATGTAGATCTACAAGTTGGAGGTGGTTTAGATTTAGTTGATGTACAACTGTGATTTTTTGTTTGGTCAAATTCATCTTTTAGGTTGCCGTTTAGGGCAAAAAGTAACAAGGTACATTCTGTAAAAAAAAAAATGGAAAAAGAACATCACATGGGCCAGATCCAGATCTGGGCCGGCCAGATCCACTTCTACCGCGGCGGGATCTAGCCCGAGTCGCTGACCCACGGGCCAGGGCGCCACGGGGGCTGCCACGCAGGCGATGCGCGGGCCACCAGCAGGTTCAACTGCTCCACCGCGGGGTCAACGCAAGGCTGACGCGAGCATGACGGCGAGACGACGTCACTCGCCGACGGGAACGTCTCCGGCGAGCTCTAATCTCGCGTTTCCGGCCACCGTTCATCGATTAAAAGATACCTACGCGTTGTACTCGACGAGGGGAACCAAAAGGGGCCGGTTTCGTTTCCAGGGAGACGCCGGAACACGGACGGCGACGGCGGCGCGCGGCGGCCGGAAGCGAGCACGGCGCGGTGATGACGTAGAGGCCTAGGAAGAGGGGAAAGTGGCCGTGGAGAATCGCACACTCACCCTAGATGCCATGGAGCACTCGGTGAGGTCGAAGAAGGAGCGAGGCGACGCCGATTTGCCGCCGGAGTCCGCCGGACTCGAGGGAGGAGATGGATGGCGCGGGCTCCTCGCGTCGTCCCACCTCAATCCCTTTTGCACCGAGGTCCAGAACGACGAGGCGAAGAGGTAGAGACCACCGGCGACCGGCGGCGAGCTCGGGAGCGGCCTAATCAACGGCGATCTAGGCTAGGGTTTCGGTTTTGGGGTTTCTTAGCAGAGAGAGAGAGAGGGAGTGAGCTCTAGGGGAGAGAGAGGGGGCATGTGGGCAGACAAGCACATGGGGGGGCCTCTTATCCTCGACGTTTCCTTCCACTCGAAGCCATGGGGTAGGGGTGCTGTTTCTACAGAGAGGCTAGAGGTAGAAGATGAGTGACTCAGCTTTCAACTAGGTCCCTGGAATTTTACAAATAGGTCCCTGTGTTCTCTGAAAACGGATATTTTCCCTAAGCAAACAAAGTCAAAAATTTAAATCCTTTTGCCCAAAATTCTAATTAGTTGATATGTACAACATATGTGAAAATTGGCTCAATTGAATAAACTTGATAATTCAAAGTTGTTCAAATTTGAATTCTTGCATAAATGGACATTGAATTTATTAACCTACTTGGGAGCTTCCAAAAATGATAATTTTTGGCACACATTCCTTATTCGATGTGTTACTTATGTGGTAGAAAATTCAAGTCATTTATAGTTACTTCATAGAACAAACTTGTTCAAATTTAAAAAAGGTGCTGTCAAGAAAACAGGGGTTTTTGGCAACTTAAATTATTCAAAAACTTGTGCCCTTTTGGTTTTCATCCTCATTTATGATATAGAGCATGTGGTATTTATTTCATGGCATTTGGAAAAATGTTGTAGAACAAACTTGTTCAAAATCCCAAAGGTTGCTGTGGAGAAAAACCATGTTTTCAAGACTTTAATGGATTCAAATTTTGGTATCCTGTTGTATGTGTTCCTTATTTGATATAAGGAAGCAATGGTATTAATTTCAGATCATTTGATGAAAGTTTCCAAAAGTAACTTGTTTGAGTTTTCTGCTTCTGGAAATATTGGAATTTCTATTTAATAAAGCACTTGGCTTTTCTTTAGCAATGCTTTGCCAAAATATTTATGTGACTAGATATAGCAAGTAAATGCTCTCTAATACTTTTGTTTTTAAGCTTGCAAGGTTGGAAAAACATTTGATAAGATTTTGGTGAAGCATTTAAGAATGCCTCTTTTTCTGATAATCTTTTAGGGAAATTTTATTAAGTGTTTCCTCTTTCTTAATTTAGGTCTTGGAATAATATTCAACAAGTATGAGATTCATAAGATGTTTTTGGAAAACTCTTTGATCAATATTTACTTTAGAAAATATTGCCAAGGTCATTGGAACAATATGTTGAATATTTTGTTTTCAATTTCTTAGCCATGTAAGTTTATATAATTAGTTTGTTTAGTTGCACTCAAACAAATACAACCAAAGATTAATTGTCAAGCAATTAGCAAAACAACTGTGTTATCAGGTATTCCAAAATTGGGATGTGACAGGTCTTCCCCCCTTAAAAAGAATCTCGTCCCCGAGATTCGCAAGCGAGGACTAAGGGAGGGCCAACAAACACAATGTTAGTGTTGGAGTGCAGGTGCTTCCCCCCTTTGACTTTTCTTGGGAGGTGGGGTATTCCCTTAAATTAGAAAATTCTCTTTAAAAAGTACACCAGTACTGTTTTAGGTCCAAAACTTTTGTTTCCTAGTTTGAACAAAAATTAAGGTTAGTGCAGATGTACGTGGAAATGTACCGTCAATTATTACATGAGTTTCTAGTTATATCCCACATCTTACATAACACATATGGAGTGGTATACCACTCTCATAACCAGGTACATAAGAAGCTAAAAATATCGCTTGTGGGTGCAAAGGTTAGGTTGCTAAGGTAAAACAAACAGACAGAACAAATACCCACGGCAGTGGATGTTACTCCCTACCAGCAACTATCACTTAATATGTTCATGATTTTAGTTGGATGTTTTAGTCTCATAAGATACTCTTAAGCACAATCATAACACAAGTACAAACTCATGCTAAAGTAAAACATTTAAACAAAATCCAATAAGCAAGCAAACAACACCACAGATGAATAGACTATTTATTCACTAGGTTATTGTTTATTGGAGGTTTGGAATCCATCAATCATGAACAATTAGCAAACAAACAGTAGCTAAAAACCAATGAAAACAATCATAAAGATACTATAAAACACCATCTTCACACAAGATAAAACTCCTATTACACAGGCATAAAAAAAATCAGGACTACACAAATAACACACTAGTATGAAAAATCTACACCAGCATGCTATAAGAGATAATCATATCCTATAACCATAGAACATGAAACTAAATAATTCATGGCATGATAACAGAAGTAATAACTTCCTAAACATGCTATATCAACACATATACTCATAAAATAAAAAGAGGGTAATACTAGAGCAAAAATCACCATCTTCTAGTGGTGAAACTAGTTTCACTCTAGAGAAGCAAACAACGCTATCATGATGTTTAAACTTAAACAAGCAAGTCATGAATATAAATGTACCTAATAACAGTACACAAAACTTAATCATGCTAGTAAGCACAAACATCAAAACAATCCCATGATACAACTATTAAACATGCATAAATTTCTTCTAGCAATTTCTATTTTTCTTTAACCAATCACTAGCAAACAAGCAAGGTATAACTCACACAACCAGTAGCTATGCAATTAATGAAAAGTTATGTAAACCTTTTCAAAAATCCATACACTCAATTTAAAATTATTCACAAACAATCTACCAATCAAGAGGAATTTATTTTATTTGCGAACAATTTAATTTTAGCACACGATAGTGAAATATTTCTTAACATGATACCCCTAAGGAATATTATGCTAACAAAAGGATCACACCTAAACATATTAGTATTTACTAATAAGAAATAAACTTCTCACTTGCATAAGTGAAAAGAAACAATTATATTTTCCATGGTGGAAAATAGAAATCAATCACATAGTGAAACATGCTATTTTCACACAGGTGTATGGTTGGGGATTTTTATCCTCAAGCCAAAATGCAATGGGACCAGTGGGCTATGGCCTACTAATACCAAGTAAAAATAGGTACTAAGCCCTCTGGTTACTCATGAAAATCTTTGCATACAAGATAAAAATATAAGGCTATTTAATCTAGTGAAACAATACTAGTGCATATTGATAGCAATGCTTACACATGCTTTACTATTAAGACACATGCAAGCTAACATAGGTACAAGCATCAAAATAACAGTACCTAAATGTTACTTGACTCAAAGAACACATAGCACAAAATCTACTACGAAAGTATATACAGATCTAGTTCTCACAATATTTCCAAATAATAAACTAGAAGGTAACAAATGCTATTTAATTTTTATTCGAGTTTTCAATCATGCACCCACTTTCTAGGGTATATTTATTGTAAGAAAACAACATAATAACAAGTCCTAACAAGTCCATATAAGATAGGAAGCAAGATTTAATAATACACAAATTAATTTCAATCAAGAGCACACAAAGAAACAAGAACAGGAAAACTGCTGTTTTCTAGATCTATCATAACCATTCCATCGTTCACTTAATTTCTAAACCCCAAATTTCATAGTACCTACAATGTCTACTAAAATTTGGTTTCCAAAGTAGATACCCATGATATCCTATTGACTAGTAAACGAATAGGTCATCATCTTATTTTCTCGTGACTTCTCCTTTTTACCAACTAGATTAAAAAGTGTCGTAAGCCACTTAATTCCTTGGTTTAGAAAGAGTTGTCAGAAGTTTGCATGCTTTGGTTAGGTATCAACCTAAAATTATAACAAAGCATGTTAATCTTGTTAGCTTTTTATTTAATAATGTTTGTCCGACAAGATACGACTAGCGGCATCGTACGTCGAATATTGAATTGTGCTCTTTGGATTTGCTTTTGAGGGGGTTGCGCATCATGGCATGTGAAGACTTCTTTTGCACCTTTCTCCAGAGGAGGGGGGGTATATAACTTTTAAAAGGGGATCTCTTTAGTTTGGCCTTTTAAAAGGGGACCTAAAAAGGTGCGACATTTAGTCAATCATGGTAAAAAGAGTCTTTTGCAAACAGACAAAACATAGAGGTTTTGGTCAGTATTGGTTGGTTTTCTTCACGCCTTTTCTTCTTTGAAGGTTGTCATTTTTGGAGCTTTATATGTTGGAGTGCATCACTGGTAGCAACGCTATCAGTTCGTGCGGCTTGATGTTCCTCTATTATTAGGCCCAACGATGCTTTCATTGATGGTGGGGAAATGGTGGTGGTTCACGACGGGTCGCATTATGAAGCGAAAACAAGTATAAGCCTAAGCAACAAATTCTTGTTTTTGAATACTCTACAAACATTTTTGCTTGCAAAAATCTAACACGAGGCGATTCAAAAACAAGAGCGGGGCAATCACAAATTTGCAAAATTTGAGCACCCCACAAACATATAGAAGCCTAGATGAACCAAAATCTACACCACACAATAGCACAAAGTCCTACGGACACACATAAGCAAGCAATAACACACAAGCAAGGCTCCATTAGAGCTACGTCGGGGGAGACGACTCATGGAGTTATCGCTAAATTACTCCAAACTAGACTGATCCAAAATCCTAGAAGTGGCTGAAGAACTATATCTACTTCTGACCATCATCACTGTAGAGCTAGGCAAATATTTTGGTCTTCTCGGGACATCGGCAAGTATAAAAGTTTTTGTATAGAAACAAGACAAATAGAAGTAAAGTTTTGATGAAACTTTATGCAACAATCTGTTTTTGAAACTCCAACTATTTTCTGGACAGAAAACTTCAAAGACGAGAGATGTTTCAAAAACAGAGCGGAACAGTTGCAAACAAGTAAGAAATAACTCTTAACCGAGAGAGATACTAACTCTGTAAGGCCCGCCCTTCGAACCACTGTTCAAGGACGCCCTTGATATGCATTTAGAATCTTTTGAAAAGATAATAAGGAGGGGAAAATATACTAAAATTCCCTTAGATAAAAATAATTTAGATAGTAAATAGGTTTTTACTCAAAAATACTTTTCTTTCCTATCTGACGTCCATGCTAACTAAGGTCTCCTAAGGTCAGGATGGCTCTGATACCAACTCTGTAAGGACCCCAGACCGGCAGTCTGAAACCCTCCGTATGCATACATTCACGATCCCAGAAAGATCAGTCGTGAACAACATACACAGTTGGCACACAGAAATACATCATCCATTACACGAATACATAAAGGTATTACACATATATCACATGATCAAGTTTAACGCAACTGCCGCATGGGGCAGGCAACTTATCAAACACAGCGGAAGACAAATAAAACACAACGTAGTTGAGCCCAAGTCACGCCTTAACCTACAGGCTGCTGACCCGGAGACGATCCTAGTTCGCAAAGCCGTCAACTCCGTACTTCTCTTCATAGATCTCCTTCAGAGGCTCCTTCTCAAAGTCTGGCAAGTAGATACCAGGGGCGAAACCATAATGAGTACATTTGAATGTACTCAGCAAGACATCCATCATATCACTTACCAAACATGCAAATATGCTTATATGGTGGAATAGGTAGGCTATAAATAGGGTTCACTACCGATGGTGTTCATATATGATTACACCACAGTTGCAGTCAGGTTAATCTGTATCTTCGTTGAAGAACATACTTCAGAAGAAAATAATATAATTTTCTTTCTCTTGTAGATATCACATGTACAAGAGGTTTTGTAAAGCTTTGTTAAATAATATTTTCTCTTTGCAAAACTTCTTGAATCAGTTTCCAGAATTCTTGCTTAGAGTAGAAAAGGTTTTGTTTGCAAAACATTTTGTTTTGTATAACAACATCTGGCTTTTCATCATCGACGATACCTCCACGGTATAAGTTTCCATTCCTTTCCGAACTTCACAAGTTCAACACTTCCTTTCCAAAATTTCCCTTTTCAAAAACATCCTTTTTGAAAACATTGACACAATGCTAGCTACATGGCCATTCAACTGTCCATATCCGAGGACGCGGCTTCTTCGAAGAAGTTATACTCTGCAGAGGTGTACACATCCACCAGATCTAGTACACCTCCCGTGAACAATCACGGACTGTAACAACAGTATGTAAACATCAGGTATCTGATCATAACCATCCACTATGTTCAAGCTAGAATATGCCTATCTCTCAGTTGAGTTTTACCACATCCCCGGCACCGAGCTAATCCCCGCCAAGCCAGGATGCCTCAACTGATGCATCCGGAGGGAAAATTAATCCCACACTTTATATGTCTCCACGACATTCGGTTCAGAGGATCGCATCCCCTATAGCACATTGAGATAGCACACACTAATAAGAACAAACTTCAAGTTAAGCCCCATGCCCATATTGGGGTAGGGTGGCAGTACGGTAAAGGTTGTCCGGCGAAGACTAGGTTATGTGTCATTTTTGAAAACACCACTTTCTCAAAAATGACCACTTCCACATTCCTCCGGAGAACAAGGATCCGCCTTTTCTCCGGGTTTTTCCGTAAAGCCTTTGTTTTGTAGAATCACAATTTTAGGGTGTCCACTTAGGGACTAGTATATTTGATGGTAATAAATACCATATGGTGGCTTATGGGCTTGGTATTACCAAGTTTAACTATTGGCATGATAGTAACCTATAATATAGTATAGTAGTAAATTCCACATCAAAAATAGTTTTGATAATCAAGCTTTTGTAAAACTTCAGAGGTAATACATGCATGATAGATAATGATAAGTATTGTATCAGCAAGCATCAGGATGGCTTGCCTGGTAACTCTTGTGTCCCTGGTGTTGGAGTGACTGGAACTTGAAACAGAGCTTCACGACACTTCCTTCCTCTTCGTTTTCTAACGTCGTAAAAGGAATAAAGGACACACATTCAGAACCAATCAAGGCAAGCAACCATACATAACATTGCATACAGCAAGGGAACTAATAATAACCAATCACACAATTATAATGGAGGCAAACAATCAAACAAACACACTTGACATAAATGCCACTTAATAAGACAGCTCAAGGTTGGAGGAACATATCTCACAACCTTAATATCATGGATTCAGTGGGTGTGCCACTCTCATACCAAGATATTAATAAGCCCAAAATACACTTAGTTTCACAAGGGTTAGACTACTAAGAGTGTATAAAACATGCACAATAATAAGCATGGTAATGGGTCTATCAACCAAACCACAAAAAGAATCAGGTAGCTAATCTGCTAAGCCTAAATTCACATCAAGAATAAATAAGACACATGATTTGCAAAAGTTACTTTTACAAATCAGTGAGCCTACACAGGTGTAACAAGGTAATAGACTCATCACAAAACACACAATTTCTCATAGTGAGAACAATAGAAACAATGGCTAAAAAGGAGGAATCCTATAGACATGCTTCTACTAAAGGTTTGCTATGCAAGCAAGCATAATAAGTAAAGTAATAAAATGCAAACAAGGAACCATGTTATCATAATGGTAAATGAAAACATGTCCTTATGCAAGGATACACAAATATCTACCAAACACAAGTTGGCAGAAAAATAATTCAATACAAAAATGCTAAGGAAAACTAGTACTACTCACACATGAAGAATCAATGGATGTATTTTAATCAAGTAATTGAAATACAACCAGAGTGTCCATGTCATAAAAACAGTAGTGAAAAACATCTATAATTTCTATAACAAAAATATCCCATTTAACAAAACAATGCATCAAATTGCAGGGCAACTCCTACATACTAGTGGTAATAAAAAGGGCATTACTAGAGGAATCAAACAACAATCCAAAGATGGATTTTTCCTAGCAAGCCACACATGATTATAACCACTTACAAACAGAAGCATACCCATTTTTTGTTTAGCACAAAAATTCCCAAAGCAAAAATACTAGGCACTCATTAGTTATGAAACTACATAAGAGAAATGCATCTAGTTTGGGGAAATAATGTTTCCACCAAAACTGCAATGAAACCAGTGGGTGTTCCACTAGCATAACAAAGCATTAAGAGGTCACAAAGACTCTGGTCCACTTGTTAAAAATTAACAAAAAACTAAACTAGCATCTAGTGCAATAACCATACTAGTAGAAAATATTAGGATGCAAAAATAAACAAGGTAATGATACTCATGCTATTATTTCCACACAAGTGAAAACACTAGGGTTCAAGTACTCATAAAAACATAATCAAAATGCTACTGGCCCTATGGATACAACCCAAAAATATGTGGCTACTCAACCACAAATGATTATGTCAAAAATTCCACACATGAGGGAATTTTTCCATAACATTCTCATAGTAATGACTAAATTACTCATGCTTCTCTACCAACTCAAATGCAAGCTAGCAGAGGTGATACTAACAAAATATAAGTACCAACATGGTACTGAATCTAATATATCAACACAACAATTCAATCACTTGCACACAAATTAATCAATCAAAAATTATATGCAAGTAATAAACTAGAGGTAAACATATGATATTAATATAAATCCTATTTCTTCTCAACTCAAGTCCACACATTATAACATGCTAAAATAGCTAAGTAACACTTATAAAACTAGTTCACACAACTTATACATGCTAGAAAACAATATTGCAACACAAAAATATAATCACACAATTTAATTACCTAAAATGCCAAAATGGCAGAAATATTCAAAACAAGGATCTGTCCACAAAATTTTCTAGGATGCTCTAAAAATTAAACCCTTCTAGTTTTGGATAGTCCTAAACATGTACAAGACCATCCACATTAGTTTTCATCAAAATTAATCTTTAATTAATTTATAAAAATCACCAAAGTGCTCTCTGGTGCTTTACCAAATTGCATGCCATTTCAAAAATATTAGGAATTTGGAAGCAAGGTTAATGGCTCCTGTTAGTAAATTTCAAGGGCTTTCCAATGCAATTGGACTCACTTCATTCTGAGTTGTGAAATAAAAATGGTGCTCATTTTTCTGTTTCTGGTACCTGTTGCCAAATTATTTTTAATTTCTACTTTATTCATCCAAATGTAGATCTACAAGTTTGAGGTGGTTTAGATTTAGTTGATGTACAACTGTGATTTTTTGTTTGGTCAAATTCATCTTTTAGGTTGCCGTTTAGTGCAAAAAGTAACAAGGTACATTCTGTAAAAAAAATAAATGGAAAAAGAACATCACATGGGCCAGATCCAGATCTGGGCCGGCCAGATCCACTTCTACCGCGGCGGGATCTAGCCCGAGTCGCTGACCCGCGGGCCAGGGCGCCACGGGGGCTGCCACGCAGGCGATGCGCGGGCCACCAGCAGGTTCAACTGCTCCAGCCCGGGGTCAACGCAAGGCTGACGCGAGCATGACGGCGAGACGACGTCACTCGCCGGCGGGAACGTCTCCGGCGAGCTCTAATCTCGCGTTTCCGGCCACCGTTCATCGACTAAAAGATACCTACGCGTTGTACTCGATGAGGGGAACCAAAAGGGGCCGGTTTCGTTTCCAGGGAGACGCCGGAACACGGACGGCGACGGCGGCGCGCGGCGGCCGGAAGCGAGCACGGCGCGGTGATGACGTAGAGGCCTAGGGAGAGGGGAAAGTGGCCGTGGAGAATCGCACACTCACCCTAGATGCCATGGAGCACTCGGTGAGGTCGAAGAAGGAACGAGGCGATGCCGATTTGCCGCCGGAGTCCGCCGGACTCGAGGGAGGAGATGGATGGCGCGGGCTCCTCGCGTCGTCCCACCTCAATCACTTTTGCACCGAGGTCCAGAACGACGAGGCGAAGAGGTAGAGACCACCGGCGACCGGCGGCGAGCTCGGGAGCGGCCAAATCGACGGCGAGCTAGGCTAGGGTTTCGGTTTTGGGGTTTCTTAGCAGAGAGAGAGAGGGAGTGAGCTCTAGGGGAGAGAGAGGGGGCATGTGGGCAGACAAGCACATGGGGGGGCCTCTTATCCTCGACGTTTCCATCCACTCGAAGCCATGGGGTAGGGGTGCTGTTTCTACAGAGAGGCTAGAGGTAGAAGATGAGTGACTCAGCTTTCAACTAGGTCCCTGGAATTTTACAAATAGGTCCCTGTGTTCTCTGAAAACGGATGTTTTCCCTAAGCAAACAAAGTCAAAAATTTAAATCCTTTTTCCCAAAATTCTAATTAGTTTATATGTACAACATATGTGAAAATTGGCTCAATTGAATAAACTTGAAAATTCAAAGTTGTTCAAATTTGAATTCTTGCATAAATGGACATTGAATTTATTAACCTGCTTGGGAGCTTCCAAAAATGATAATTTTTGGCAAACATTCCTTATTTGATGTGTTACTTATGTGGTAGAAAATTCAAGTCATTTATAGTTACTTCATAGAACAAACTTGTTCAAATTTAAAAAAGGTGTTGTCAAGAAAACAGGGGTTTTTGGCAACTTAAATTATTCAAAAACTTGTGCCCTTTTGGTTTTCATCCTCATTTATGATATAGAGCATGTGGTATTTATTTCATGGCATTTGGAAAAAGTTTGTAGAACAAACTTGTTCAAAATCCCAAAGGTTGCTGTGGAGAAAAACCATGTTTTCAGGACTTTAATGGATTCAAATTTTGGTCTCCTCTTGTATGTGTTCCTTATTTGATATAAGGAAGCAATGGTATTAATTTCAGATCATTTGATGAAAGTTTCCAAAAGTAACTTGTTTGAGTTTTCTGCTTCTGGAAATATTGGAATTTCTATTTAATAAAGCACTTGGCTTTTCTTTAGCAATGCTTTGCCAAAATATTTATGTGACTAGAGATAGCAAGTAAATGCTCTCTAATACTTTTGTTTTTAAGCTTGCAAGGTTGGAAAAACATTTGATAAGATTTTGGTGAAGCATTTAAGAATGCCTCTTTTTCTGATAATCTTTTAGGGAAATTTTATTAAGTGTTTCCTCTTTCTTAATTTAGGTCTTGGAATAATATTCAACAAGTATGAGATTCATAAGATGTTTTTGGAAAACTCTTTGATCAATATTTACTTTAGAAAATATTGCCAAGGTTATTGGAACAATATGCTGAATATTTTGTTTTCAATTTCTTAGCCATGTAAGTTTATATAATTAGTTTGTTTAGTTGCACTCAAACAAATACAACCAAAGATTAATTGTCAAGCAATTAGCAAAACAACTGTGTTATCAGGTATTCCAAAATTGGGATGTGACAGCTAGGGTTGCGCGCAGGGCTAGGGCTGGCTTTATAGAGCTCCAGGAGCTCTCCTGGCCGTCGGGGGGCGCGGCTGCCGCCGTGGCCGGATGGCCTGCCGTACTGCGGGAAGAAGGGGAAGAAAAAAAAACGAAGCGGTACACGGGATGGAGATGGGCTGGGCTGCGCGCGAGGAGAAGGAAAAAGAAGGTGGGCTGGGCGCAGCCCACTCCCCCTTTGGCGCCAGATTTTTATTTTTAAAATTCTCCTTCTGGTTTTTTTTGCAGAAATTGGAATAGGAAGAAAAGGTGGGGTTTTAAGTTAGTAAAAATGTTAGAAAAATTAGGGTAAGCTATTTAGGTTAATAGCAATCAAATGCTAAGTTTTGTTTTCAAAAAGTTTGAAATTAACTTGCAGTTTGGAAGTAATTCAAATTTCGATGATTTTGGGTATCAAATGATTATTAATAAAAACAAACTTGTTAATAGGGTGAACCCTATGTTTAATTATAAACCATTGATTAGGAATGTTGTAGAATTTGCACAAATTCAAATTGGGTACTGTTTGAGGATTTGATTTGAATTTTGAATTGCAAATTGGAAGTAATTGATTGATTAAAACCATGATTTTAATAGTTGAGCATTATGGAACAAAATGAAAGCAATTTGGTTGTTTTTATTTGAACTCTTTATTTAAAAGGTTGTAACAGAGCAAGTATGAAATAAATGTTTGAATATTGTTTGAATTTGAATTGTGAAAACAGAGAAAAACAGATGCAACAAATAAGAAACAAACGCAAACAAATAAATGAGCATGATGACATGATGCAATACTTTAATAAACATGAAACAAACATTCTAAGGGTAGTTTTCATACTTGGGATGTTACAGATCACCTCATCGGGTTTGAGTCGGAGGTCTCGAATCTGTGTAGGCAAGAAATGTTTTTGCCCAAGTTGCAATTAATTGGCCCTGATCTTTCCGGAGAGCCAAGCTGCTGTGCCACATCCTTCTGCGATAAACAGCCATAAAAACAGGCACTTTCATTACTCGATGCTCGGGTATAAAAGCTCATCACACAGGGTGCACGCATTCCGAAAAATGACCATAGTGGTTATCCAAAAGAAAGCGGGATGTAAAATCTGACCGTCTACTCGACTGGAAAATCCCAATCGAGCAAACGCTCGGGGGCTACTGACGAAGGGATGGACCTTGGACCCTGCGAGTAAGGACACCCCGTCTTAGGCCCAAGGCTAAAGCCCAAGGAGAAAGGCCCCTGGAGTATTCTGGAAGGCCCACTTGAAGCCTGCCCGCAGTGCCTTGCGGGCTAAGTTAGGAAACTTGTGACCAACATAGGGTTAGAGTTCGAGTCCTCTCCGGGTAGGGGTTTGAGGCCTGGCCGCCTATATAAGGCCAGGAGAACCACCGAGAGAGGACCAAGAAATACCGCACCACGAAAGCCTTGAGCTCGAGATCGTACTCTCTAAATGAGCAACCATCATTGTAACCGATCTATTCGATAATACAGATTGACAGAGGCAGGATTAAGGGTTTTACCTCTACGAGGGCCCCGAACCTGGGTAAATTTTGCCCCCTGTATAGCCGACGATCGTCACCATCGCTCATGGGTTCTCCTATTCGAAACCCTATGGGTTCACCTGAGGGATTTGCCGAGTTACAGATTCTACAGTCCCCCTGGCTCTCACAGGGAGAGCAACCGAGGAAAACACGAGGTGGAGTGGATGCGGTGAGTGAGAGGAGGTGGATGGAGAAGCAGTGGGACGGGGGGAGTCTTATACAGGGAGTTCATGGGAGGGGTTGTGCTCGGGCGTTTGCCACCGCGACGGTGGCCATGCCACCTTGCTCGTGCACTCAGGCCATGAACAGCATGTGGAGAGGCATGCAGAGCTTCGTGGCGTCGAGACCGTGCATGCTCTGGCTCAAAGACGGAGAGGAAGGGATTCAGGGCACGGGTTGCCTCTCTGCTCTGATGACAGGTCGGCCCGGTGGCCACCATCCTTGTCCGGGAGTTGATCTCCTCTTCTGTTGCGTCTAAGACCAAACCAGCGGCTGGTTTCGAGCGAGGAGAGTAAGGTAAGATGGTTTGGCAACAGGGCACTGCATCTAGATGATCACAAACGTGAATTCGAGCCAATTTTGATTCGGGTGCAAAACTGACAGAACTCGGGTGCAGGTTCACTAAAATTCAGATAAGGGTTTTTGGAATTTTTCTAAGTCCTGAAACAGACAGAGGATAGGAAAAGTAGAGACTTGTTTGGCACAACAAATAATTTCCAAATGGAAAGATGGAAGTATGGATTTGAAGAGCACACCACCTAGTTTCCGAAACCTATTTTTATTAGATTTTAGAAAATATATAGGTGGGTGAAAACAAGGCTGAAACATGGGTGTTTTTCTGTTTTTCTGTTTTCACTGTTTTTTCTTTTTCCTGTTTTCAACAAGGCAGAAAAACACTCATGAAAACATGTTTTCCACTGTCTCAAAAATATTTCTTTGGACATTTTGAGTAAGTACACACCATAAGCATGGATGACATCCAAAGAAAACATTAAAAGAGCTGAGATCCATAGATAGAAGTGAGGCCCAAAAGGCTAAGTGATGGCTAGAAAAAGAAAAGGAAAAAAAATCATGTTTTCCCTTAGGACTTTCAAAAAGAATCTTGTTTTCTTTTCTTGGTGATCCATAACCAAGCTTAATAAGATGATAAGGATGACAAGAAATAAAAATAACAACCTTCCACTATTTATTTCTCAAAGGAAACATCAGGTTCACATAAAGAGTTACAACTTCAGAAAAACAACAGGATCAACAAAAAGTTTTTGTTGGTCCCTAAATTTATGTTTTCTCCTTACAACCTTGTTTCCCAAATGAGGATGTGACACCACCTTTCCATTTAAGCATTTTCCCGAATTCGTCGAATTTTTTCCTTCGATTTGAGGATTTCATCGGCTGCTCGAAACTAGCAGACTTGAGTCTCTGGCCCATCATACACCGGAGTCTCCCGCCACACCTAGACCGGACTCTCTGGCCCGACCAGTCTGGAATCTCCGCCCTAGACAGACCCAGAAATTCCCGCACCTTTGATTTTCTCACCAATTTTTTCTTGGACGTTTCCTTTGGTTATTGTTTGCTCCAATTTGGGTCTTTCGAGTTCCAATTTGGTCTCCGCCCTAGATAGGCCAAGATTCTACACCATCAACAAAAACAACTCGATGGTGGAACTTGAAATCCACCCAAATCGGTCGGAAGTCTGAGTTCATCATCAACTCAACCCAAGGTATAACTTGCTTCTGCTTGCTAACTCTTCTTCATTTTCACGATCATATCCTAGTTGGACTAGCTCATTTATGTTGCAGGAATTGCACTAATTCCGCCGTGAGTGAGTGTTTACATACACGTGAGCAAGTTTTCCGAGTAGAATCTTGGCATTAGCATAAAAATAAAAGAAAATAAAACGAAATAAAAGAGTGGTGCCAAGCATTGATCACTTGTAGGAACGAAAAGCTCTGGTAGCTAGTGGTAAGAGTGACACTTGACATATTTATGCAAATCCATCTGCCCATATCTATTTGAAATTTGAGCTAATGTCGTCCTTGTGTTGGTGTGACATCGAGAATAGTCTTCGTTAGTATCATTACGCCATCAGCCGTACTTTGGTCACATTAACCCCATTCATCACTTTCATGTGTTTCCATTTGTTTCCGTGTTTCTGGTTTTAGTTTTTTCGTAGCATTTTATTTTGGTTTTTATCTACTTTTGAAAATACACATTTTGTTGATTTGGTTGGATTTTCCTTACCACCTTCCTAACCTTAAGCTCCGCATAACGTGTGTGTGTGTGGTTGGTTCTTTGGTTCTCTTTTGTCAAATCAAGCGCTCTTGTACAAACCATTTGTTCCCCTACTATAAAAACAAGGTAAGGGATGGTAAGACATATCCACAATATATATTCTTGCTTCACTTTCCTTTGTTGAGATCATGGCTAGGGCTGGTGTTATCGCAACCTCGGAGGATGAGGGAAATCCTTTCTTCCAAAACGACCACGACTATGTGCCACATGATGATTATGTTGCGCTTCGACATCTAGATCATAATGGATTTGAGCGCTAGGAGCACCGACTTCAAGATCAACAAGCAAGCCTCACCGACAAAATTGCGCAACAACAAACAACTTTCAAGGCACAACTTGCACAAATCAACAAGAACAATGCCAACCTTGCTCGCCGACCTCATACTTCCTCATATTCACATCACTCAAGGAGCTCATCAAGATCACGCCAAGCAAGATTCAAAGCTCGTAATCCTCGTCATGATTTTCATTGTGATCGACATCCAAGAAGGCATGAAAAAAATTTGCACCGACATGAAGATGATTCACCTCCATCACCACAAGCTCTACATAGACATCATAGGCAATAGTATGATTCACCCCCATAAATACAAGCTCGATCTAGAATTGACCACTGTGGTGATCCTCCACAAAAAACTCCTCAACAAAGTTAAGATAATTATCGATATGCTTCACCACCACCACAACCAAACATCCATGATGATTATGGCTCCAAAGATTTCATCAAAGTTTTTCTCCCACATAGGAGACCTCACAGGACTCAACACCGTTATCATCATCAATAAGAACACGTCGATGGAAAACCTCCTCACCAAAATCATCATGCACGCCAAGAGCGTGGGCCTCAATATCACCATTGAGAAAGAAGCGTGCAACATGAAGAGTGACTACACGACCATTATCAGCACCATCAACATGATGATTTCCAAGACCACAACCACATGAAGAATCCAACATGGACTCCATTCACTTCAATGTTCCCAGTTTATTTGACACAAGTGACCCAGAAGCATATATATCTTAGGCTCTCAAAGTTGAGAAGATATTTTGAGTGCACAACTACACTAATGAGAATATGGTAGCATTGACATCTATGGAATTTTAAGATTATGCTCTCTTATAGTGGGATCAAGTGCAAGTAACAAGGATTGAGAAATGTGTGCGCCCCATTGACACTTGGTGAGAAATGAGAGAAGCTTTGCATAGAAGATTCGTGCCCTCACACTACATGCGTGGCCTGTTCAAGAAAATGCAAGAACTCAAGCAAGGCCTCAAGTCGGTTGATGAGTACTACAAGGATATGAAAATATCCATGATGAGAGTCAACATAGTTGAGTCCGAGGAGAAGTCAATGACAAGGTTTCAAAATGGACTCAATCACCCAATAAAACGGATTGTGAATTTTTTTCCCTATGACTGTCTTCTACCCTTGTGCATAAAGCCACCAAGCCCGAGCGTCAAGTCATGGAAGATGTCAAGTATGCTAAGAAAAAGGTGTTATTTGCCAACAAGTCTTCCTCTTCCCCGACGCCCCAATGGCACAAGTTTTACCACCTAGAAATTCCAAAATCTCTCTAAGAACACCAAATGCAACAACTAGAGGTCCTGAAGCTTACAATAAATCAATGCCACCAACCAACAAATCAAGAACTCCTCAAATCAAGTCAAGCACAATTCATTGATTCATGTGTGGTAGTGGACACAAATCGTTTGAATGCACCAATATCAAGGTTATGATTGCGAATGAAGATGGAGAACGGGACTCTATGAGTGAAGGCAAATACTATGCCTTGCAGCAAGTTGTTATGAATCCAATTGGCGATGAAATCAATGCTCAAGATGATGCCTCTTGTGATGTGGATACAAATCCATCACTAGTGGTTAAAAGAGTGTTGACAACCTCCACACATGAAGATCAATATCAAAGTTGCAGCTTGTCCAAACTATATCCATCATCAATGGAAAATCGGTAAAGGTCATCATTGATGGTGGGAGTTTCCACAATCTAGAAAGCAAAGAAATTTGTGAGAATATCAACTTTTCATACAAGAAGCATCCCCAAACATATCATGTTCAATTGCTTAGTGACTCTGGCACCTTCAAAATTCAACACACGGTGAATGTCTCCTTCAAGATTGGCCCCTATGGAGACATCCTCAAGTGTGAGGTTGTACCAATGACTGTGTGCCATCTTCTTCTTGGGCACCCTTGGAAATTTGACAAGAGTGCCATGCATACTATAGTTTCACGTAGAACAAAAAGAACTTAATGCTCCTTCTCATGATGCCAAGTCAACTCATAGCCGATAATGCAAAGACACTTGCATGTTGTTGGATGTATGCCCAAAAGGCAATACTATTTATACATTTGTTTCATAATTATGATTCATATTACTATGCTATAACTGATGTGGCTCCTGAATATCAGATTCAAAGAAAAAATCACACTCACGTGTAGTAACTTGAACAATGTATCAAATCCTAGTCTTTCCTTTTTACGACTAGTTCATTGAATGCTTGATGACTGTGTTTTCCATGTCATTGACATTGTTTATGTCAGCATCAATGAATATCATATTGTTGGAAGGAAACAATATGGCTGGGTACATGCTAATAGTTGATATGCTAAGAGATTCCATTAAGACATCGTTGTCCTTAGTATCATATCACAACACGGTTATAACATAATGCATCCTAACTTGTTGGCGTGATCACACACCCGTTGGGAAACCCAAAAGGAAGGTATGGTGTAGTCAGCATCGAATTTCCCCCCAGTTAAGGAACCATGGTGATCAATCCAGTAGGATTTCAAAGTCTCTCAGTAGGTTGCTTATTGTCTGACGCTTCAACAAGCATGGACCTGCACAGAAACACAAATCCTCTCTTACTCCCAACTTTCCGAGAAGGTTGTCAATCTTCCCGTCTTGCTGAAAAATAGAGAATTAATTGTATAGAATGGTTGGAGAATATTAAATTAAAACAGAATAGCAAGCAAATGATGATGAAAGCAGGTAAACAAGGTTGTAATCAATGAGGAAAATAGAACCGGGGGACATAGTTTCACTAGTGGTGTCTCTCCTAAGAACAATAAACATGCTGGGTGAACAAATTACAACTCAGCAATTAACAAATCATGAACGTATAACAATGCTATTACGATAAAATATAGTTCACGGGTTCTAACATTGTAGGCATATGTGACGCCCCGAGATCGGGCAATATGCAGATTTCAGCATTCCCGCCAAAATCCACATAATAACTGATTCCAGGTTGCCACTTGTGATAACATTACAACAGTTCACGAATAATCCACAACAACAACAGAAAAGATATATACAAGATGACTCAAACGAGTCAGGGATACAACTGATACAATACAAAGATCCAAATAACAGCGGAAGAAACAACATAGCGTCCGTCTACGGACAAGATACAAATTGGACTAAGAGTCCTGAAGATAACCGAGAGCGTCCAATCCCTGCCCAGGCCAAGCAGGAGGGATTCCCAAGCTAACGTCGTCGGACTTCAAACCTGTTGACTGCAATGTTGAATATGCAGCCACGAAAGAGATTCGTGGGTCAGTACGGTTAAGTACTGGCAAGTGGATAAACCACACTCACAAGATACCGGCGTAACCAGTCATCACAAGATACAAATACTTTGGGTTCAACGGAAAGGAACGGTTTGTCGCAAATAAGCGGCAGCGGGCTGCACTAACCAACTACAGAAACTTACTACAACATCCGGCTAAAAGAGGGGGATAAGATAGCGTATCGTAACCAACTAGTACTAACCACCCAAACAAACCCATCCAATGTTACCCCCTACTAAGAAAGCAACCCAAGGATAACTCACACTGTTGGATTAATGATGGATCAAGTTATTGTGTCAATAAGACTATTACTAGTCAAAATTAGCATTAGTTAGGTGTAAGTTGTTCTGAGTACTTGTTAGCCAGTACTTTCACCAAGTCAACCATAACCGCGGAAAACACGGCTTCTCGAGAAGATTTAACCCTGCAGGGATGCACCAATTTGGCCGTACACGTAAGAATAACCCGCCAGACGGGGGATCAACCCACCAAGCGAGGTACTCAACACAACCCAACTCTTCTTCGCATCAAGCCCAAAGAACCCCGTGCAGTGAGCGCACGGCTAATCGAGCCCCACGAAGAAAAGGGGACCCTCATAGCACTGTAAGAACGTGTCTCCCTAAATGCCGACTACAAAAGTTCCACCCTGGCGCCAAGGGTTCGCACCTGCAATATGCATGCGGCAAATGGAAAACCCGAACTAAATGAGGCGATTTGGACGAGATGCGAATCGAATCAAATTGAGGGGGGGGGCATACTCGCTTCCCACATGCGGTTAGTGCGCTCATCATGGATCAGTAGACAAGACTCTTTTCCTAATTATGGTCGACACTAGCAGGCCTCAAAACCACGCCGGGCCTCCTGCCGGTGCCTTATCATCAAATTATTATTACCCAAAACATTAACATGTTGTTGATTGAATTGAAACCCAGCTATCAACTAAACATGAGATAAGACGGACAACAAGACTTGAGCGCAAACAACACTAAGCATGCAACTACGACACGAGGACCAACAGTGGTAAACAAACAACAGTTGATAGGAAGTGGAAGGAAGGTTATATCATGGCTGCAAGGTAAACAATATGATAGGATCGAGACACAAGCATCGTATCAAAAGGCTATAATAAGAACAACGGAAAGAATCGGTAACAAGTGATGAAAGGCAGCCATTTGGCAGCAAGTGAGTATACTTGCCTGAGATCCAGCAAGTAGAGGTACATCCACAGAACTTGTTGTTGCTCACATCATATCAGCGTCCTATCCGGGAAGAAGCAATGAACCTCGAACAAACACCGGGTGCAACAATTACTACTACGGCAAAAGATCCAGCATGATCAAGATATGGATGCATGACAATTTAATGGATGCATAGAAATAAACTAGTTGACATGATAACATGTTTAAATGGACCAATATGCAATTTGAGTTGCATATGAAAAGCCCATGAATTATGGTTGAAACAATTGTTTTACAGCTAACCAACAGGTGAAAGTGGTTTAGTATGATGCATGGATGAGGAAAACAACAAAATAACATCAATAGAACCAATTGGAAATAAGGTTTACCCATCTTGAAATTCACTTATTAAGTTTTGGAATTTTTGGTTACTTAAAGGTGTCACACAAGCATTTGTTGTTTTCATCAAGTTTAATTGTTCAAAACAGATAACAAAGTTCATATTTGATTAGGACACAAAATTTTAGGTGGATTACATGTTTCAGTTATTGAAAAAGGAATTACAATGATGTAAATATGAATTAAACAAGTTTAAACAAAATTTAATTGAATTTAATTCAAGTGTGAATATTATTTGAATTTTATTTGTTCAAAACATAAATTAAAAATCATAATTGAAAAGGTTATACTTTTCTAGTTTGAAAACATATTTTATATGTTCAAAAAATAATTTAATTTGAGCAAGTTATGAATTTAGCAAATTTAAATGATTTAAACAAGGTTTAAAATTATTTAAGCAATTTTAATTACTCAAATCATGAAACAAAATTTATATTTGAAAAGGTGGTTTAAAATAGCATGGAAAACATATTTCATTTATGACATTTGAATTAATATTGAATTAGTTATGAATTTGGCAATTTAAATTGCATTAAATAAGAAACAGTTGTTTTCAGAAATTTAAATTATTCAAAACAGAAAACAAATGTTATATTTGGAAAGAGCATGAAGTTTTGGTTGAAAAACATATTTTATATGGGCCATTTGAAATAAAATTGAATTGGTTATGGATTTAATCAAATTCATAAGGTTTATTTGAATTTGAAGTTTTGAAAATATTTGGAATGTTCAAAACAGCAAACAAAATACATATTTGAAATGTTCAGGAAATTTTGATTGGGATACATATTTTATTTGCCCAAAAGGGAGTTGTATTGACAAAGTTATTGCATTTACAAAATTGGGGGTTCATATGACATTTTCAGGAAAAAGAAAAATAAAGAAAACATGGTCAGGAAACTTTCTGCACCGTGGAGAAACACTCCCCACGCTGGCTGACAGATGGGCCATCGCCACGGGGGCGCGGGTGGACGGTGATGTGGCCTTGGGGGTCACTGACCCGTGGGCCTGGGCTGCGCGCGTGGCAGTGGAAAAAAAGATGGGGTTAATTCCCCTTGGTGGGAATCGAACCCGCGGTCTGTCGCTCGCTCGCGTGCGCTCACTGCCAATGCGCTGCGATTCACTTGGTGGTAGAAACGGATACAGAAACAGGAAATAACTCACAGTGGCCACTTAACTGAAATTCAACATCAAAATTCAGACATTACAGGTTCAGAGAAAGGGACTGCTGCGGCTGCTGGAGATCAATCGCGATCGGTGCGACCTCGAGGTGTAGCCAGGGGGTGCTGGGACGTGGTTGATCGTGCAGGAGGTCGTGGTGCTGCCAAGGGATAGAGGGGAGGAGGAGAGGTGGGTGCTCACGACGGTTGTGTCGAGGAAGCGTGGCTGCTGTCGACGTGCAGCGTCGGACGGCGGCGGAGGAAAACGTCGATGGCGTCGTCGACTCGGGCACCCTCCCGTCCCCACGCCTTCACCAAACCCGACGAGGACCACACCCTGGTCCCATTCCCAGCATCGGAGGAACCTCGAGGTGACCGTGGCGGTGGGGCGATGGGGAGGCAGTGGGGGTGGTGCACTGGTTTGGGGTTCAGAAACAGAAGGAAACGGGGGGGGAGAAAGGAGAGATGGTGGCGCCAGGGCGAGAGGATAGGGGGCTAGGGCTAGGGCAAGCAGAGGGGGATGGAGGATGTTTTTATGGAGCAGGGAGCTTGGTACGGCAGCACATCGGAGGGGGAGGGGAGAAGATCAGCGGTGGTGCGTGGTTCGTACTGTCGTGACGTAAGGAGGAAGAAGAGGCAGTGGGCTTTGGGTAGTGGGCTGAGGGAAGAAAAGATGGGCTGGCTGCCTCTCTCCTTTTCTTTTGGATTTTTTTCCTTTTCTCTTTTTTTTGTAAGGAATGAAAGAGAGAGAGAGGTGAATAGAAAGGTTTGGGGTTTTGATTTTATTAATAATTTTTATTAATTGGCAAACACCAATTCAAAGCATTTGTGAATATTAAGTCCAAATATTGAAATATTGATTGGAGTTTTAAGTTGATATTTGAAATTCCATTGTATTTCATAAGGAGTTGATTTTTAACCAATTTTATTCAATGACTCAACAATTATGAAAACATTTGTTGAATTTAATTGTTTGCAAAACTTTAATGTTTAAACCACAATTGGATCATGCCCATTAAGAAGGAAATGATTTGAAATTTAATTTGCCATTAGGGTGTTTGATAAAAAGGAATTTTTAGTGAGTAAGCAATTTAAATAACTTCAAACTATTGAAAACAATTTGATATGCTTAGTTGGCAATTTTTGAATTGGAAAATTTGGACATGTGTGAAAGTTTAAAGTGGTTTGAATTTTGAGTTGTTTTGAAAACAGAATGCAATGCTTATGTGATGCAGGTGATGCAAAAAGAAAAAGGAAGCAACCAACTTTCTACTAAGGGGGAACACCCCAGGTGTTACAGACGACACCACTAACAAGGGATTGCGCCCTCGCAATCCACCTTCCAACCCGGGAGGGGAAAGAAGTTCGACTATCGATTCTTCATGCTTCCAGTTGATTCTCCTCGACACCACTAACAAGGGATTCTTGCTCGGAGTGATGACGATGTTCTCCCACCAGGAATCTTCCGATGATCGAACCTATTAGGTTAAAGGCTCAGAAAACGTCCACCCACGTAGGATCCTAACACTTTGAAAGATAGACAAGGGAGGAGACTCCAAAACAAATAAGATGGGAGGGGAAATAGAATAGGGATAAGGAGAAAACAAGAATCCTATTGATATGTTTTCCCAAAATAGTTTAGCAGAAATAGTTTGTGACACTCTAGAAACAACGACCGTTAGCTAGGTTATCCTACAGGCTTTGCGGACCCGTTGCTTCGATAACCATTCGTATCGAAACAATCTCGGGAATCGGAACCAAGGCTCTGATACCATTTGTGACGCCCCGAGATCGGGCACTATGCAGATTTCAGCATTCCCGCCAAAATCCACATAATAACCGATTCCAGGTTGCCACTTGTGATAACATTACAACAGTTCACGAATAATCCACAACAACAACAGAAAAGATATATACAAGATGACTCAAACGAGTCAGGGATACAACTGATACAATACAAAGATCCAAATAACGGCGGAAGAAACAACATAGCGTCCGTCTACAGACAAGATACAAATTGGACTAAGAGTCCTGAAGATAACCGAGAGCGTCCAATCCCTGCCCAGGCCAAGCCGGAGGGATTCCCAAGCTAACGTCGTCGGACTTCAAACCTGTTGACTGCAATGTTGAATATGCAGCCACGAAAGAGATTCGTGGGTCAGTACGGTTAAGTACTGGCAAGTGGATAAAACATACTCACAAGATACCGGCGTAACCAGTCATCACAAGATACAAATACTTTGGGTTCAACGGAAAGGAACGGTTTGTCGCAAATAAGCGGCAGTGGGCTGCACTAACCAACTACAGAAACTTACTACAACATCCGGCTAAAAGAGGGGGATAAGATAGCGTATCGTAACCAACTAGTACTAACCACCCAAACAAACCCATCCAATGTTACCCCCTACTAAGGAAGCAACCCAAGGATAACTCACACTGTTGGATTAATGATGGATCAAGTTATTGTGTCAATAAGACTATTACTAGTCAAAATTAGCATTAGTTAGGTGTAAGTTGTTCTGAGTACTTGTTAGCCAGTACTTTCACCAAGTCAACCATAACCGCGGAAAACACGGCTTCTCGAGAAGATTTAACCCTGCAGGGATGCACCAATTTGGCCGTACACGTAAGAATAACCCGCCAGACGGGGGATCAACCCACCAAGCGAGGTACTCAACACAACCCAACTCTTCTTCGCATCAAGCCCAAAGAACCCCGTGCAGTGAGCGCACGGCTAATCGAGCCCCACGAAGAAAAGGGGACCCTCATAGCACTCTAAGAACGTGTCTCCCTAAATGCCGACTACAAAAGTTCCACCCTGGCGCCAAGGGTTCGCACCTGCAATATGCATGCGGCAAATGGAAAACCCGAACTAAATGAGGCGATTTGGACGAGATGCGAATCGAATCAAATTGAGGGGGGGCGCCCATACTCGCTTCCCACATGCGGTTAGTGCGCTCATCATGGATCAGTAGACAAGACCCTTTTCCTAATTAGGGTCGACACTAGCAGGCCTCAAAACCACGCCGGGCCTCCTGCCGGTGCCTTATCATCAAATTATTATTACCCAAAACATTAACATGTTGTTGATTGAATTGAAACCCAGCTATCAACTAAACATGAGATAAGACGGACAACAAGACTTGAGCGCAAACAACACTAAGCATGCAACTACGACACGAGGACCAACAGTGGTAAACAAACAACAGTTGATAGGAAGTGGAAGGAAGGTTATATCATGGCTGCAAGGTAAACAATATGATAGGATCGAGACACAAGCATCGTATCAAAAGGCTATAATAAGAACAACGGAAAGAATCGGTAACAAGTGATGAAAGGCAGCCATTTGGCAGCAAGTGAGTATACTTGCCTGAGATCCAGCAAGTAGAGGTACATCCACAGAACTTGTTGTTGCTCACATCATATCAGCGTCCTATCCGGGAAGAAGCAATGAACCTCGAACAAACACCGGGTGCAACAATTACTACTACGGCAAAAGATCCAGCATGATCAAGATATGGATGCATGACAATTTAATGGATGCATAGAAATAAACTAGTTGACATGATAACATGTTTAAATGGACCCATATGCAATTTGAGTTGCATATGAAAAGCCCATGAATTATGGTTGAAACAATTGTTTTACAGCTAACCAACATGTGAAAGTGGTTTAGTATGATGCATGGATGAGGAAAACAACAAAATAACAACAATAGAACCAATTGGAAATAAGGTTTACCCATTTTGAAATTCACTTATTAAGTTTTGGAATTTTTGGTTACTTAAAGGTGTCACACAAGCATTTGTTGCTTTCATCAAGTTTAATTGTTCAAAACAGATAACAAAGTTCATATTTGATTAGGACACAAAATTTTAGGTGGATTACATGTTTCAGTTATTGAAAAAGGAATTACAATGATGTAAATATGAATTAAACAAGTTTAAACAAAATTTAATTGAATTTAATTCAAGTGTGAATATTATTTGAATTTTATTTGTTCAAAACATAAATTAAAAATCATAATTGAAAAGGTTATACTTTTCTAGTTTGAAAACATATTTTATATGTTCAAAAAATAATTTAATTTGAGCAAGTTATGAATTTAGCAAATTTAAATGATTTAAACAAGGTTTAAAATTATTTAAGCAATTTTAATTACTCAAATCATGAAACAAAATTTATATTTGAAAAGTTGGTTTAAAATAGCATGGAAAACATATTTCATTTATGACATTTGAATTAATATTGAATTAGTTATGAATTTGGCAATTTAAATTGCATTAAATAAGAAACAGTTGTTTTCAGAAATTTAAATTATTCAAAACAGAAAACAAATGTTATATTTGGAAAGAGCATGAAGTTTTGGTTGAAAAACATATTTTATATGGGCCATTTGAAATAAAATTGAATTGGTTATGGATTTAATCAAATTCATAAGGTTTATTTGAATTTGAAGTTTTGAAAATATTTGGAATGTTCAAAACAGCAAACAAAATACATATTTGAAATGTTCAGGAAATTTTGATTGGGATACATATTTTATTTGCCCAAAAGGGAGTTGTATTGACAAAGTTATTGCATTTACAAAATTGGGGGTTCATATGACATTTTCAGGAAAAAGAAAAATAAAGAAAACATGGTCAGGAAACTTTCTGCACCGTGGAGAAACACTCCCCACGCTGGCTGACAGATGGGCCATCGCCACGGGGGTGCGGGTGGACGGTGATGTGGCCTTGGGGGTCACTGACCCGTGGGCCTGGGCTGCGCGCGTGGCTGTGGAAAAAAAGATGGGGTTAATTCCCCTTGGTGGGAATCGAACCCGCGGTCTGTCGCTCGCTCGCGTGCGCTCACTGCCAATGCGCTGCGATTCACTTGGTGATAGAAACGGATACAGAAACAGGAAATAGCTCACAGTGGCCACTTGACTGAAATTCAACATCAAAATTCAGACATTACAGGTTCAGAGAAAGGGACTGCTGCGGCTGCTGGAGATCAATCGCGATCGGTGCGACCTCGAGGTGTAGCCAGGGGGTGCTGGGACGTGGTTGATCGTGCAGGAGGTCGTGGTGCTGCCAAGGGATAGAGGGGAGGAGGAGAGGTGGGCGCTCACCACGGTTGTGTCGAGGAAGCGTGGCTGCTGTCGACGTGCAGCGTCGGACGGCGGCGGAGGAAAACGTCGACGGCGTCGTCGACTCGCGCACCCTCCCGTCCCCACGCCTTCACCAAACCCGACGAGGACCACACCCTGGTCCCATTCCCAGCATCGGAGGAACCTCGAGGTGACCGTGGCGGTGGGGCGATGGGGAGGCAGTGGGGGTGGTGCACTGGTTTGGGGTTCAGAAACAGAAGGAAACGGGGGGAGGAGAAAGGAGAGATGGTGGCGCCAGGGCGAGAGGATAGGGGGCTAGGGCTAGGGCAAGCAGAGGGGGATGGAGGATGTTTTTATGGAGCAGGGAGCTTGGTACGGCAGCACATCGGAGGGGGAGGGGAGAAGATCAGCGGTGGTGCGTGGTTCGTACTGTCGTGACGTAAGGAGGAAGAAGAGGCAGTGGGCTTTGGGTAGTGGGCTGAGGGAAGAAAAGATGGGCTGGCTGCCTCTCTCCTTTTCTTTTGGATTTTTTTCCTTTTCTCTTTTTTTTGTAAGGAATGAAAGAGAGAGAGAGAGGTGAATAGAAAGGTTTGGGGTTTTGATTTTATTAATAATTTTTATTAATTGGCAAACAGCAATTCAAAGCATTTGTGAATATTAAGTCCAAATATTGAAATATTGATTGGAGTTTTAAGTTGATATTTGAAATTCCATTGTATTTCATAAGGAGTTGATTTTTAACCAATTTTATTCAATGACTCAACAATTATGAAAACATTTGTTGAATTTAATTGTTTGCAAAACTTTAATGTTTAAACCACAATTGGATCATGCCCATTAAGAAGGAAATGATTTGAAATTTAATTTGCCATTAGGGTGTTTGATAAAAAGGAATTTTTAGTGAGTAAGCAATTTAAATAACTTCAAACTATTGAAAACAATTTGAGATGCTTAGTTGGCAATTTTTGAATTGGAAAATTTGGACATGTGTGAAAGTTTAAAGTGGTTTGAATTTTGAGTTGTTTTGAAAACAGAATGCAATGCTTATGTGATGCAGGTGATGCAAAAAGAAAAAGGAAGCAACCAACTTTCTACTAAGGGGGAACACCCCAGGTGTTACAGCATACGTAGGAATAAATAGACCGCCATCCGAAAACATCTATTACTAAAAGTCCACCTTGAGACAAAAATCCATTAAATCTCGTTGGAATAAAGTTGCAACAACGAAGTGATTGCTTGTGTGCAACAAACAAATGCATTAAGAACAATACGTAATATAAGCAATAGTCCTCATCCGTAGACAAGAACACCGCTTTTTTCTCCCTAGTGGAAACAACACATCCTCCACACATCACGTTTCTGTCACTCGAGCATAGATTCAAAAGAGGCATGAACCCACTATCTAGCATATAAATTCTCTCTTGGAGGTGCATACAATAATTTGGCCAATGCAATCATACACACCGGAGAGAATTGCAAGACAAGATTAAAACTCTCTAAAGATATAAGTGCAAAAACTCAATATGATAGGAACAAAGTAATCATAATCTCATGGTTCATCGGATCCTACCAAACATAACATGTAGCAATTACATAACGGTAATATTGATCATGTAGGGCAGTTCATAAGATCTAAACATGGCGACACAAGGAGGATAGAACACCATCTAGCTACTGCTATGACCTATAGTCCCGGGATGAACTACTCATGCATCTGTCAAGAGGCAATCATGGCGATGTAGAGGCCTCCAGTGATGACCCCCCTCTCCGGTGGGGTGCAGGACTAGGAACCAGAAGCCCTAGATTGGACTTTCGAGGTGACGACGCCTCTGTATGTTTTTCATGGAAAATTTCCTTGTCCCCAAAGTTTTTAGGGTTAAAGGAAAATTATAGGCGAAGAGGTGGCGTGAAGCGGTTGCTAGGGCCACGAGGATCCCACCAGGAGTGGTCTAGGGAGACCCGCGCCTGGTACCCCCGTGGTGGCCCCATTGCTCCCCTCCGGCTCTCCTTTGGACTCCGTTTTCGTTCTGGGTAAAAAATGACGTCCGTGAATTTTCAGGACTTTTGGCGAATATTTTCTTCAGAACTTTTCTGAAACATGAAAACATAAAAAAAACATTCTCTAAGTATCTTGTTAATAGGTTAGTTTATTACATCGTCCGGAAAACAAAGTAAAACATGTAAGAACATAAAGAAAACAGGTATGGAGCATCAAAAATTATAGATACATTTGATATGTATCAGCATCCCCAAGTTTAACTTCTGCTCGTCCTCGAGTAGGTAAGTATAATAAAATAATTTTTGAGGTGACATGCTACCCACACAATCTTGATCAAATAATAATGTAAAGCATGTAAACTAGGATAAATGAATAAAATCTAAGGTTTATAATTGACATCAAATGAATAATGTATATACCATTAGGAAAAAAGTAAGGACTTTCAATGAATCAATACCAAAATAAAATCAACCGTGCAAGGTATATTAAAGATGATTTAAGCATCAAGCACAATAATATAATCATCCAATGCATAAAACACTCACAATAACTTTTGTTAGGATCAATTCAAGTGATAACACTATGCACGTAGAAAATCATCTTGTTGTTTGTGCACTAAAACGAGTAAGCGTTAGCATTGGTTCCTAGCACCAGGATGTTATGGCTAAAAGGACATTATGGGGGGGGGGCTTGGATGGTCAATGGAAGAAAGTCTCACACATCTGAAAGTGATCGTTAGACAAGAGGAAGTCTTATAATCTAAGCTATGCAAGGAGTAGTGATTGCCACACAACAGATGCACATAGAGCTATAGTGTATGAAAGCTCTCCAATGGAACTAGCAGGGGTGCATCCAACTTGCTTGCTCACGAAGACCTAGATCACTTTTAAGGAGGCTCATCATTGGAATATACAAGCCAAGTTCTATAATGTAAGGATCCCCACATAGTTATAAATTCATAATATAAAAACTCTCTCCAAATAGAAGTATAGGTGCTAAACATAAGCACAAGTGTGGAATAAATGATATTAATTGTAACATCCCAAGTATGAAAAATAGCCATTAGAATGTTTGCTCTCTGTTATTTTATGTTTTGCATCATGGCATCATGTTGATTGCAATTGTTTTGCTTGTTTTCCTTTTGTTTTCCTCTGTTTTCATTTGTTTTCCAACTGTTTTCATTTGTTTTCCTTTGTTTTCTATTTGAATTTCAAACCAAAATTCAAACCTTTCGTTTCATCCTTGTGATGTTACAATTTCCAAAATGATATTTCAAATCAAAACAATCATTTGTTTTCATTAAAGTGTGATTTCAAAACTGTTGTTTTGTTTCTATAAAAATGCATCCAATAACCAAACCCTTTTCAAATTCAATTACTTTCCAAAACAGCAACTCTGTTGAAAATTATGAAAATTGCAAATCAAATCAATCAATTGTTTCCAACAAACCATAAGGTTCAAACCATTAAAATTATGGCTTTTTATAATTCAATTAATCCAAATGTTATTTCAAATTCAAATCATTCACAAACAGTACCCAATTTCAACTTATGAAAAATCAACAAAATAACCCTAATTATTTGTTCTATTTAATCAATAGGGTTCACTCTATTAAAAATATTGTTTTCAATATTAATCACTTAATAAGCAAATTCTTTCAAATATGAATTAAATCACAAACAGTAATTTAAATTTGAACTTTTGAAAAACAGAAATTGGCAAGTGGTTGTTGTTGATCTAATTAACCCACACAATTTTATTCCAAATTTTTCCCAACCCAAAACCTATCTCTTTCTTCCTTATTTCAAATCAGCAAAAAAAACAATTAGAACCAAAAAAGATTAAAAAGAGCAAAGGGAGAGAGAGAGAGCAGCCAGCAGGCCCAGCCCAACTCGCATCCCCTAGGCCCATACCCTTTCCCGAGTCGTCTTCTTCGTACGGACTCCATCCAGAGGGCACACGTCGACAGAGCAGATACAGGGAACGGCCATCCTTCTCCCCCTCCTCCTATATCTATGCCCTAGGGCTCGTGCCAACCCTAGCCGCACCCTTCTTCCCTCTCCCGCCTCCATCGTCCTTCCACCTCCCCTCCATCTCTTTTTTTCTCTGTCTGTAACCGAACCCAGCTCCACCCAAAATTTCCCTCCCTTTTGGCTCCGGCGATCACCGGCGTTAAGCCCCCCTCCGGCCGCGGCGAGGGCGGGAATGGAAAGCCCCCACCGCGGGCTTCCCCCTCCACTCCTCGGCGAGGGCCAGGGGGCCTCACACCGCCGCAGCCATCCGCCCCATGTCGCCGGCGACGACCTGCTCCAACCCGTCCGCCTCCTTCCTGTCGAGCACCCGAGGTGAGCAGCGCCCCACCTCCTCTTCTCCCCACTCGCTCCCCTCTCCTCCTCCCTCACGCACGGCGCCCCCCCGGCCACCGCGAGCACCGCACGCAGCAGCAGCATCGATCCCTGTCGCCGGCGACCATCACTCGGTAGTTCTGTACGCGTGCAGTTCAGTTTCAGAAATAGCACCCGAGATCTGAACTTTATACCCCCCGCTGCCCCCTTTACATCACAAAGTTTCAGCCACCCCACTGGTTCTGTCCCCAGCGCGCGCAGCAGGAGGTGGGGGGTTCGATTCCCCCCTCCCACAATAAACCAAAACTTTTTATTCCTTTTGTTTTTGTACAGAAACTTCCAGGAAATCACAGCTAGGTCCCTGCAGTTCTTTTCTAGCCCCTGTAATATTTTTCCTAAGTCCCTAGAGGTGATAAAAATGGCAGATTTGCACCTTAACTTGTAAAATGCATAAGTAATTCATCCCAACTCCAAATTCAACATTTTTAATATGTTTTCTGTACCAAATTAAATTTTCTACCCAAATATAAAATTTGTTTACTGTTTTGAATATTTTAAATTGGTGAAATATTTAAAAACTTGTTTAATTCACTTAAACTTGCAAAATTCATAACTTGGGCATAAAAATTCCAAATTCCACAAACTAAATATGTTTTCCAATCAACTTTTCATGTACTTTCCAAATATAAATTTTGTTTGCTGTTTTGAATAATTTAAATTGCTGAAAACAACTGTTTCTTGTTTATTGCATTTAAAATTGCCAAAATAATAACTTGCTCATTTTAAATCCAATTTCCACAAATAAAATATGTTTTCCATGCAAAATTAAACCACCTTTCCAAATATAAATTTTGTTTCATGTTTTGAATAATTAAAATTGGTTGAATGATTTAAACCTTGTTTAAATCATTTAATATTGCTAAATTCATAACTAGATCAAATTAAATTCTTTTTGAACTTATAAAATATGTTTTCAAACCATAAAAGTATAAACTTTTCAAATATGAATCTCACTTAATGTTTTGAACAAATAAAAAATTCAAATAAGTTCATGTTTGAATTAAATTCATTTAATTCTTGCTTAAACTTGTTTAATTCATAAATAATTTATTTGAAATCCTTTTTCAACAAGTGAAACTTGTAATACACCTAAAATCTTGTGTTCTTTCCAAATATGAACTTTGTTATCTATTTTGAACAATTAAAATTGGTGAAAACAACAAATGCTTGTGTAACACCTTTAAGAAACCAAAATTTCCAAATTAATAAGCAAATTTCCAAACTTGTTAAACTTCTTTTCAAATTGTTCCATTGTTGTTATTTTGCTGTTTTCCTCATCCATGCATCATGCTAATTCACTTACACATGATGATTAGTTGCAGAACAATTAATTCAACCATAATTCATGGGCTTTCCATATGCAACCCAATTGCATATGGGTCCATTTAAACATGTTGTTACCATGTCAACTAGTTTATTTTGGAAGCATCAATTAAATGGTCATGCATCATCCCATGTTTGTGCACTATGCCATGTTATTGATTGTTTGTTATCTGTGTTGTTTGTTTGTTTGCTTCTTCTCGGATATACGACGACGTTGAGACCGACGATCCTTACGACACCCCTTCTAAGGAGTTAGCTCAGTACCAGGCTACTGGGTTTTGCAGGCAAGTATTCACTCACACGAACCACTGTGTTCCTTTCAACATTGGTTACCGATCCTTTCCGTTGTCTATTCTGCTAGCCCTATGAATAGTTGATTCTGTTACGAACCTATCACATGATACCCTGAACCCTGATACTGCCTCACCTCCACACCTATAACCATTGATTGTTGCCCGTGTCTTACTAGCATGCTTAGGGTTGTTTTGCTCGAGTCTGTTACCCGTTACTTTCTGTTGCTATTTCTATTACGTTCTGGGGGCTCGATGTTTAATCAATCAATCATGCTAATGTTATTGTTAATAATAATTTGATGATAAGGCACCGGCAGGAGGCCCTGCGTGGTTTTGAGGCCTGCTAGTGTCGACCCTAATTAGGAAAAGGGTCTTGTCTACTGATCCATGATGAGCGCACTACCCGCATGTGGGAAGCGAGTATGGGCGCCTCCCTCAATTTGATTCGATTCGCATCTCGTCCAAATCGCCTCATTTAGTTCGTGTTTTCCATTTGCCGCATGCATATTTTTGCGAGCCCAGGCCAGGGTGGAACTTTTGTAGTCGGCATATAGGGGGACACGTTCTTAGAGTGCTATGAGGGTCCCTTTTCTTCGGGGCTCGATTAGCCATGCGCCCAAGGTGCTTTGCGCTTGATGCGGAGAAGAGTTGAGTTGTGTTGAGTACCTCGCTTGGTGGGTTTGATTCCCGTCTGGCGGGATATTCTTACGTGTACGGCCAAATTGGTGCACCCCTGCAGGGATAAATCTTCTCGAGAAGCCGTGTTTTCCGCGGTTATGGACTACTTGGTGAAAGTACTGGCTAACAAGTACTCAGGACAACTTAAACCTAATGATTAACAACCTTGCACCCAATGATTAACAACTTGACTAGTAATAGGCTTATTGACACAATAATCTGAACCATCATTAATCCAACTGTGTGAGTTATCCTCGGATTGCTTCTTTGGATAAGGGGCGAGATCCAGGATGGGTTTGTTTGGAGTTAGCTATAGTTGGTTACGATACACGATCTTATCTCCTTTCTGATAGCCGGAAGTGGTAGTAACTCTGTAGTTGGTTAGAGCAGCCAGTTGCAGCATCTTTCACATCCCCTTTCTTCCGTTGAACCCAAAGCATCTGTGCTTGGTGTTGACGGGTTACACTTTGGTGAACTGTGAGTCTTGCTTGCCAGTACGTTTATGTACTGACCCCTTTGGGGCTGTGGTTTCCGCAGACGACGTTTCCGAGGATCTCCATGGTGGCTACTACGTGGAGTATGACGAGACTGCTGACGAGTAGATAGCGGACCCGGGCAGGATCCGAGACTTCGTGGATGGGCTCCGTCTGTTCATTTCCGGCCTCTTAGGCCTATTTGGATCTTGTCTGTACTCAGACATTTTGGATGCTTCCGCTGTGATGTAATGATGTTATGTTGGGACATGTGTCCTCTGGATGATTGTATTTGCTATCTCTGCTCTAATGAGAGCTATTTGCAACTTATTTCCATCTTTTGTGTCTTAGAGATCTGTTGTGATATCACTTGTTCCAATGCCGTTGACGTACCATGTGTGTATGCTTTGAAGTACGTCAATGGAAGTATCCTGATTTCTATGGGATAGTTTACGTCGACGCTGAACAGATAGGGGTTGGTTGTCACACATACGTGTGTTGGCCTACTCGTAAGAGGACGCGGGTGCCGGTAAGCCCCGTAATCCAATCTACTACTGTTCAACGGAATGGCGAGTATCCTCTAGAAGTCCGGGTGCGACATTAATGCTACTCCTCTCTGTTCTTATTTTTTTTTTGGGTGGCCTCCGTGGCTCTTTTATATTTTATCTCATTTGTCCTCTTTGGGATTTTTTTTGTGGCTTCTTTGGGCTCTTTCGGTGGTCTCTTTGGACTCTTTTAAATCCTCACCGGTAGGGGCAACATTCTATATTACAATGAATCGTCACACTTTTATTACTCATAACTCATAATGAAATATCTATGATGTATCAAAATGAATATAACAATGAAGCACGTCATCAAGTAACATAATGTAGATGGATGTTGTATGTCAATATATCTCGGAACGGCTATGAAAATGTCGTGGTAGGTAGGTATGGTGGCTGTTTTAACGAGGATATATGGGCTTATGTGTAGGAGAACATGATGAAGTCCTCCCACAAGGTTTGGATGTACTGGCGAAGTATGCGCCTACTATCGATGTGAGAAAGAGCAATGCACAACACAATATAGGCTAGCAAATATGGTTAGTGAGATTGCCAGAAAAAACACATCTTAACTTGAATAAAAAAGAACTCAGAAGTTTAAAGATTTTAACTATTAGTATGTTATGGCCCACAAGTATAGGGGGTGTATCGTAGTACTTTCGATGAATAAGAGTGTCGAACCCAACGAGGAGCAAAATGTGTTGACAAGCAGGTTGGATAGAGGATTCACTGTAAACACTAGCAAACAAGTTTTTGGTGGTTTTTGATATAGGAGATAAATAAAGTGCGATAAATAAAAGACAGTAATAATAATTGCAGCGAGTGGCCCAATCCTTTTTAGATCAAAGGACAAACCGGTTGGTTTACTTATGATTACCAAACGTTCTCGAGGACACATGGGAACTTCGTCAAGCGCTTTCGTTTCATATAGTTGATTAATATTTATTGTTTTGATAGGTGTTGTGTGGGTGAACCTATGCTAATGCACCGCCCAACAAGGACTAATGCATACTTGTGATTATACCCCTTGCAAGCATCCACAACTACAACAAGCAATTAAGATAAATCTAACCACAACCTTAAACTCTGGGATCCTACACTCCCTCGTGCATCGGTTTCCTAACGGGGTTTTAGGTTTCTGTCACTCCGGCACCCCACAATTATTAGCCAAATACACAATGCATCCCTCTAGGCCCATAAAGGTGAAGTGTCATGTAGTCTATGTTCAAATGATACCACTAGAAGAATAACACCATAACTTAAATATCAAATCATTAAATATTACTTCAACATAATTCCACTACTAACATCTTGACTTCTCCCATCTCCTCAAGAACTAAACGAACTACTCACAAGAAATCATATGGATCATGATTAGAGGTGATATAATGATGAATAAAAATCTGGTCATAAAGTGCAAACACCGATAAATCTCGTAAGCATCCACTACTAACAAGTAATCCACACCGGGAGAGAGATCTAGTGGAAAACAACAATATAGAACCCTAATTGTTACAGCGTGACAAAGGTGGATGGTGAGGATGATGGTGCTAGTGATGATTATGATCTTGATGATGCCCGAAGCGATGATGATGATGATGGCGATGATTTCCCCTCTCCGGGGAGGAATTTCCCAGGCAAATTTCTCCGTGCCGGAGAGATTTTCTCTCTCTATTGTTTTCCGCCCCGAGGAGGCGGCGGAATATTTCCTCGATGGTTTACCTCGCCTTAGGGTTCCCTGGGGGTGAAGTACGCGAGAGGGGGATGCCAGTGGTGGGCCAGGGTGGCCACACCATGTGGCGGCGGGGCCAAGGGAGGGCGCCACCTTGTGGTGTAGGCCCCTGGTGGCCCCCTCTGGCTCCCCTCGTGGCTGGCTCCCTCATATCGAATTCTAAGACTCCTCCGATGCCCCTCTTCTTCTTCTGGTCTTCAGAAACAGGGTATATTGACGGTGCTTTTTCCATCAGATTTCTGGTCCCGGTGATTATTCTCCATTAATTATCAAACATGCAAAATAAGATGAAATAACATAAGTAATGCATCATAATATGAAATATATCGATGAATAACAGAAAATTAAGATATAAAATAGTGATGCAAAATGGACGTATCAACTCCTCCCAAGCTGAGACCTCGCTTGTCCCCAAGCGAAACTGAACTCAGTAAACATGACCACAGGTTTATGGAGTGAAGTGTCGATGAATAAAATACGGACAAGAAGCATCACATTTATCAATACACAAGTCATTCTAGACAACAACTTCCTCTCATATAACTCAACTTGAAACTACTAGAGGGACTCACAATAAAGGTGCAAAAAGGAAATCATAATTGGTTAAGGCAAACTTTGTTCTTGGTCAGAGAACAATTAACAGATTGTACTTATATTTCAATTAGAGTCTTTATATTAGAGCTTATATTGCAGAGTTTAACATGCTCAATCATAACAGTCACTTTGTAGTCATTGATAACTTTCAAAGTGGTATTCATTCAGATAACAACATTGTACTAAACAAGGAAGGATAAAAGACATGATTGAAGAAATCAACATATAGATGGTTGGATCACAACAACTCAAATGCTTGCTTAAGACATAAAGAAGTAGGTTTACTGACTCACCATAAAATTAAAAGATAGGACCTTCATGGAGGGAAGCAGGGATTAACTCATGTGCTAGAGCTTTTTATTTGATAAACTTATGGAGAGCATAAAATATTTGACACTCCTCCCAACCTTTCTTATCACAAACCATGTCTAACTGAATCCTCGGGTGCCTGCCAGCAATCACATACCATGGAGGAGTGTCTATTTTTTAGAGGTAGGTGTGTATGTTAATGTCAACGAATAAACAAGCAAACAGTACATTAAATCACAAGACAACTAGACCTTACAAGCGCGGCTCCCATTGAAGGACGCTACTGGGGTAGTAGATCATCCCTCTTCTCTTTTGTTTACACAATTATGTTTTGACCGATAAATCAGGGGCAACAAGAGTGAAGATAATCTATAGTAATTAAGTTTGGGGTTGGGAACCCCGTTGCCAGCTCTTCTAGCAGTTGGATAAGCGGATGTGCCACTAGTCCAGGTGTGTAAAGTGCAATCAACGAGTAAAATAAGACCGTCTACCAACGTCCTCATGAGATAAAACAAGATCACAAAACAGGTATAATTTGGAAGGTTTTAAAGGTAGCACATGAGAAATTTACTTGGAGTGGAGGTTAAATACCACATATAGGTAGGTATGGTAGACACAAATGGCATGGTTTTTGGCTCAAGGTTTGGATGCACGAGAAGCATTCCCTCTCAGTACAGGTTTTGGGCTAGCAAGGCTGGGTAGCAAACATAAGAGTTGACGGAAAACAAGAAAATATACATATGATAGAAACAATCATGCAATCTTCCTTGGTACTCCCTCCGATCCGAAAAAAATGACGCCACATATGCCTACCGGTTGTACGTATGGTATTGTGTCCTCACGACACTTTTTTTGGATAGGAGGTAGTAGTACAAATGATTCTAATTTTAGAATACTAAACTTATGAGCCAACAAGAAAGAAAGATCATGAAACAATATATTTACATGCATCTCCCTCTTTTGTACTTAAGCCTCAAAGTATTTTTGCTACTGACCAATGCTAAGTTTGCCAAAACCAAATTGATTAACTTGATGCTCCCATATTGATACCAATACTAACAACAAGATCAATCATATAACAGAAATTGCAAACTAAAATAAAGTGAATAGAAATTAAATGATGAAACTTCTCATTAATATTCCATAACGGCAACTCACACCAAGGGATACATCTATAACCAACTAAAAGAGAGATACTTCCACACTGCAAACCATCCTATATGGTAACTTCTCTACTCATGATACGACTCTACTAAATGGTAAAAAGGTGAACGATAAAGGTTTGATACCGCGACACTCCCCCAAGCTTGGAATAAGCCAAGGGGATGCCAATGCCAATTACAAATTACTTCTTTGGTGGTGGTGATGAATTGTTCATTAAAATACTGAAACACTCCAGCATCTCGAGAAGCCTATCGTTATCCTCTTGAAGTATCTCTACCTCCTTCCTTAGAGCTTGATATCGATCGTAGAACTCATCAGCGACTCGAAGAGCTTGCTCTACTCCATGGATATTATGAGAAAAAGCACATCCATCGTTACTTCATGACATCCTCTTTTCTTCCCTCTTGACGCTTTGGTCCATGTTCTTTCGCTTGGGAACTTGGAGATCATTTTCCATTGGACTGGAACTGATGGTCTTGGTCCCTGCATATTATGAGAAAAGGCACATCCAGGCGTTACTTGATGACATCCTCTTTGCTTCCCTCTTGACACTCTGGTCCATGTTCTTTCGCTTGGGAAGTTGGAGATCATCTTCCATAGGATCCTTCCCCTTGTTGTTGTTAGCAAAGGCTATGGTGCTTCTAAAACTGAAAACAGGTCCTGACATAAACAAATCGAAACAAAAAAACGACGAGAAAACGATATACGGACCTCGGGGGGTCCGGGGGATCATATAGAAAAAATCTACGTAACAAAAGGAAGGTGCAGGGAGAAAACGGGTCGGAGAGGGGCTCCGGAGCGCCCACACCATAGGGTGGCGCGGCCAGGGGTGGGCTCGCGCCCCCAGGTTGTGTGGTGCCCTCGGGCACCGACTCGTACCCTTCTTTGGCTCCTTATTTTTCATTTTTTTTCCATAAACACCAAAAATATAAGCTGGGAATTAATACACGAACCTTTTCTTAACAGAATTATTACCTATTCGAAAATGGACTTTGTACTTTCTAGAATCTTCCCTTTAATGAACTTCTCCGGAGTCACCACTTGAATAGTATTAACATCTTCATCATAAGAATATCTGAAAATATAATGTTTGAGTCTTTTCTCATTCACCACTTGTGTAGTGTTATCTTTAAGGGAAGCAATTTTGATTGCACCCGAGCGATACACTTATTCAATAACATAAGGTCCTTCCCATCTTGAGAGTAATTTTCCTGCAAAAAATCTGAGACAAGACCTATACAATAGAAATTTCTCACCAACATGAAACTCTCTTTTGAGAATTCTCCTATCATGACATTTTTTATCTTTCTCTTTAAGGAGTAGCATTTTTATAGGCTTCACTTCTCCACTCATCTAAAGAACTCAAGTCAAGCATTCTTTTCTTACCGGCAAGTTTAAAATCTCTATTTAGTTCTCTTACTGCCCAATAAGCTTTGTGTTCTAGTTCTAAAGGCAGGTGACAAGCTTTTCCATAAACTATTTTATAAGGATACGTACCCATAGGATTTTTATAAGCAGTTCTATAAGCCCATAAGGCATCATTCAACTTATCAGACTAGTTTTTCCTAGATTTATTAACAGTCTTTTGCAAGATAGATTTAATTTCTCTATTTGATAATTATACTTGCCCACTGGTTTGAGGATGATAAGCTGAAGGAATTCTATGATTAACATCATATTTAGCAAGGTTTTTTCTAAAACCACCATGAATAAAGTGAGAACCTCCATCAGTCATAAGATATCTAGGCACACCAAACCTAGGGAAATAACATCATTAAGCATTTTTAAAGAGGTTTCACCATCAGCACTCTTTGTAGGTATAGCTTCCACCCATTTAGTAACATAATCAACAACACCAACAATATGAGTATAACCATTTGAAGGAGGAAACAGACCCATAAAGTCAAATCCCCAACAATCAAAAGGTTCAATAACAAGAGAATAACTCATAGGCATTTCATTACGTCTACAAATATTACCAACTCTTTGACATTCATCACATGACAAAACAAACTTTCGTGCATCTTTAAAGAGAGTAGGCCAATAGAAATCTGATTATAGAACCTTTTTTGCGGGTCTATCTCCAGCGTGATGTCCTCCATAAGCACTACCATGGCACTTTCTCAATATCTCTCGTTGTTCATGTTCTGGAACACATCTTCGCATAATACCATCTACTCCTTTATATAAGTGTGGGTCATCCCAAAAATAATGCCTCAAATCATAAAAGAATTTTCTTCTTTGTTGATCTGTAAATGTTGGAGGCAAATACTTGGAAACAATAAAGTTAGCATAATCTTCATACCAAGGACTATCTTGGGAGTTTACTTTTATTGCAGCCACCTGTTCATTTGGAAAACTATCAATAACAAGAATAGGGTCATAAGCAATGTTTTCCAATCTAGACAAATTATCAGCAACAGGATTTTCAGCACCCTTCCTATCCACAATATGCAAATCAAAATCTTGTAAAAGCAGCACCATCTAATAAGCCTAGGCTTAGCATCTTTCTTTTCCATAAGGTATCTAATGGCAACATGATCAGTGTGAATAGTAACTTTTGAATCAACAATATAAGGTCTAAACTTATCACATGCAAAAACTACAAGTAGGAACTCTTTTTCAGTGGTCTCATAATGAATAACATTCAATTTCGTATCTACTCGATATCCAAGGACAACACCTACAGCAAAGTCACTAGCATCACACATAATTTCAAAAGGCAAATTCCAATCAGGTGGTTGAACAATAGGAGCAGTAGTTAAAGCCTTATTTAAAGTTTCAAAAGATTCCTTACAATCATCATAAAAAACAAAAGGTACGCCTTTTTGAAGAAGATTAGAAAGAGGCTTTGATGTTTTAGAGAAATCTTTAATAAACCTCCTATAAAAACCAGCATGACCAAGAACACTACGAATACTTTCAACATCCTGGGATAGGGCATTTTCTCTATTGCTTCCACTTTAGCTCTGTCAACTTCAATACCTCTTTCAGAAATTTTATGTCCAAGAACAATTCCTTCATTAACCATAAAGAGGCAATTTTCCAATTAAGAACAAGATTAGTTTCCGCACATCTCTCGAAAACTTTATCAAGATTGTGCAAGCAGTTATCAGAAGAAGTTCCATAGACGGAGAAGTCGTCCATGAATACTTCCATAATTTCTTCACAAAAACCATGAAAAATAGCAGACATGCATCTTTGAAACGTAGCAATTGCATTACACAAACCAAAAGGAGTACGTCTATCAACATAAGTTCCATAAGTACAAGTAAATTTTTTATCTCTTGATCTTGTGCCCTAACAACAATTTGAGAAAACCCAGAATAACCATCAACAAAGCAAAAAATTAGTGTTTTTAGACAACCTCTCTAACATTTGATCAATAAAAGGTAATGGATAATGATCTTTCTTAGTAAATTTGTTAACTTTCCTAAAATAAATGCACATTCTATAACCAACTACTACTCTTTGAGGAATAAGCTCATCAGTTTCATTTGGTCCAACAGTCATTCCTCCTTTCTTAGGGACACAATGCACAGGGCTTACCCATCTACTATCAACAACAGGATAAATAATACCAGCATTAAGGAGTTTCAATACCTCATTTCTTACCACTTACTTTATCTTAGGAATTAAACGTTCATTGATGTTCAACTACTGGCTTTGCAACAGGTTCTATATTAATAACATGCTTACATATAGTAGGGGAAATCCCTTTCAAATCATCAAGAGTATATCCAATAGCTCAATGGTGTTTCTTCAATATTTTCAATAACCTTTCCTCTTCTTTACCTAAAAGTTTAGAGCTAATAATAACATATATGTTCTCTTCTCATCAATATAAGCATATTTAAGATCATCGGGCAAAGGTTTTTAATCAAAAACAGGATTCTCCTTGGGTGGTAACGTGGTACCCAAGTCTTCCATGGGTAAATTGTGTTTCAGTATCACTGGCCGACGAAGAAGAATATCGTCAATCTCATTTCTTTCTTCCATAAAGACCTCACTTTCGTGGTCATCCATGTATTGCTGCAAAGCATTGTTAGGAGCAAAAGCAATAGAGGCAATCTGTTCAACTCTAAAATCCTCATTCGACAATTCAGATTCATAAGGAGCTCTAGCAAATTTGGAAAATTTAAAGTCATAATATTTTCCATCAAATTTAGTCAATATCTTCTCCTTCTTACAATCCATGACAACACCACAGGTGTTCAAAAAAGGTCTACCATTACTAGAAAATCAACAGGATATTTAGTTTTACCACATAAAACTTTTACGTCTCTAACAATACCAATCGAAAAAATAGTGTAACACCCTGGCCACCTCATAGCCAGCGGCTGTCACCCATGGTAGCTCTCTAGGATCTCTAGACTGGCCCCACAGACCAACACTAGTCTTTCCTGCGCACTTTGTCCTCACTCATGCGCACCTGGGAAGGACTTCCCGGTCGGTCACCCATCCTCAAATTGCTCCAGGCCAAGCACGCTTAACACTGGAGTTCTTTCAAGATGAGTTTCCGGAAAAAAGTTGCAACATGTTGATATGAGTATTCTATTAATCCTATTGAGCCCTGCGCCAGGATCTCACATCCTTCCCCCCTTAGAAGACCGACGCCCTCGTCGGTCAACCTACAGTCCAAGAACTTCCCCTCTTGGCACTCGTCTGTGCGCCCAGTGTCGGCACATGTCCCACATGTCCACCCACTGACCCGCACACGCCCGTGTAACCGCGAGGGTCGGCTCTGATACCAAATGTAACACCCTGGCCACCTCGTAGCCAGCGCCTGTCACCCATGGTAGCTCTCTAGGATCTCTAGACTGGCCCCACAGACCAACACTAGTCTTTCCTGCGCACTTTGTCCTCACTCATGCGCACCTGGGAAGGACTTCCCGGTCGGTCACCCATCCTCAAATTGCTTCAGGCCAAGCACGCTTAACACTGGAGTTCTTTCAAGATGAGCTTCCGGAAAAAAGTTGCAACTTGTTGATATGAGTATTCTATTAATCCTATTGAGCCCTGCGCCAGGATCTCACAAATAGTTTCCCTATTAGCAAGCTGAATAACCACATCAACATCTTCAAGTTCACAAGAACCAATTTCATGCATGATTTCTTTATATAGCTCATAAGGAATAGCACTAGAACTTGCACCAATATCACACAAACCATAGTAGCAATGATCACCTGTTCTAACAGAAAGCACATGAACACTAGTTTTCTTAGATCTACTAGCATGTGAAACAATATTAGAAGCATCCTCACAGAAGATAATGTGTCCATCCTCTACATTTTCAGAGACAAGATCTTTTACTATTGCTACTATAAGTTCAACAGTTATTTGTTCTTCAGGTTCTATAGGTTTCTTTATACTTTTGTTAACCACGCTAACTATGATAGAATGTTCCTTTACTTTGTCAAGGAAAGGCATTTTCTCAATATAAGTTTCAGGCACATCAGGATTAACAACATGTACTTCTATATTTCTAGCAGGAACAATATCTTTATAGGGCGCATGGTACTTGCTCAACTCCTTTTTGAGAATATCAAGATAGGAGGAAAAGTTCTTAAAACAATTTGCAAATATTTGAGAGTCAAGGCCACAAACAACACTAACATCATAGAAATCACCGGTTCCCATAAAAGCTTTAATGCATTCATAATCGTAATTTATACCTGACTTTCTACCTTTGTCATTCTCTCATCCTTTAGTATTTTCTTGAATACGGTCAAGAAGATCCCATTTAGCTTCTTCCTTCATACATGTGAATGATCCAGAACAAGAAGCATCCAATAAATTCTTATCATGAAGAGGAAGCCTTGCATAAAAATTATTGATAACAATATTACTGGGGAGCGCATGAACGGGACATTTGAGCATTAATAACTTCAATCTCCCCCAAGCTTGGGAAATAATCTCTCCATAATGAGGCCAGGAATTATATATTTGATTCCGATCTTTATGTACCTCACTGGGAGGATAAAATTTAGAATAAAAGAGAGGTACAATTTCCTCCCATCCAATAGATTGGCCATTCTTCAGCATTTTAAACCATTCCGCAGCTCTACTCTTCAGTGATGAAGAGAATAATTTTCCTCTCAACTTGGTCCATTGTAATACTTGCACGCCTGAATAACTCGCATAATTCATGTATAAAGATTAAATGCTTACCGGTTTGGATAGTTCCATCTCCAAAATAGCAGTTATCTATAAAACGTTCGGCAATTTTCATAGGTATTTTAAAAGGATCCAATGAGCAGACATCGGGTCATCTACTACATTAGCAGTAGTAGTAGTACTCCTAAATAGAGAACCAAATGGATTCTCCATAATAAAATAAAGCAGTAGACAGAAATAAAAACAACACTCATAGTAAAAGTTTCTCTTACCAATTCCACTTACCAATAGCGCTTCACTCCCCGGCAACGGCGCCCGAAAATAGTCTTGATGACCCACAAGTATAGGGGGTGTATCGTAGTACTTTCGATAAATAAGAGTGTCAAACCCAACGAGGAGAAGAAGATGTTGACAAGCAGGTTGGATAGAGGATTCACTGTAAACACTAGCAAACAGGTTTTTGGTGGTTTTTAATATAGCAGATAAATAAAGTGCGAGTAAATAAAAGACAGTAATAATAATTGCAGCGAGTGGCCCAATCCTTTTTAGAGCAAAGGACAAGCCGGTTGATTTACCTATGATTACCAAACGTTCTCGAGGACACATGGGTACTTCCTCAAGCGCTTTCGTTTCATACAGTTTATTAATATTTATTGTTTTGATAGATGTTGTGTTGGTGAACCTATGCTAATGCACCGCCAACAAGGGCTAATACATACTTGAAATTATACCCATTGCAAGCCTCTGCAACTACAAGAAGTAATTAAGATAAATCTAACCAAAGCCTTAAACTCTGGGATCCTATACTCCCTCGTACATCGGTTTCCTAACGGGGTTTAGGTTTCTCTCACTCCGGCAACCCCACAATTAGTACCAAATACACAATGCATCCCTCTAGGCCCATAAAGGTGAATTGTCATGTAGTTGATATTCACATGACACCACTAGAAGAATAACACCACAACTTAAATATCAAACCATTAGATATTACTTCAACATAATTCCACTACTAACATCTTGAATTCTCCCATGTCCTCAAGAACTAAACAAACTACTCACAAGACATCATATGGATCATGATCAGAGGTGATATAATGATGAATAACAATCTAGTAATAAAGTGCCAACATCGATAAATCTCGTAAGCATTAACTACTAACAAGTAATCCACACCGGGAGAGAGATCTAGTGGAAAACAACAATATATAATCCTAATTGTTACAGCGGACGGAGGTGGATGGTGAGGATGATGGTGCTGGTGATGATGATGATCTTGATGATGCCCGGAGCAATGACGGTGACGATGCTGATGATTTCCCCTCTCCGGAGAGGAATTTCCTCGGCAAATTTCTCCCTGCCGGAGAGCTTTTCTCTCTCTGTTGGAATATTTCCTCGATGGTTCTCCTCGCCTTAGGGTTCCCTAGGAGTCAAGTACGCGAGATGGGGCTGCCAGTGGTGGGCCAGGGTGGCCACACCACGTGGCGGCGCGGCCAAGGGGGCGCCACCTGGTGGTGTGGGCCCCTGGTGGGCCCCCCTATGGCTCCACTCGTGGATGGCTCCCTCATATGGACTTCTAAGACTCCTCCGATGCCCCCCTTCTTCTTCTGGTCTTCAGAAATAGGGTATCTTGACGGTGCTTTTTCCATCAGATTGCTGGTCCCAGTGATTATTCTCCAATAATTATCAAACATGCAAAATAAGTTGAAATAACATAAGTAATGCATCATAATATGAAATATATCGATGAATAACAGAAAATTAAGATATAGAATAGTGATGCAAAATGGATGTATCAGTATGGTCCTGCAAGACATAATGAAAATCACTCCAAGAGGGTTCGTGGCAGTGACAAATTATTGTTGGCTACCCCGACCGTAGCGCGTAACAAAAATTATCATTGTTGCTATTGATGGGGGGATAGTAACCCGGTAGGCCAACTCCAAGGGGTAACCCGGCCCAAAGGACGCTGCACGGGATCCGGCTAAGGATAAAGAAACTTCTGGAAGGCCCAAAGTTTGTAGGCCTCGTAACCCGGATTGTGGGTTGCGGTAGGGAAAGCTAGGGTTTGTAAGCAGAGTTCGGATAGGACTCAAGCTACGCCTTGGAGGTCAAGCCAGGGGGTACGGGTGCTTTATAAACCGGCCCCTAGGCTTAGCTTGGCAGAGATTCACGACATAATCATATCACCTGTTATCGAGTATCTAGTATAAATCGAGAGCCATATTCGAAACTCGGCGAGTTGAGTGCCGATTCCTAGATCGCTTATCACCATGTTCTCTTTCGAGCTAAACCCTCTCCCAAATACCTGTGTCGACTTGCCCCAAGATCAGTTACCCCTGGTAACATCTGCCGTCATCATACCACGACAGTTGGCGCCCACCGTGGGGCCTGCGTCCAAAGGTGTTTACATCACGGGAGAAGCTCGGAAAAGCATGAGGAACCTCGTCGTCGGAGAGATCTACGACGACCACAAAGGAGAGAAGATGGTGGACGACTCCGGCTGGGGGCCAGAATCGGATCGCCTCGAATCCGGATCTGTCGTTACAATCGGCCGGATCAGCGTCTTCATCGGTATGGTATGTTCCTCTGGCTCGGCTCCTGACGATGTTGGATCTGATTCTGTGTCAGGGGAGGATGCTTGCGACCAATCAGATAGAGAAGAATCAGTTGGAGCAACAGACCAGATAGAAGAATCCATCACGCAGTGGGAACAGCCGGAGGAGCCGGCATGGGCCCCGCGTGACCCGGACGACGGAAAGGACGATACTGAATCTATACGGGACCTGCTGGAAGACCGGTACGGAGAAGACAACAGCGGAGAAGAACAGCATGAACTCACAACAGGCGTAATACGCCGAGCGGCGGTCTACACAGCTCCCGCAGCCAACCTTAATCAAGGAAACATCACCACGGCTCCGGTCGGGGCGGCTCAGGCATTGGCACAGCGACAGGACGCGGCTAACGGAAACCCGATCCCGGCCCGGGTCGACGGAGAGTCGACATCAGTGACTAGCCGTGCGGCGGATGAGGAGTTGCACGCGAATACGTTCGGATTCCTGGGAAACCGGACACCGGGGGCGGGTCCGTCAAACCCGCGCCACCCGGCCTTGTTCGACAACAATCTGATCCTAGACCCCACTGTCCTCGCTACGGTTATCACTCCAGAAAACGCAGTTGAACGTGTCAGGGACCTGGATGTGGCTCGCCGCGCGTTGGAACAGCAAAGAAGGAAAGTGGAAGCAGAGAAACAAGGGATGGCTATGCGTCAACGCGAGCTGGATGCATTGGAAACCCGGCTTCGAGAGGAAACATCTAGAGTACACCAGAGACATCAAACTAGACTACCGGCCACGGGTGGGGTCATTAACCCGGCAGCTTTGTTTATTACGCCTCAGGACCAACCGATCCCAGCTGTAAACCAGGGAACTGCGCCTCAGCCGGTGACAGCGGAAGCCCGCGCGGCAAACGTGCAGGCCGGGTTACCCCCACCACGAACCAGAGTCACAACCGGCATCGAGTTGCCGCCGCAGCCGCCGTCACGGTTTCGCAAACCAGCAGGCCACTACAACAATCCCATGGACAACGTGTATGCAGCAACGCTCGCATTGAACCAGATCCCGGTAGGAGAATCGCCCCATGCAGAAAGGACCCGGCAAGCGATCGATCTACTGCACACTGCAGTGGCGCAGCAGGCCAATTACCCGGACCACAGAAGCGGGATGCATGGGACGCCATACGCCAGTCAGCAACAAGGGAATATTCAAGCAAACTCGGCGCGACGGAGGGAAGAGCAGCAGCAAATGCCGCCTCCTCCCCTTGTTCCGGCAGCATCGGTGGCGCAGGCCGTTGTGGATAGCTCCAGGGCTCGGAGAGCCGGGGCCGGGTCTGCTGCACATGGGCTGCCTGCAGCACCGCGCCCCGCTACGCCCCCGGCTGGATCGCACGCTTCCCGAGTAAGGCCAGTCTCAACCGTCCTCGCAGGGCCCAAGTGTCTCTCAGATGACATCAGAGCTGAACCTTACCCGGAAAAATTCAAAGAGCCGGGAAAAGTAGTGAACTATGAACCGACCATGGATCCGGAAACATGGTTGAGTAGTTATGAGATGGCAATGTCAATCCGCAATGCATCCGAGAATCTTCAAGCCAAGTTCATGTACTTGATGATGTCAGAAGGAGCAGCAAAGTTATGGTTTACCAACCTGCCAGAAAGATCGATCAAGTCTTGGGAAGAACTAAAGACCGCGTTCGTCAAGCACTTTCATGGGACGTGCAGAAAGCTATTCACTATTGATGATTTAGAGCGATGCGTTCAGAAGAAGGGAGAATCAGCACGCAGTTGGGTACGCCGGGTTATGGAGATACTTCACTCATCCACAGAAATTCAGCCCAAAGATGCGCTACAAGCTATGGCAAAAACATGCAAGTATATTCCTTTAGTACAAAAGTTAACTCGCATGAAGTCCAGTAGGAATGCATCGGAGGTTACAATGGGAGAATTAATGGATGCATGCAACAAACACGCTGCAACAGACACTACAGAGGAGGAAGTTGATGACAAGAAAGCGAAGGTGAACACCAGTAACAGTGGAAGAACCGGCAATGGATCAGCACCGAGTAATAACGGAAATAGTCAGAACAAGCGCCCATTTGAAGGAGGTTCTGAGTTTGTAGCTAATACTGAAGCCGGGTCTTCGAGACCCAGATCTGAAGGGAATTTTAATACCGGAAATCATAATGGAGGACACTATCAGGGACCTCCGAGGCCGGGCAACAGTTGGGATATATTCAGGATGGCGTGCCCGAAGCACAGCAGGAACGGCAAGCCGGCTAATCACTCCTTGGAGCAATGCGCCGACTTACAGAGATGGAAGAATGAGGAAGTAAACAGAGCCATGCGAGGAGCGGGTCGGGGAGGAGGCCCGGGTCTAGGTGGAAATTTGGGCAATGGTCCACCCCCAGCCGGTAACCCGGCAGCAGGAAATCCGGGCAACAATCAAGGGGGAGCGGGAGGTTTTCAGGCTAACCCCAAACAGTTGGGTCAATATCATGTGCACACTACTGGAGGCTCTAACAAGGATAAAAAGATACTGAGACAAGCGGTCAATTCAGTCTCTTCCGCTGTTCCGAGGTACTTGAGGTGGTCAGAACAGGAGGTAACTTGGAGCAGAAGGGATCATCCGGACAGGGTTGATCACCCGGGAGTTTTAGCCTTGGTAGTGGCACCACAGGTCAATGGGTATGAGCTGAAAAAAGTCTTGATGGATGGAGGAAGTAGCATCAATATCCTGTACTGGGAAACTTTTCTGAGCATGGGCCTCAAGGAATCTCAACTGCAAAAGAGTACAACAGTTTTCCACGGGATAGTGCCGGGTCATTCAGCGTGCCCTGAAGGAAAAATGGCGTTGGAGGTAGCTTTTGGGGAGTCAAAGGACAATTATAGGGTTGAGTGGCTTACTTTTGAGGTGGTTAAGTTGCGCAGTCCCTATCACGCATTGTTTGGAAGACCGGCTTATGCCAAGTTCATGGCAAGACCGTGTTATGTGTATCTACAGCTGAAAATCCCGGGTCCTAAGAAGACCATTACCATACACGGAAATCGAGATATAGCAGCTGAATGCGATGAAGGAGATGCAGCAATGGCCGAGCAAGCCTGTAGGAAAGAGGAGCTCAAGCATTACCGATCGCAGGCGAACCTAGAGGAAAGGGCAACGTCAAAAAGGCCGACCTCTGAAGGGGATAAAGCAAAAACCAGGACAGAACAAGATCCTAAGATGGCGGCCTTCGTCAGGAGCGGTCCTTCCAAGCCCCCTGGCGTAGAAGAGGAAATCACACCGCTATCTACAACTAGCCGCGCTACAAGAACGACACACCCGGATTGGCTAACAAACCCGGTACTCATTATGAAAGGGACTAACAAGTGGAGAATGTGCATCGGCCGTGCCAGCCTGGGGCCGATCCTCGAGAAGAACTAAAGCAGTGTAACGGACAGCAGGTTTCATACGCGCTCTTTTCCTACCCAGGGTACCTAAGGGGACTGGGAGGTTTTTAATGAGGCGGCCTGCTGGCACAAATTTTTACGTATCAATAAAAGAGATGGTTTTCAAGTCTTATCATGGTCTTTGCTTCAATTACAAGTAAGTGATATTTGTTATTATCAATACATCAGTATCATCAAAATACGTTGCACGTACATAAGTCTTTGGGAGTTGAACTGCTTAAATAGTAGTCACAAACCCAGAGACCTGGCCTTGATGCCTATGAGTTATGAGGGCCGATTACTTGCAAGACGAGTACGGCTGCAATCTTATAACCGGACGAAGGAGCCAAATTTCTTGGTTATTCTTACTTAAGCTCGATGTGAATCGCACCAAAGTGGCATGATCTGTTCGCTTACGATTACAATCAAACCATGCAGCCCAATGGGACTTGCTTGACCCTGTTTTTCGTATAGATGTAACAACATGGTATCCACGCGAAAGCCGGCTTACAGTACAAGATAATCAAAAGGGTCATCTAAACCACAAGTCTATGCAGAGTACAAGGCTAAATAGCCGGAAACTCAACAAGTATCAAGCATGACTTCAGTATTTACGTGAATGGCTATTGGTTTTCGGTTTAGTAAAGAGCAGTTTGTCATCTGAGAAAGGCCACACCCCCCTGGCTCGTACTTTGGGTCATGGGGACTGGGGACTTCGAAACAGAAACAAGCTGTTTATCTATTGAAGCTCGAAAAACCTTGGCTTCCGAGTCTTGGGGACTTAAAGAAAAGTCCGCTTATCAAAGCCCACGATACTCGGTTAACCGAGCCTCGAAAAGGGAATCAAAAGCAATCGGGTATCGAGAATAAGCTTAAGAATAAAACAAGGGTCGAGATTATCAAAAGCCGGGAAAGGCACAAAGTTATCACGAGTTAAAAGTACAAAGTGACAGTACCAGTATCAATGGCGCAATAAGCGCATCATCAAAATCATACCAGTTTTTAAAAAAAAAACACAGAATACAAGACATCATCCTACTCGGCATCCTGGGAATGGTCTTCCGGGTCTTGGTCTTGGACCTGCTCCTTAGCCTTTCCAGCAGCATTACCCGGACTTTCCACATCAGGACGGACACGTGGAGGAACAGCTGGTGTAGAGGCAGACGGCCTTAAGCCTAACTCGGCCTCTCTCTTAGCAGCTTCTTCTTTCCTCCTGGCCAGGTCAGTCGCCCATTTTTCCAGCATGTCGAAGGGAGGGGGTGCCTCCACCAAAAGGGTTTTGCCTTCAGCGTCGTACGAGCTCATGATTGTGTCCAGTTCCATCTTATCGGCCAAGGCAGTAGCCGAGTGGCGTACGGCGGATTGTATAACTTTGAAATCCTTGTGCGTAAACTTGGAGCCGTCAGCCTTGAATTCTGGAAAACCGGATATTACCTTTGCCGGGTCAAGCTTAGGAAAATAAGCTTTCGCCAGCGTAAAGGCCCGGGTCATACCGACTCGGCAAGACGAGCGCTTCCATATTTCAATCCATCCAGGCACCGACGAAAAAGCTTGCATAAGGTTTTCTTCGCCTGGGTATACCTCGGAAGGCCATTTCACGGCATCCAATAAGAGCTTTGTGCCGGCAAAAAATGTTCGGAGCACAGTCTTTAGCGTTTTAGTCATAGCAACGGCATCGTCCTCTGGAGCAGCCAGGTTAGCACCTGCAATTGAAGTAAAAGAAAGCATATCAGTAATCTTGATTATTATAACGATAAGATAGAGGCATGTAAGTTAATCGCGAACAAAAACTTACTTAGCAAGATGCGATAAGTGTTCGCAACCTGGTTCGACAAGTTTTTCAGTGTAGATTGGGCAGCATCGTACTTCTTCTTGTATCTGGAGACGTCTTTTTTCATAGTCTTCACCTCCGCCTCAAGGGTTTCTCTGCGCTTTACTTCAGCAAGCAGGAGCTGCTCGGTCTTGAGTAATACCTCGTCGGACCGAGTAATTTCCGCCTGCAAGGAACGAGTGAAACTGTAAGTCGGATATCATGACAAGCCGAATATTGTATGAAGTACCGAGCACAACTTCAGCAAGTTATGCTCAGAACTTGGGGACTGGGTGTGTAGTAAGGAATATCAAATAATGTTACCTGATGTGCTGCGGCCATACGCTCCAAGACATTTCCCTCTGAAGCTTTCATGGACAGGAGAGCACTCATCAGCTGGTTAAAATCATTGTTATCCGAGTTAGAAGACTCGGGGGCGTGGAAATTTGGAGAAGAAGTTTTCTTCGTAACAGGAGACGGCACCCGGGTCATCCGAATGTCGGAGTTTGGTCCTCCTCCCGCGCCCACAGCTGCGCCTTTTTCCTTCTCGCTTGCGTGCGAGGCTATTGGATACCCGGCTTCTTGCCTAGCCGGGTTCGTTGGTGACGCTTGCTCATCACCAGCTGTGGTGAATGCGTCGTCAGTCGGTTTATTCTTACCCCGGTCCTCAACTTCCATGTCTTCCTGGTCGCTAACAACGACCGTGGCACTATAGAAAGTGCAAAGGTGCAGTTAGCGCATAAGTCATGAAAAGGGCGATAAAAGTTCGGCATAACATCAGGAAAAGAACTTTACCCGGGGTTCACCGCGAAGTCCGAGGGAAAGCCGCTGCTGGACCCGGAAGATACTGAAAAATACCAAGCAAGGTGTGAGATTACTTTGTGAGGGAATGTTTGGGAAAGATTCTTGTGTATGGTGAATACCTGTATGTCGAGCTGGAGGCGATGAAGTACCCGGGTTAAGGGTCTCGTTACCCGGATGGTTCCGGGTCACTCTACGTTTGGACGCAGGTGGCTCCTTCAGTTATGGCCAAAGGGGGTGATGACGGGGTTAGCTCATGAATGATATCACGGGAACGCAAATTAAGCACAAGGAAATGAAATGAAACCTGGAAAACGATTCCTTGGGGTTTTCTTTTGGATCCGGCTTTAATTGCTGGTTCCGGTTCATCTTCATCACTGGCAGACTCCACCTTGCCGTCCGTTTCTTCCTCCTCGTCTTGGTCTTCTTGTTCTGAAAGTAATCAAGATTATAGTGTGGAAATGAGAAGTAGGGCATGACGTATTCAAGGGGACTAAGTATGTGCCTTCGTCCGAGTTAACGGCATCCCCTTCCTCTTCCGGGTTTCCGGAGTTAGGAGGAGTATCCGCCTTCCAGAAGTCACTGTCGGCCTGAGGTGGAGACACCAGAGCAAGGATTAACAGTTGTATCAAGAGGAACGAATAAAGCTGAACTTGTTAGAATTAGGTCCTTACCGCGGGGGCCGGGTTCTCGAGGGTGAAAGGTTCTAATCCGGCTATGTTCCGGATCACCTCGAGCTTTTCCGTCAGAAAGCCCTTGATTGTTTTGTTGGCATCGCTAGGAGCGAAATTGCTGGTGGAGTATCAGATCGGGTCTGTGGCTTGACCCGAGTATTCGCACATCAGTTTTGTGCGAATGGAGTCGGGTTGGATGCGGAAATCGACCCAAGTCTTCACCAGGTTAAGCCCGATGAGGCCTTGGGCAGAAAGGATGGAGATTTTAGCCAATAGAGGCATAATTTCTTCCCTTTCCGGGTCAGGGGCAAACCCATTGAAGGTTTCAGAAATGTCAAGTTGACCCTCCGAGTAACCCGGCAACTTCTTTTCGCCGGGTGGGGAGGTGTCCTGGCAGTAAAAGTATGAGAGCTGCCAGTGCTTTACGTGGGAGTTGAGGGTGAGAGGAGGCATTAAGGAGTTCTTGCAGCGTTGGATGGAAACCCCGCCGCAAGAAAGAAGTGCACCGTCGCCGCTTTCGCGGCACGGTTTGCACTGGAAGAGTTCGACGAAAAGAGCCAGACTTGGCGGAGTGCACAAGTAAGACTCGGAAAGAACGATAAAATGAGTGATGTTTAGAATGGAGTTGGGTCCTATGTCGAAAATGCGAAGGCCATAATGGCTTAAGACGTCGCGAAAGAAAGGATGACCCGGAGGCCGGAAGCCCCGGGTCACATGTTCAACAAAACAGATTACCTCATTTTCTGCTGGAGTGGGCCGGGTTTCATTACCCGGTACTCTCCACTGGATAGTTTCCTGAGGGGGTAAAACCCCTAGTTCAACCAGCTCCTCTAGTTTGGCCTTGGTGACGGAGGATCTCCCCCAGTTGGCGGATATGGAATTTGTGGTTTTAGCCTTAACTGGCTGCTTTCCCTGTCTCTTGGGCGCCATGGGGTTAACCTGAAAAAGCGTCCAAGGAAAGGATGTGAGAAGTAAAAACTCGGAAATTGTCAGTTGAGCAAGCGTTGGTAAGTTAAACATGATCCGGGTGTTACTTTGCTGAGCCAGGTATGAGTTGTCCGGGTATCGCACATTATTACAAAGGCTGTGGAATCTTATGCATAGATAGGTGTTCGGGGAGGGTAAATGGCTGCCCGTACATCTATTATGAGCAAATGAGCCGGAGAGGAAAGACTTTCCGGGTGATAGGAGTAAAGGCGGAAAATTTAGACGACTACAGCCCAGATTGGGAGTCTCATTTCTGAATTTGTGGCAAAATTAGTGATTACAAGTGGTAGGAGAGTGAGTTAAACTGTGTATCTTATCTATTGGGTGAGCTAGAGTAGACACTAGTGACTTGATTCGGCATGACCCGAGAAATCGCGGGCGGCTCGATTCAGATCTAACTTGAGGAGGAACTAAGAAATTACGAGGATAAGTTAGAGTATGTAGAAGACTTACCAAAGGAGGTTGAAGCGAAGATTTGCGGAGGCAGATGACGCAAGTTTGGTGCCCTTTCACGATTCTTGGCGGGCAGATCGGAGGTTTGGTGGCGGATTTGGGCGGTGGAGTGAACCGCGCTGTGGCCGAGCGCAAACGGCGGCGGATGGGCTCCGGTGACGCGCGCGGGGCTTCCGTGATGGCGCTCTGGGGGCTCGAGCTTGAAAGGAGGAAGGAAGAGGAATGGGGAAAATAAGCCGTTGGAGCTAGGGTTACTTCCAAGGGCTTATTTATAACGGCCTGGGTGGAAAAACTTAGCCCAACGGGCGAAACCCGGGAAATACGGGGTAATGGCCGTCTATTTCGAAATTTGCAAGATACATTTTTGGCATGGAGGGAGGTGTCCAGTTAAAAAAGGAAAGAAGATCTTTTCCTTGGTATCAGGATTAATTATCGAGAAAAGTGTAGAGTCGTGGAGTTTTTATTAAGACTTAGACCTGGAAAGTTAGGAGAAGCATTTGGAGGATAGCCGGGTTACTGCATGGTCACCGTGGAGTTGGACCCAGCCATTTATCAAAGCATTGTAACCCGGCCTCCATACGCTTGAGCGTTTGATATTTTTGCAGGGAATAGCCAGCGCTTCACGGAGGAATCCAGGAAGCCCAAGCTATTCTGGGGACTACTGATGGGGGGATAGTAACCCGGTAGGCCAACTCCAAGGGGTAACCCGGCCCAAAGGACGCTGCGCGGGATCCGGCTAAGGATAAAGAAACTTCTGGAAGGCCCAAAGTTTGTAGGCCTCGTAACCCGGATTGTGGGTTGCGGTAGGGAAAGCTAGGGTTTGTAAGCAGAGTTCGGATAGGACTCAAGCTACGCCTTGGAGGGCAAGCCAGGGGGGGTATGGGTGCTTTATAAACCGGCCCCTAGGCTTAGCTTGGCAGAGATTCATGACATAATCATATCACCTGTTATCGAGTATCTAGTATAAATCGAGAGCCATATTCGAAACTCGGCGAGTTGAGTGCCGATTCCTAGATCGCTTATCACCATGTTCTCTTTCGAGCTAAACCCTCTCCCAAATACCTGTGTCGACTTGCCCCAAGATCAGTTACCCCTGGTAACATCTTCCGTGATCATCCCACGACAGCTATCCCCGTTGGAAATCGTATACCATCATGCTATCAACTGATTATTCAAGTGTGGTAAAGTTTCAAACTTTTAGACCAACAATTAATTTTTTTTACTTTACTACACCAAGCAGTTTTCCCATTAAGCATATTAATATCTCAAAACTACAACAATTATTCAAGTGAAACAATTTAATGATCTACAAGATTATGCATTTTCTTCTCATACCACTACCACATGCATGACAATTTTTGTTCCAATAAACGTCAATTAATTTGAAAAAATCTATAAAAAAATTTTCAATAAAGACCAGAGAGAAGATCATATATAAATATAGAAAACAAGCAAGCTATGAATAAAATAAACAAGAAAAAACAAGAGCTAAAAATAACATTAGCAAAAACTGAACATTCACAAAGCAATAAGAGTGAAAACTAGAGTGTTCTAAGCAATAATAATGGAGTGTGTTTCTCTCCAACAAAGAATGCTAGGATCCAACCAATTATGACTAGAAAGCAATAAAAATAAAACTGAAAGCAAAATACAAAGCGCTCCAAGAATAACACATATTACCTGAAGCAATAAAAATATAGTGTCCTGAAAGAAGACCTGATAATTTTATTGATGAAGAAGGGGATGCCTTGGGCATCCCCAAGCTTTTAAGCTTGAACTTATTGGATATTTCTTGGGGTGACATGGGAATCCCCAAGCTTGAGCTTTTTTCTATCCTTTATCTTCTCATATCATCCTCCTCTCCTTACACTTAAAAACTTTCTCCATACAAAACTTCTCACAATCTTAATTAGCGGGGTTAGTGCATCAAATAAATAAATCCACTTGGTTCAGTTTCAACACAAGAAAAACACTCAATTTAAACATTATCTACTTTCACAACTTATTTTAAATCTCTCCCGATCAAGAGAACACAAAAATAAAAAGATTAAGAGGGAAATGCAAACAAAGGCAGAAATCTGCCAAAACATAACTTACTATAAAGATGATTTTTTTGAGGCAATTGTGTAGCTTAAATAAAAAATTGGTATACTAATGGAAGTTAGATAACAACCTAGGGTAGATGTCGGATTTGCTTCAGAATTTTATCACACTCTATACGAGAGATACATAATTTTTGGTGAAGCATAAAAATTTGGACAGAAAACAGCCAGTTGCACTTCCTTTCAAATAGAGGTTATTATTGGAACAAAAACGAAATAAAAGGATACATAGCGGTTGTTACAGGGGTAATGACTTCAAATAATCAGAGAGAAAAGAAAACAAAATAAAACAAGAGAAAACAAGGTGGGTTGTCTCCCACAAGCGCTTTTCTTTAACATCTTTTAGCTAGGAAAAAGTAAGAAACAAGTATTAACTTCTTTTCCATTCAAATCAAGCTAGGAAAATCCACCATATAAGCATTGTATTTTACATACACATGGCTCATAATCCACTTTTTCATTTCTTTTAGGTAAACTATTTTCATCAAAGGGATTCTCAGAAGCAATGAGACTAAAATTATTCTCTAGAGCATCACAAATTGTTAGAAGTTAGAATGGAATGGGTATGTTGATTTATTTTTTACATTCAGTTTTACCCATATACTTCATCCTTTTAGTACCCAAAGTTCTCATGGTGTGTTCAAAAGAAAGACCATAACCAAGCAATTTATAATGAGCAAAAGCTTTCCTAGCCTCAACAGCAATATCCTTAAACCCCGTAAGCAAAGTTTCTAAAACAAAATTATTTTCTTCTCCTCACTCTATACTATCTAGTTTAAGAAACATTTGTTGTAATATGGGTTTGAGATGTATAAATCTAGCTTCCATCATAGCAACTAGAGAAGCCACAACCATTTCAAAGTTATGGGTGAGCTCAACTACATATTTTTCATCGAGGGCACAAAGCCCATTAACATGATTGAAGAGTTCTTCAATGTTTTTTCCCAATAATAAAACCACTTCCTATGTCCAGGTCCTTCATAGAAAATTTAGGAAGAGGCATTTTAAAAAGGAATACTAAACAAAGGTATAAGCAAACTAACAAAGCAAGCAAAAGACTAGAAACTAGAGAACTCTTTTTTTTTGGATTTTCGATATAAGAGAAACAAATCTAAACAAAAGTAAACTAAGCAAGAACAAAAAAAGTAGATAAAGTGTAAGAGTGCAACTCCCCTAGCTGAAAGCTTGAAGTCCCAGGCAGCGGCGCCATAATATGTAAGCTTGTTGGCGTAATCACACACTTGTTGGGAAACCCCAAGAGGAAGGTATGATGTAGTCAACAACGAATTTCCCCCTAGTTAAGGAACCAGGGTAATCAATCCAGTAGGACTTTGAAGTATCTCATTAGGTTGCTTGATTTCTGGTGCTTAAACAAGCGTGCACCTGCACACAAGCGCAAACCCTCTCTTGCTCCCAACTTTCCTACAAGGTTGTGAATCTTCCCGTCTTGTTGGTACCTCGAGAATTAATTGTATCGAATGGTTGGAGAATATTAAATGAAAACGGAACAGCGATCAAATGATGATGAAAGCAAGTAAACAAGGTTATAATCAATGAGGAAAATAGGACCGGGGTCCATAGTTTCACCAGTGGTGTCTCTCCTATGAACAATAAACATGTTGGGTGAATAAATTAAAACTCGGAAATAGACAAATAATGAACGTATAACAATACTATTACGACGAAATATAGTTCATGGGTTCTAACATTGTACTCATTACGTCAATATAAATAGACCGCCATCCGACAACATCTATTCCTAAATATCCACCTTAAGGCAGAAATCCATCGAATCTCATTGGTATTAAGTTGCAACGACAAAGTGATTGCTTGTGTGCAACAAGCAAATGAATTAGAACAATGCGTAATGTAAGCAATAATCCTCATCCATTGACAAGAACACCGTTGTTTTCTCCCTAGTGTTAACAACACATCGTCCACCTGTCACGTTTATGTCACTCGAGCACAGATGCAAAGTAGGCATGAACCCACTATCTAGCATATAAAACCTCTCTTGGAGATGCATACAATAACTTGGACAAGGAAATCATACACACCGTAGAGCATTACAAGACAAGATTGAAACTCTCTAAAGATATAAGTGCAGCAACTCAATGTGACATGAACAAAGTAATCATAATCTCATGGTTCATTGGATCCTAGCAAACATAAAATGTAGCAATTACATAACATGATCTTGATCATGTAGTGAAGCTCACAAGATCTAAACATGGTGGCACGAGAAGGGGAGAACACCATCTAGAAACTTATATGGACCCGTAGTCCCGGGACGAACTACTCACACATCTGTCCGGAGGCAATCATGGCGATGTAGAGGCCTCCGGTGATGACCCCGCCTTCTGGCAGGGTGCCGTTGTTGGAGATATGCCCGAGAGGGAATCATAGAGATGATGATATATCTACGTATCCATGATTTGTAATAATGTGCCTTGAATAATATCTTTGTATTGATTGGCAAAGTATGTGACTTGTTTGTGAAACTCTTACTTACATGGTTATTCTAAATATGTCCCTAGTCGGAGTTCATGTGAGGACACACCTGAACATTAGACTAGCATATGTATTGGTTGATGGCTATGTTTTGCAATTCATGGACATGGTGATGTCAAACTAATAATGTGAACTCATGTTATGAACATGGTGTTGGACTGACCCACCTTGAGACATTACAACAATGTTAATAGTTCTCTCTCTACACGTTGTGATTGCTTTGTCATTAGACCTGAGATTGTCGCATGTTCTTGAGATGTGAATCGACCTACTTTGGGGCTATCAAATGCTACACCATGACAGGGTAGTTATAAAGGTAGCTTTCGGGTTTGTCATGAAGCATGCTGCAAGGCATGGTCAGTCAAGATGGGATTTGCCCCTCTCTTCACGAGAGAAAGATATTTTTCTGGGCCCCTCGAGTGATCAGATCCTGAAATGCATGGCTATGCTGAATAAGATTAATAGTTAACCTGTTAAGGGATTCCGATTCACAGGATCGAGAAAAAGTGATCAACTAAGAGCATGATCAAATATCGTGAGGCAAAAGGAATAGCATAAACATGTGATGGTTCGTCCGATGTGAGTTGGCACGTTTTGGAGCATGATCTTTATGCACGTTTGGGAGTTGGCACGTTTTGCTAGAAGCCGCTACCAACTATTGGCCGAGTAGGTGTACTCGTGTCATGTCTAAATGTGCGTGAACCTATAGGGTCACACACTTAAGGCAGAAGAAGTAGAATTCGGATTGGATCCGAAATGTGCTGGAAATGGACTCCAGAGTGGGTTGTTTAGTGGTAGCCCATTATGGGAATGTCTATATAAAGGAGAGGAGGTTGTGTGTTTTAGGGTAGCTAATTCCGCACCACATTCCACCGCAGCCACCGTCTCTCCACGCCGCTGCCGCCCGTGCGGACCTAGCAGTCCGGCGACCGGTGCTTCCACGCTGCACGTGTGGATACCGATAGAGGTGCCGCATCTGTAGCACCTTGACGAGCCGCCAATAGGAGCTTTTCGTGGAAGCGATGGGGTCCAGAGGATTCGTACGACTACCCTTCCCCAATCCGCTTCACCGAGATCGGCACAACGCGTCTAGTGGTAATCTTGTGATCTATATCTTGCAGCGGATCTTGGTTTACGTTGTAGAAATTTTGATTTGCGCTAGTGTAGCCTACCCCGTTTTCCTTCAGTGGTATCAGAGCCAATGCTGCCTAGTTATAGATTCGGATCGTTTGCATATGTGATATGTAGATGGGGTATGATCGATGTTTTCGATTGTATGGAGTAGATGTTTCGATCTGTGGTTTGGATTCCGTGATCGTGATGCGAGAGGTCGTCGAACGACATACCTCTACCGGTCGGTTTCCGCCATCGGCGTAGACTGTGACACGTAAATCCAATTGCAGCACACGAAGATCAATATGATTGGTCGAGTCGGAGTGTAGATCATATACAATGTGCATGAGATGTGCGGGGTGACAGATTGGGTCTGCCGCCGGTTTCGGGGAATTTGCACAAAATGAATAGTCCCGGTAAAACGGTTGTAACTTTTGAATACAACCTCGGATCAAAAAATATCAACTGGAAAAAGTTGCGCAACGAAAATTTGTTTCGGGAATCTTCCACTAGTTTTATGAGGTCCGACTGATTTTAAGGTTTTGGCTAATTCTACTTCTAAGACGGACTTTTAGGCCCTGCAAGTTTCGGCTTAGAAGGTCTAACTCGTTTTTGCAGATTTTGTGACCGGTAGGGCCCTATGTGTATGTGATGCATGTGTGTATTATTTTCATGACCCGCGTGTCATGATTATGTCAACACGTCTCGAGCCATATTGTGTTGTCACTTATTGTATTAACGGCTCTCGTGCCGACTTGTGATGATTCCTACTATCCATGTAATCTTCTTTTCTAGTTGTTAGTAGTAATAGCTTGTAGAAGTTTCTTGGAGGACTCATCACCCGGAGGGATGGCACACATGGACCATAGAGATGGAGATCATCATGGTGGACAGGTTCCATGGAGATGGAGATCACCATGTGAAACGGGCCATATTGTGTCACAACTATGTGATTGTTATTCATGTTGTTGTACTCCTAGGCATGTTAGATTCGTAGAAGTAGAACGATCCCTCGCAAATGCTAAGTTCCCATGCCCTCCCAACTAAAACTTGCACCATCGCATGTCTTATACGATTGATGGTGGGTCTGTTGCAGCAGGGCGCCATCAGTTTTCGTTAACTAGGTGGGTATGTATCGGTTAGGTGGTACGACTGTTGCAGCAGCGTGCCATCTGCTGATGCTTACGCGCATAAAGGGTTGGTTAAATCATCAAGGTAATCTTAATGGTTAAGTGCCTTGGGTCATAGAGGTTGGTGTTTTTGACATGAAGATGTCACCCAACAACAAGAGTCATATGTGATACGATTAGCAAGTGTTGCTTACCGATCTACCTTGTCTTCTAGCAGTGATGCAAACGTCACTAGTTCACTTGTACCTTGCGGATCTTGAGCCACTAAGTACCAATATAGGGATGTTGGTTTTAGTGGGAGTAGACCATGTTAAATTGTTTAATGTCTTTTACTCTATCATGTATTGTTGTCTTAGTATTTTGCATATTTTTCTGTTGTACATCAATGGCACGTAACAACCAACCCACCCCTTTTGTGTTGCGATCCGTCCTTGAAAAGGAAAACTTAAATGGAACAAACTATTCGGACCGGATCTGAAACCTGAGAATTGTTCTCAAGGCCGAGGGAAAGGAAAGTGTTCTGGATCCCCCAATCCTAGATGCGCCTCTTGATACTGACACTACTGCCGTTAGAGCTGCCTTTAAGAGAGCATGTGATGAGTCTCTTGAGGTGAGCTACCTTATGCTTGCATGCATGGAACCCGACCTTGAAAAGCAATTTGATGGTCAGGAAGCATATGATATGATCATTATGCTGAAGGATATGTTCCGGACTCAAGCCAGGACTGAAAGGTTCAATGTCGCTACGGCTTTTGGTGAATGCAAGCTAGCTAAGGGTGGAGGATTAGGGCCGCACATGATCAATATGCTTGGTTACGTGTAGACTTTCGACAAGCTTGGTTTTCCATTGGACCCTAAGTTGTCCACGGATTTCATTTTGGCTTCGCTTCCATCTAGCTATGGGAACTTAATGAACTTTGTGGGATGCTCAAGACGACAGAGAATGACATTAAGAAGAGTGCAGGGCATGGCCAAGTGTTGGTTGTGCACAACAGGCCTAGCTTCAGAAAGCAGGGTAAGTCTAAGGGGAAAGGGAAGGCTAAAGATTTGATATCCAAGCCAAAGCCTAAGCCTAAGGACGGACCCAAACCTGACACAGAGTGCTTCTTTGACTGGACACTGGAAGAGAAATTTCAGCAAGTACCTTGCTTCTATGAAGAAGAGTGGAAGTCAGACTTCTAGCTCAGGTACGCTTGTAATTAATGTTATAGACATTTTTCTCGCTGACTCTATTATTGACTCTTGGGTATTTGATACCGGGACGGTTTCTCACATTTGCAAATGGATGCAGGAGCTAGTAAGGATTAGAAGCGTGAGACAAGGAGAAGTTGATCTTCGCAACAGAAATAATGCATGGGTTGCTGCATTGTCCGTTGGCGTCTACCAACTGCACCTCCCTTCAGGATTTATTATGGAATTGAATAATTGTTATTACGTTCCTAGTTTTAACCGAAACATTATTCCTCCTTCATGTTTGATGAGAGATGGTTATTCATTTGCGAGTAAAGACAATGGTTGTTTAATCTCCAAGAATGATATGTTTGTGGCTTTTGCTTCCATTGTGAATGGGCTTTTTATTATAAATCTTGCTGATGCACATGTTTATAACGTAAGTGCTATTAGGCTACGGCCAAATGATTTGAATCCCACCTATTTTTGGCATTGTCGGTTGGGTCAAATAAGTGAAAAGCGTATGAAGAAACTCCATAATGATGGTCTTCTAACTTCGTTTGATTTTTAATCATACGAGACATGTGAAGCTTGTTTATTTGGAAAGATGACCAAGTCGCCTTTCAACAGTTCTCCTGAGAGGGCGACGGACTTATTGGAACTCATACATACTGATGTATGCAGACCGATGAGCATGACAGCAAGAGGCGGTTTTCACTACTTCATAACTTTCACTTATGATTTTAGTAGATACGGTTATGTCTACCTAATGAAGCATAAGTCTGAAACTTTTGAAAAGTTCAAAGAGCTCCACAATGAAGTAGATAATCAACGTGGCAAGAAAATTAAGGCTCTATGATCCAATTGTGGAGGAGAATATTTGAGTCACGAATTTAGCAATCATCTGAAGAGTTGTGGAATTGTTCCTAAACTTACGCCGCCTGGAACGCCTCAAAGAAATGGGGTTTTCGAACGACGTAATCAAACCTTGTTGGACATGGTTTGATCAATGATGAGCTAGTCAGATCTTCCATTCTCATTTTGGGGTTTTGCTCTAGAAACAGAGCACTCACAATAAATAGGGTACCGTCTAAATCCGTAGTTAAGACACCATATGAGATGTGAAATGGGAAGAGTCCCAACTTGTCTTTTCTAAAGATTTGAAGTTGTGACGTGTTTGTCAAGTGACTTCAGTCGGACAAGCTCACACCCAAGTAGGATAAATGCATTTTCGTGGGATATCCAAAGGAAACATTTGGGTATTACTTCTACAACCGAGAAGAGGGGAAAATGTTTGTCGCTCAGAATGGTGTTTTCTTAGAGAAAGAGTTTCTCACAAAGGAGACAAGTGGAAGAACGATGCAGCTTGATGAAGTTCAAGATGAGCCTACCGGGGAGAACTCAATGAGTGATGCTATAATGGCAGAACGAGTTGAAGAACCCGTGGCAAGAGAAGCACCACCACCACGAAGGTCGGAAAGGCTCTGTAACTCGTGAGAGATATTATTGTTAGACAATGATACGCGAGAAATATTATTGGTAAACAATGATAAGCCTACGACCTATGCGGAAGCAATTATGGACCCAGACTCTCATAAATGGCAAAGTGCCATGAGATCCAAAATAGATTCCATGCGTGACAATCAAGTTTGGAACTTGGTTGATCTGCCTGATGGCCATAAGACCATAGAGTGCAAATGGATCTATAAGAGAAAGATTGATATGGACGGAAATGTTCATGTCCATAAAGCTCGACTTATCGCAAAAGGTTTTCGGCAAGTTCAAGGAGTTGACTACGACAAGACCTTCTCTCCCGTAGTGATGCTTAAATCTATTTGGAAAATTCTAGCTATTGCTGCATATTTCGACTATGAGGTATGGAAAATGGACGTCAAGACGGCTTTCCTAAATGCAAACCTAATCGAGGACGTGTATATGCTGCAGCCCGAGGGTTTTGTCGATCCTAAAAATGCTGGAAAGGTATGCAAGCTTCAGAAATCCATTTATGGGTTGAAGCAAGCATCTCGGAGGTGGAACATTTCGTTGATGAGGTAGTCAAAGGTTTTGGCTTTATCAAAAACGAATCAGAGTCTTGTGTTCACAAGAAAGAAAGTGGGAGCTCACTCGTATTTCTAATCTTATATGTGGATGACATACTACTGATTGGAAATTTCATTCCTATGCTCGAGTCCGTTAAGAGCTCATTGAAAAATAGTTTTTCCATGAAGGACTTAGGGGAAGCGGCATACATTATGGGTATTAAGATCTATAGATATAGATCAAAGAGGCTAATAGGATTAAGCCAGAGTACTTACATTAACAAAGTGTTAAAACGATTCAGCATGGAAGTGGCAAAGAAAGGGTTCTTTCCCATGTCACATGGCATAAATCTTAGCAAGACTCAGTGTCCTTCGACAACTGATGAGCGAGAGCGCATGAGTAGGATTCCATATGCTTCGGCAATTGGGTCTATCATGTATGCGATGATATATACTCACCCAGATGTCTCATATGCTCTAAGTGTTACGAGAAGGTACCAAGATGATCCCGGTGAGAGTCACTGGACAGCGGTAAAGAATATTTAAGTACTTGAGAAGAACTAAGGATGTGTTTCTAGTTTACGAAGGTGAGGAGGAGCTCGTTGTAAATGGTTACACCGATTCTAGTTTCCAAACCGATATGGATGATTCCAAATCGCAATCGGGCTACTTGTTCACGTTGAACGGTGGAGGGATTAGCTGGAAGAGTTCCAAGCAGGACACGGTTCCTCATTCTACAATGGAGGTCGAGTACATCGCGGCAGCTGAAGCCGGCATGGAAAGTGTTTGGATGAAGCAGTTCATTACTGATCTAGGTGTTGTCCCCAGTGCGTCCAATCCATTAGATCTCTACCATGACAATAGTGGGACCATTGCGATAGGAAAGGAGCCAAGGAGTCACCAGAAAACCAAACACTTTAAGCGGCGTTATCATCTCATTCGACAGTTCACCGAACGAGGAGAAGTAAGCTTATGCAAAATACATACGGATATGAATTTTGCTGATCCTATGAAAAAACCTCTCCTGAAGCCTAAGCACGAGGCGCACACAAGAGCTATGGGTATTAGATATCTTCTAGAGACTCTAGTGCAAGTGGGAGACTGTTGGAGAAATGCCCGAGAGGCAATCATAGAGATGATGATATATCTATATATCCATGATTTGTAATAATGTGCCTTGAATAATATCTTTGTATTGATTGGCAAGTATGTGACTTGTTTGTGAAACTCCTTACTTACATGGTTATTCTAAATATGTCCCTAGTCGGAGTTCATGTGAGGACACACCTGAACATTAGACTAGCACATTTATTGGTTGATGGATATGTTTTGCAAGTCATGGACATGGTGATGTCAAACTAATAATGTGAACTCATGTTATGAACATGGTGTTGGACTGACCCACCTTCAGACATTACAACAATGTTAATAGTTCTCTCTCTACACGTTGTGCTTGCTTTGTCCTTAGACCTGAGATTGTCGCATGTTCTTGAGATGTGAATCGACCTACTTTGGGGCTATCAAACGCTACACCATGATAGGGTAGTTATAAAGGTAGCTTTCGGGTTTTTCATGAAGCATGCTACAAGGCATGGTCAGTCAATATGGGATTTGCCCCTCTCTTCACGAGAGAGAGAGCGATATTTCTCTGGGCCCCTCAAGTGATCGGATCCAGAAATGCATGGCCATGCTGAATAAGGTTAATAGTTAACCTGGTAAGGGATTCCGATTCACAGGATCGAGAAAGAGAGATCAGCTAAGATCATGATCAAATATTGTGAGGCAAAAGGAATAGCATAAACATGTGATGGTTCGTCTGATGTGATCTTTATGCACGTTTGGGAGTTGGCACGTTTTGCTAGAAGCCGCTACCAACTATTGGCTGATTAGGTGTACTCATGTCATGTCTAAACGTGCGTGAACCTATAGGGTCACACACTTAAGGCAGAAGAAGCAGAATTCGGATTGGATCCGAAATGGACTCGAAATGGACTCCAGAGTGGGTTGTTTAGTGGTAGCCTATTATGGGGACGTCTATATAAAGGAGAGGAGGTTGTGTGTTTTAGGGTGGCTAATTCCGCACCACATTCCACCGCAGCCACCTTCTCTCCAATCCCCTGCCGCCCTCGCGGACCTAGCAGACCGGTGAGCGTTGCTTCCATGCCGCACGTGTGGATACCGATAAAGGTGTTGCATCTGTAGCACTTGGACGAGCCTCCAAGAGGAGCTTGATGCGTGTGAACACACGTTCGTTGGGAGACCCTAGGAGGAAGGTATGAAGAGTGCAGCAACAAGTTTCCCACAGAAAGAAACCAAGGTTGAGTCGACCAGTAGGAGGAAGGAGTAACTTCAGAACGTTAATGCAACAGAGATGGCAGGGCGCACTACTGGTTCAGCAGCAACGTGGAACCTAAACAACACAAACAATTCACTTTGCCCCAACGAAGTAGTGAGGTTGTCAATCTCACCGGTTTTGCTGATAACAAAGAGGTTAAATGTATGGTGTGGAAAACAGTATGAGAACAATATGAAAACAGTAGCAGCAGTGTGAAAACAGTGGAAGTAGTGTGAAAGCAGTGGAAGCAGTGTGTGTATTATGAGTATGAGAAAATGGACCGGGGTCCACATTTCACTAGAGGCATCTCTCCATAAAATATAGCTAATACGTGTGGTGAACAAATTATAGTTGGGCAATTGACAGATAAAGAACATACATGACATAAAGATTACTATAAGATTCATGTGGGAATTACAAGAAAATACATAGATCGTCATCCAACTGCATCTATGACTAATAATCCACCCTTCGAATATCATCCGAACAAACATTGGGTATTAAGTTGCAAGCAACGGATAATCGCAGTAAGCAAAGTGTGTAATGTAAACAATGTAAACGAAGTAAACATCATTGTTTTCTCCCTAATGGCAATAGCACATCCTCAATCCGTCACGTTTCTGTCACTCGAGCATAGATGAAAAGGAGGCATGAACCCACTATCGAGCATAAATACTCCCTCTTGGAGTCACTAGCATCTACTTGGCCAGAGCATCTACTAACAACAAAGAGCATGCAAGATCATAAATAACATACACATGAAGATAACATGATAGATTGATAATCAACAGACATAACATTCAATAATCATCGGATCCCGGCAAACACAACATGTAGCATTACAAATAGATGATCTCAATCATGTGAGGCAGCTCACGAGATCTAAACATGAGGCATAAAGTGGAGAGTACAACAATCTAGCTACTGCTATGGACCCGTAGTCCAAGGATGAACTACTCACGCATCACTTCGGAGACGGGCATGGTGGTGTAGACCACTCCGGTAATGAATTCCCCTCCTGGGAGGGTGCCGTGGAGAGCTCCAGAACCCTCCCGATCTCGGGTTAACGATGACGACAGCCTCGGGTGTTTCTCGGACGAAGTGGTATATTTTTAGGGTTGATGTATCGGGGGGAATAAATAGGCGAAAGGGCGATGGCGGTGGACCCCCTGTGGCCCCCCTCCGGGCCTCTTTGGGACTTCGTGGAACCTTCGGGAATTCTAAGACTTCCGGGCTTCAAATTTTCCAATTCCGAGAATATTTCTAGAACAACTTTTCTAAAACTAAAAACAGCAGAAAACATGGAACTCTCTCTGTGGCATCTTATCGATAGGTTAGTCCGGGAAATCAATAAAAATGACATAAAGTGTAAGCAAAACATGTAGCATATGGCATGAAAACAACATGGAACATAAGAAATTATAGATACTTTTATGACGTATCAGAGTTGTTCGTGGGAGCGACGAGATCCGGAGGATTCGTACGACTATCCTGCCCCGACCCGCTTCACCGAGATCGGCACAGCGCATCTAGTGGTAATCTCGTGATCTATATCTTGCAGTGGATCTTGGTTGACGCGGTGAAAGCATGGCAAAGTGGCCAAGGGGGGCGCCGTCCTATGGTGTGGGCCCCCTGAGGCCCCCTCCGGGTCTCTTTGGGACTCCGTGAAACCTTCGGGAATTCTAAGACTTCCGGGCTTTGAATTTTCCAATTCCGAGAATATTTCTAGAACAACTTTTCTGAAACTAAAAACAGCCGAAAACAAGGAACTGGCTCTGTGGCATCTTGTCAATAGGTTAGTCCGGAAAATCGATAAAAATGACATCAAGATGGGAGAAAACATGTAGCAATTGGCAAAATATCAGCATGGAACATCAGAAATTATAGATACGTTGGAGACGTATCAAGCATCCCCAAGCTTAGTTCCTACTCGTCCTCAAGTAGGTAAATGATGAAACAAAATAATTTCTGGGGTGACATGCTACCACACAATCTTGATCATAATATGTAAAAGCATATGTAAGCTGGGATCATAGAACTTTAACACAAACATGATAAATAGAACTTTAATAATAAAGCATAGCAATCACTTCACATCATGAGAAGTAACTCAAATAAAAGATCATGAATAACAATCCAAAGAAAGATATACGTTTCTTTCAAGTATAGAGAAAGCATGGCAAAGTGGTATTTCGCTGGTCCTTAAGAGTGGGGCAAAACAAAAATGCTAGGACACCTTCAAAGTTCATGAGGGAGACTAGAACAAATAGTTTGAGAACAAGCAATAATACATCATGAATCAATTAATAATGTTTTTGGGACAAATGCACATAAAACTCAGAATGGCAAAAATGCTCTCTCAATTGTGCATAAACTTAGAAGATGGAGACTCAACATAAAAGTAAAACAAAGGCCCTTCGCAGAGGGAAGTAGGGATCACTCATGTGCTAGAGCTTTTATTTATTAAACACAGGTATTAAAATTTTGACACTCCTCCCATCCATCTTATACAAACCATGGCTAACCGAATCCTCGGGTGCCTGCCAACAATCACATACCATGGAGGAGTGTCTATATTTTGAGAGATGTATGTGATACGTCTCCAACGTATCTTTAATTTCTGATGTTCCATGTTGATATTATGCCAATTGCTACATGTTTTCTACCTTCTTTATGTCATTTTTATCGATTTTCCGGGACTAACCTATTAACAAGATGCCAAGTGCCAGTTCCCTGTTTTCTCCTGTTTTTCGTTTCAGAAAAGTTGTTCTGGAAATATCCTCGGAATTGGACGATTTGAAAACCAGAAGTCTTAGAAGTCCCGGAAGCATCCAGAAGTCCTGAAGAGCCTCGGAGGGGGGCCACAGGGTGGCCACACCATGGGGTGGCGCGGGTCCCCCTGGCCACGCCACCTAGGAGTGTGGGCCCCCTGGACACCTCCCGGCATCGCACGTTCGCCCATATATACTCCCCGAGGCATAAACCTTAAAAGAATCGACCTTTTCCACAAAATACATCTCTAGCTCCGCCGCCGCTGCCGACAAGTTTCAGGGGGCAGATCTCTGTTCTGGCACCCTGCCGGGACGGGGAAGTGCCCCGGAAGCCATCTCCGTCGACTCCACTGCCATCTCCATCGCCGTTGTTGTCTCCTATGACGAGGAGGGAGTAGTTCTCCCCCGAGGCTGAGGGATATACCGGTAGCTATGTGGTTCATCTCTCTCTCCCATGGTGTGATCTTTATGTGATCATGAGCTTTGTAATCTAGTTGAATATGTAGATTGATCTTCATCTGTTATGCTACTCAATTGGTTTTGTTATCTCCGTAAACACTTTGATCACGGGGCAAAGGTGACAGTGTGTCCTCCATGTGGTTTAGCATGATATTTATATCTTGTGCTGGAAGGTGAACCTATGAAATTGTGGCGTGTGTTTACTAATTTATGGCGCTCGTAGTGACATTGGGGTGCCCTAGAGAGGGAATATAGACTTGAGGAGTGTTGTTAAAGCCCTACGCAATGATTAGTGTTCGCTTTTTGACCGGAGGTTCGGAGTAGCATAGTGAAGAAATGATATTTATGCATTCAATTATATTTTCATTATTGAGAGTGTCCACTAGTGAAAGTAGGATCCCTAGGCCTTATTTCCAAGCGTTGAAACACCGTTTTCCGCCTGTTCTGCTACATGCTTGCTTGTTGCCATTTTTATTTCAGATTACTATTATCACTTATTATCATCCATATTACTTGCATTTTACTCTCTCTTCGCCGAACTAGTGCACCTATATACCTGAGAATTGTATTAGGTGTGTTGGGGACACAAGAGCCTTCTTGTATCTTAATTGCAGGGTTACTTGAGAGGGATATCTTGGACCTCTACCTCCTTGAGTTTGATAAACCTTGGGTGACCCACTTAAGGGAAACTTGCTGTTGTTCTACAAACCTCTGCACTTGGAGGCCCAACACTGTCTACAAGAATAGAAGCGTGCGTAGACATCAAGCTATTTTCTGGCGCCGTTGCCGGGGGAGGTAAGGTAAAAGGTTCTCACATCCTCGGGTGTGAGTGCTCGGAGTTATTTCCTTTAGATTCTGCAATTAAATCTTTTTGTTTCTTGTTTTCACTAGTTAGGCTTAATGGAAACAACAAAAATATGAGAGAGCTTTATAATATTTATCTTGAGTTAGTACATAAAGTGTTTGAAGAGAAAATTAAAAAACCTATGGAGCTTTATTTGCATGCTAATAGAAATGTTATTAGTATGAATTCTTTGAACACTATTATTGCTAATGCTATGGAAAAGTCTAAGCTTGGGGAAGCTAGTTTTGATGAATATGATATTTTTAGTCCCCCAAGTTTTGAGGAGGAAATTTTCTTTGATGATACCTTGCCTCCAATATATGATGATTATAATGATTGTGGTATTCTAGTTCCACCTGTTTACAATGATGAATATGATATTTTCAGTCCATCTACTATTGAGGAAAAAATTAATTATGATTAAAACATGCCTCCTATATTTAATGATTATGGTGATGAGAATAATAATGATATCTATTTTGTTAAATTTGCTCCCACTACTATTAATAAGAATGACTATGCTTATGTGGAGAGTAATTATTCTTTTATGCATGTGGCTCATGATAAGAATATTTCATGTGATAGCTATATTGTTAATTTTATTCATGATGCTACTGAAAGTTATTATGAGAGAGGGAAACATGGTTTTATGTATCTCAATAATATTAAGTTTCCCTTCTTTATGTTGAAATTTTTGAAGTTGCACTTATTTTGTCTTCCTATGCTAGTCACTTTGTGCTTCATTGACTTGTTTTTCTACAAGATTCTTTTTCATAAGAAGTGGGTTAGACTTAAATGTGTTTTATATTTTCTTCTTGATGCTCTCTTATTGTGCTTCAACTCTTATTCTTATGTGAGCTTTAAAAATCATTGTGCCTAGCTGAAAGGCGTTAAAGAAAAGCGCTACCGGGAGACAACCCGTTTTATTTCTCCGTTTTCAACCTGTTTTCCTTTGTTTTCTTTACACCTGGGTGTTTTCTATTTCCTTAGAAACCCTTCTGTATCTTTTATTTTGTGTTTTTGTTGATCCAAGTAAAGCCTCTAGTGTAAAGTTAAGCCTATATTTCGGATTTCTTCGAAGGAATCAGATTTCTGCTGTCCACTGTTAATTCCGTGAAAAATTACAAAAACTTTAAAATGACCTGAGATTTTTTGTGCTTAATCCTGAGTTATATACTTAACTTTTCTTAGAAGACCACTTTTTGATTTAAGCAACAGAAGATTTTTTGAAAAAATCGATCTTTACCTGCTGTTCTGTTTTAACAGATTTCTGCCATTTATCGCATTTGCATCTTAATCTCTTTCTTTTGGTGTTATTTTGAGAAAAAGAGTCTTAAGAGAAGTGGTGACAGTAGATAATGTGTTTTTTAGTGTTAGACTTGTGTTCAAACTGAACCATGTGAATTTATTATTTCAATTGCACGAACGTTGCTAATGAAGATTGTGAGAATTTTGTTGTGAAGGAAGTTTTCAAGGGTCGAGAGAAGAGGATGATATGATCTGATCAAGAAGACTGAAAAGCCTAAGCTTGGGGATTCCCCGGTGGTACATCCAAGCAAATTCCAAGAAGACTCGAGCTTCTAAGCTTGGGGATGCCCAAGGCATCCCCTTCTTCATCAACAATTTATCAGGTCACTTCTAGTGAAACTATATTTTTATTCGGTCACATCTTATGTGCTTTACTTGGAGCGTCTTTTATTTTTGCTCTCAGTTTGTTTAGTTTTCTTTGCTGTAATTTATGGTTGTATATTATCATACTTGTGTGGGAGAGAGACACACTCCGTTTTCATTGCTTAGGACACTCTAGTTTTCATTCTTATTGTTTTGTGAGTGTTCACTTTTTGCTAGTATTGCGTTTAGCCTTTGTTTTCATGCATCTCTTGTTCAGATATGTTAGTTTTTGTAGTTAGGTGGTTCCCATATATGTGCTTGGTTGAGAATATAAATGCTTATGTGGTAGTTGGTATAGTGGAAAAATTCGCATGGTCTTGTAGATCACTAAACCTCTTCACTTGAATCATTGATGTTGTTTTGAGATATTAATTTTCTTAATAGATAAACAGGAAGGACTAGTAAGTAGAAACTTTTAATGGTTGGTCTAAGAAGCTTGAAACTGTGTCACACTTAAATTACCAGCTGATAGAAACAATGGTATATGATTGCTACGAGTGATACATTTCTGATCGGCCTTCGTTACGCGCTACGGTCGGGGTAGCTAGCAGTGACTTGTCACTGCCACAGACCCTCTTGGAGTGATTTGCACTTTGCCTTGTAAGATGATTTGCTTGCTGTAATGTTTTAACTCGTGAGTCTATGTTGCGGTTCCTAGCACTTCCACCATCCATATTTGCTAGCCTCTTCGGTACTGTGCATTTCCCTTTCTCACATTGAGAGTTGGTGCAAATTTCGCCAGTGCATCCAAATCCCGTGGGAGGACTTTGTTCACCTACACATAAGCCCATAATAATCTTCATCGAAACAGCCACCATACCTACCTATCATGGCATTTCCATTTCCATTTCGAGATATATTGATGCACAACATCCACCTCCATTATGTTACTTGATGATGAGCTTCATGGTTATTTATGCATACTGCTACACTGGCAGGAGCATGCAGTTAGAGACATCAGAGATATTTCTTTATGAGTTATGAGTACTAAAAGTGTGATGATTCATTGTAATATAGGATGTTGCCCCTACCGCTGAGGATATATTAAAAAATGAAAAAGACAAAAATAAAAAAAGGGCCAAAGAGAGAATAAAGAGAGAGGGGGCGCATCACTATCCCTTATACCACACTTGTGCTTCATGTTTAGCACCAATACTTCAGTTTGGAGAGAGTTTTCATATTAACATTCATTCATAACTATGTGGGGAACTTTACATTATAGAACTTGGCTTGTATATTCCAATGATGAGCCTCCTCAAATGAGCTCTAGGTCTTCGTGAGAAAGCAAGTTGGATGCCCCCCACTAGTTCCATTGGAGAGATTTCATACACTTATAGCTCTATGTGCATCAATTGTGTGGCAATACCTACTCCTTGCATAGCTTCGGTTGTAAGACTTTCTCTTGTCTAATGACCACTTTCAGCTTTCTGAGCCTTTCTTCCATTGAACTTCCAAACCCCCATAATGTTCTCTTAGCTATAACATCCCGGTGCCAGGGACCAACGCAGAACATTTGCTTGTTTTTAGTGCGCAAATAGTTTAAGATTCGAGCATTGCATCGTGTGGAAAGCTTGACTTGATCCTAACAGGGGTTGTGAAGATCGTTTGATGTGCATGATATTGTTGTTCTTGAAAGCTTAAATCATCTCTAATAAACATTGCACGGTTGATAGTCTTTTAGTATTGATTCATTAAAAGTTTTGCTTATTTCTTCTTATATTTTTATGCATTACTTGTTGATATAAAATATAGAACACATCTTTAGTTCTTTGATCCTAGTTTACATGTTTTACTTTACATATTATGATCAAGATTGTGTGGTACCATGTCACCTCAGAAATTATTTTGTTTTATCGTTTACCTACTCAAGGATGAGTAGGAACTAAGCTTGGTGATGCTTGATAAGTCTCCAACGTATCTATAATTTCTGATGTTTCATTTTGATATTATGCCAATTGCTACATGTTTTCTCCCTTCTTTATGTCATTTTTATCAATTTTCCGGAACTAACCTATTAACAAGATGCCAAGTGCCAGTTCCCTATTTTCTGCTGTTTTTAGTTTCGGAAAAGTTGTTCTGGAAATATTCTCGGACTTGGACGATTCGAAAACCAGAAGTCCCGGAAGCATCCAGAAGTCCTGAAAAGCCCCGGAGGGGGCCACAGGGTGGCCAAACCATGGGGTGGCGTGGATCCCCCTGGTCGCGCCACCTAGGGGTGTGGGCCCCCTGGCCACCTCCCGGCATCGCCCTTTCGCCCATATATACTCCCTGAGGCATAAATACTGAAAGAATCGACCTTTTCCACAAAATGCATTTGTAGCTCCGCCGCCGATAAGTTTTGGGGGACAAATCTCTGTTCTGGCACCCTGCCGGGACGGGGAAGTGCCCCGGAAGCCATCTCCATTCGACTCCACTGCCATCTCCATCGTCGTTGTTGTCTCCTATGATGAGGAGGGAGTAGTTTCTCCCCCGAGGCCGAGGGATCTACCAGTAGCTATGTGGTTCATCTCTCTCTCCCATGGTGTGATCTTTATGTGATCATGGGCTTTGTAATCTAGTTGAATATGTAGATTGATCTTCATCTGTTATGCTACTCAGGTGGTTTTGTTATCTCCGTAAACACTTTTATCACGGGGCAAAGGTGATAGTGTGTGCTCCGTGTGGTTTAGCATGATATTTATATCTTGTGTTCGAAGGTGAACCTATGAAATTGTGGCGTTTGTTTACTAATTTATGGCGCTCGTAGTGACATTGGGGTGCCCTAGAGAGGGAATATAGACTTGAGGAGTGTTGTTAAAGCCCTACGCAATGATTAGCATTCGTTTTTTGAGCGGAGAGTGGTTCGGAGTAGCATAGTGAAGAAACGATATTTATGCATTCAATTATATTTTCATTGTTGAGAGTGTCCACTAGTGAAAGTAGGATCCCTAGGCCTTATTTCTAAGCATTGAAACACCGTTTTCCGCCTGTTCTGCTACATGTTTGCTTGCTTCCATTTTATTTCAGATTGCTATTATCACTTATTATCATCCATATTGCTTGCATTTTTGTCACGCCCCGAGATCGGGCACTATGCAGATTTCAGCATTCCTGCCAAAATCCACATAATAACTGATTCCAGGTTGCCACTTGTGATAACATTACAACATTTCATGAATAATCCACAACAACAACAGCAAAAGATATATACAAGATGACTCAAACGAGTCAGGGATACAACTGATACAATACAAAGATCCAAATAACAGCGGAAGAAACAACATAGCGTCCGACTATGGACAAGATACAAATTGGACTAAGAGTCCTGAAGATAACCGAGAGCGTCCAATCCCTGCCCAGGCCAAGCCGGAAGGATTCCCAAACTAACGTCGTCAGACTTCAAACCTGTTGACTGCAATGTTGAATATGCAGCCACGAAAAAGGATTCGTGGGTCAGTACGGTTAAGTACTGGCAAGTGGATAAACCATACTCACAAGATACCGGCGTAGCCAGTCATCACAAGATACAAATACTTTGGGTTCAACGGAAAAGAAGGGATTATTGCAAATAAGCGGCAGCGGGCTGCACTAACCAACTACAGAGACTCACTACAACATCCGGCTAAAAGAGGGGGATAAGATAGCGTATCGTAACCAACTAGTAATAACCACCCAAACAAACCCATCCAATGTTACCCCCTACTAAGGAAGCAACCCAAGGATAACTCACACTGTTGGATTAATGATGGTTCAAGTTATTGTGTCAATAAGACTATTACTAGTCAAATTATCATTAGTTAGGTGTAAGTTGTTCTGAGTACTTGTTAGCCAGTACTTTCACCAAGTCATCCATAACCGCGGAAAACACGGCTTCTCGAGAAGATTTACCCTGCAGGGGTGCACCAATTTGGCCGTACACGTAAGAATAACCCGCCAGACGGGGATCAAACCCACCAAGCGAGGTACTCAACACAACCCAACTCTTCTTCGCATCAAGCCCAAAGAACCCCATGCAATTGAGCGCACGGCTAATCAAGCCCCATGAAGAAAACGGGACCCTCATAGCACTCTAATAACGTGTCTCCCTAAATGCCGACTACAAAAGTTCCACCCTGGCCTGGGTTCGCAAAATACATATGCATGCGGCAAATGGAAAACCCGAACTAAATGAGGCGATTTGGACGAGATGCGAATCGAATCAAATTGAGGGGGGTGCCCATACTCGCTTCCCACATGCGGTTAGTGCGCTCATCATGGATCAGTAGACAAGACCCTTTTCCTAATTAGGGTCAACACTAGCAGGCCTCAAAACCACGCCGGGCCTCCTGCCGGTGCCTTATCATCAAATTATTATTACCCAAAACATTAACATGTTGTTGATTGAATTGAAACCCAACTATCAAACTAAACAGGTGATATGAAAAAGGACAACAAGACTTGAGCGCAAACAAACCTAAGCATGCAACTACGACACGAGGGCCAACAAGGTAAACAAAAAACAGTTAATAGGAAGTGGAAGGAAGGCTATATCATGGCTGCAAGGTCAACATATAATAGGATTGAGACACAAGCATCGAATCAAAAGGCTAGAATAAGAACAACGGAAAGAATCGGTAACAAGTGATGAAAGGCAGCCATTTGGCAGCAAGTGAGTATACTTGCCTGAGATCCAGCAAGTAGAGGTACATCCACAGAACTTGTCGTTGCTCACATCATCTCAACGTCCTATCCGCGAAGAAGTAACGAACCTCGAACAAACACCGGATGCAACAATTACTACTACGGCAAAAGATCCAGCATGATCAAGATATGGATGCATGACAAGTTTAAGTATGCATCAAAGTTAAACTAGTTGACATGGTAAACATATTTAAATGGGCCCATATGCAATTTGGATTGCATATGGAAAAGCCCATGAATTAATGTTGAATTAAATGATCTACAAATAACCATCATGTGAAAGTTGATTAGGATGATGCATGGATGATGAAAACAATGAGAAAACAACAATAGCTTCAATTTGATATGTGGTTTACCAAGTTTGGAATTTCATTTATTAAGTTATGGAATTTTGGTTCCTTAAAGGTGTTACACAAGCATTTGTTGTTTTCACCCACTTTACTTGTTCAAAATAGATAACAAAGTTCATATTTGGAAAGTACACAAAATTTTAGGTGGAATACATGTTTCAATTATTGAAAAAGGAATTAAGAAGAATTAATTATGAATTAAACAAGTTTAAACAAGATTTAAATGAATTTAATTCAAATATGAACTTATTTGAATTTTTATTTGTTCAAAACATTAATTCAAATTCATATTGGAAAAGATTATAATTTTCTGGTTTGAAAACATATTTTATATGTTCAAAAAGAAATTAATTTGACCAAGTTATGAATTTAGCAATTTTAAATGAATTAAACAAGGTTTAAATTATTTAACCAATTTTAATTATTCAAAACATGAAACAAAGTTTATATTTGAAAAGGTGGTTCAATTTGGCATGGAAAACATATTTAATATGTGAAATTTGAATTAATATTGAATTAGTTATGAAATTAATCAAATTTGTAATGAATTGTTTGAATTTGAATTTTGAAACAATTTGAAATGTTCAAAACAGAAAACAAATGACTTAAACAGGTAGGGAATTAAATTTGGTTTGGAAAACATGTTTTATTTATTCGATTTGGATTTGATTTGAGGGATTTATGATGGTTTGAATTTCAGGGACCAATCTGTGATTCCAGGGGCTTGGATGTGAGGGAAAACGTGGAGGCAGGGCCTCTCTGCGAAAACTGCGCCCAAAACTGGGGCTGCACCAAGCCACAGTGACAGTGGGTCGCTGACAAGGAGGCCCAGGCCACGCTGGCGCCCACGTGTGCGTGGGTGCGGATCTGGGTGGCCATAGCGCTAATGACTGGCGGGCCCGTGCGCGAGGTGGAAAGAAGCAAAAATAGGGCGCTTTTAATCTGCAGCGAGGGGGATCGAACCCTCGCCTGCAGCGCGCGCGGAAGGCCCGTGCCACTGGGGTGATTTGTGTGTTGTGAAACACTACGATGCTGCCTGAATAAGAGGGGATGCGTCGAGTTAACTGAATTTTGCACACGAAAGTTCAGGGTTCACGAGCAGAGCAACTCCAGGACGATCTGCAGCAGCCCCTGCTGTACCCTGGCGTGACCAGAAGGCCGACGTGCTACTGATGGTGTGCTAGGTCGTTGGGCTTGACTGGATCTGGGGGGTAGGAAGGGGAGTTAGCAACAGAGGGTACCTGAATGTTGACAGCAACTTGGTAGCTCCCGGTTGCGGTTCAGAAAGAGGACGGCAAGGATGTGGTAGTCGTTCTCTTGACGAACTCTAGCGCGTAGGGGTAGCAGACGTGGCCTAGGTTCGATTCCCTGGTTCAGCTCGGTTGGAGGAGGTTCATGGCGGTGGGGCATCGACGACGGCTCCGGCTCTCTCTATCCGTCAGAAGAAACACAAAAAGGAAAACAGAGAGAGTATGGGCAGAGGAGAAAGAGAGGAGGTTGGCGGCGGCGACATGGGGAGGAGAGGGGAGAGCATTAGGGTTTGGAGGGGAATGGGGTTGGTTTTAACGGAGGCAGGGGGAGGGGACCTCGGTTGACAGCGACAACCCCTTCTCGCTGTTCTGTCCGTACGAGGAAGAACCTGCGTGGTGGGCTGGGCTTGGGAGAAGGTGGGTTTGGGGGAAAAAGGGGAAAGGCTGGCCAGGTGGGCTAGAGGGGAAGAAAAGGGCTGGGTACTGGGGTTGCTGCGAGTTGGGTTGTAAGTGGGCTGGCCGTGGAGGCTGGCCTGCCTCCCCACTTCTCACCTCTCTTTTTATTTTTCTCTTTATTTCTTTTGTTCTCTTTTTTTTGTAGAAAAGAAAAGGGATAGGGATAGAAATAGGTGTGATGTTTTATGAAATCATTTTGTAGTGATTTACAAAACAACAAGGTCAAAGCAATGTTAACATTGATTTCAAAAATTTGAAATATTAGTTTGATTTTAATTTGTTAGTTGAATTTCAAATAGGGTTTTCACATAGCTTTGATTTTTTTTTAATAAACAAGTTTTATTTAATAAGATCAAACACTATGAAAACTTAGTGAGTTTAAAATGTTTGGAAGATTTTAATCTTTAAACCACAATTGGAACATGCCAATTATGATTGAATTGATTTGAATTTGAATGTTTGAATTTGCCACTAGGGTGTTGATAAAAAGGAATTTTTATTTAACAAGCAATTTAAATAAATTCAACTTCAAACTATTGAAAACAATTTGAGTATTTAGTTTGCAACTTTCAATTGGAAATTTTAGACATGTGTTGAAAGTTTAAATTGGTTTGGATTTTTGAGTTGTTTGGAAAACAAGGTGCAATGCATATGATGCATGTGATGCAAAGCAAAAAAAGAAAACGACCAACTTTCTAACTTAGGGGAACACCCCAGGTGTTATAGACGACACCACTAACAAGGGATTGCGCCCTCGCAATCCACCTCCTAACCCGGGAGGGGAAAGAAGTTCGACTATCGATTCTTCATACTTCCAGCTGATCTCCTCGACACCACTAACAAGAGATTCTTGCTCGGAGTGACGACGATGTTCTTCCACCAGGAATCTTCCGATGATCGGACCTATTAGGTTAAAGGCTCAGAAAACGTCCACCCACGTAGGATCCTAACACTTTGAAAGATAGACAAGGGGGGAGATTCCAAAACAAATAAGATGGGAGGGGAAATAGAATAGCGATAAGGAGAAAACAAGAATCCTATTGAGATGTTTCCAAAATAGTTTAGCAGAAATAGTTTTTGACACTCTAGAAACACGACCGTTAGCGAGGTTATCCTACAGGCTTTGCGGACCCGTTGCTTCGATAACCATTCTTATCGAAACAATCTCGGGAATCAGAACCAAGGCTCTGATACCATTTGTGACGCCCCGAGATCGGGCACTATGCAGATTTCAGCATTCCCGCCAAAATCCACATAATAACCGATTCCAGGTTGCCACTTGTGATAACATTACAACAGTTCACGAATAATCCACAACAACAACAGCAAAAGATATATACAAGATGACTCAAACGAGTCAGGGATACAACTGATACAATACAAAGATCCAAATAACAGCGGAAGAAACAACATAGCGTCCGACTACGGACAAGATACAAATTGGACTAAGAGTCCTGAAGATAACCGAGAGCGTCCAATCCCTGCCCAGGCCAAGCCGGAAGGATTCCCAAACTAACGTCGTCAGACTTCAAACCTGTTGACTGCAATGTTGAATATCCAGCCACGAAAAAGGATTCGTGGGTCAGTACGGTTAAGTACTGGCAAGTGGATAAACCATACTCACAAGATACCGGCGTAGCCAGTCATCACAAGATACAAATACTTTGGGTTCAACGGAAAAGAAGGGATTATTGCAAATAAGCGGCAGCGGGCTGCACTAACCAACTACAGAGACTCACTACAACATCCGGCTAAAAGAGGGGGATAAGATAGCGTATCGTAACCAACTAGTAATAACCACCCAAACAAACCCATCCAATGTTACCCCCTACTAAGGAAGCAACCCAAGGATAACTCACACTGTTGGATTAATGATGGTTCAAGTTATTGTGTCAATAAGACTATTACTAGTCAAATTATCATTAGTTAGGTGTAAGTTGTTCTGAGTACTTGTTAGCCAGTACTTTCACCAAGTCATCCATAACCGCGGAAAACACGGCTTCTCGAGAAGATTTACCCTGCAGGGGTGCACCAATTTGGCCGTACACGTAAGAATAACCCGCCAGACGGGGATCAAACCCACCAAGCGAGGTACTCAACACAACCCAACTCTTCTTCGCATCAAGCCCAAAGAACCCCGTGCAATTGAGCGCACGGCTAATCAAGCCCCATGAAGAAAAGGGGACCCTCATAGCACTCTAAGAACGTGTCTCCCTAAATGCCGACTACAAAAGTTCCACCCTGGCCTGGGTTCGCAAAATACATATGCATGCGGCAAATGGAAAACCCGAACTAAATGAGCCGATTTGGACGAGATGCGAATCGAATCAAATTGAGGGGGGCGCCCATACTCGCTTCCCACATGCGGTTAGTGCGCTCATCATGGATCAGTAGACAAGACCATTTTCCTAATTAGGGTCGACACTAGCAGGCCTCAAAACCACGCCGGGCCTCCTGCCGGTGCCTTATCATCAAATTATTATTACCCAAAACATTAACATGTTGTTGATTGAATTGAAACCCAACTATCAAACCAAACAGGTGATATGAAAAAGGACAACAAGACTTGAGCGCAAACAAACCTAAGCATGCAACTACGACTGTAGCATCCCAACTTTTAATAAAGATGGAATACCTGTGTTTATTGTGCTAGTCCCTGGATCAATTGCTAGCACCACAGTACAAAATTAAATATCATGCAAATGCATCAAATTCTATTACATCGCATGATCCAGTCTTTACAAAATAGTATTACAACTTGCATAGTCTTAGAAGACTAGCAGAAAACAAAGACATACAGCGGAAAACATAGTACAACATTGAGCCCATCTTCTTCATGTGCCACAGGCAAAACATGTTGGCGATAGTCTCGAGATCCTAAACGAAATCCTCACTCGTCTTCAGAAATATCTGCAATATGGAATATGCAGCCACAAGGGAGTCAATACAATTTAATGTATTGGCAAGTAACACTATGGTGGATATAAATTGCAAGACTAATACTATATGCTTATTTGGCTAAGTGGAGTTTAGGATGAGTTTGCATAAAGCCAGTTTTCTCCTATCACTTTTGTAAAACAAACTTTTCTTTTAAAAAGGGTGGCAACATTGGATTAAGATCCAAGCACCACAAATACTCTTCACTTGGTCAAATTTTACTTATTGAAATTGATGATGAGATTCTTTCGTCAATCCTTGTCCAGCTGCTCATAATTGTCCATAACCGGGGACACGGCTAAGATCTTAGTTTGTTGACTCTGCAGAGGTTGTGCACTTTCACCCTTTGTCTTCAATTAGCCCAAACATCCTATACACCCGGAGTGCATCATGGAAAGGAGAGAATTGAGACGAGATCTTTCAGAAGAAGAATTCAAACCCACCGGCAAGACCCGTTCCACCTATAATTTTGCTACATCTGCTTGTCTAGCCTGGGCTGAACTCTCACAACTTAGTTGATCAAGACAGAGCCCATAATGTCAAAAGGCTGTATGGGAAGCTACTAAACTTAGAAGGACATAGTAATCTCTTTGTTCCTGGGTGGCCATCCTCAAGTGACAACCTCAAGTGGAATAACCCTTAGATAAGGGCCCTGAGGAAACACTCAACATAACCCAGTCTTACCACTTCCACCCAGGTGGTTCATTCATTAGTTATACTTAGGATTTTTCCTCAACATATAGTAAAACAATTTGTAACATTGCATAGCACCTAGTAAATTCTAAGGCTATCAAAATAACAAGGTAAAAGGGATGGCTACACACTACTAGGATAATAGCATAGCATAATATAACTTAGTAAAATTTCCTATCATGCATACTACTCAAAATCAACTAATGCGTATAGAAAATAATGGGTAGTTTATGATGTGTTACTTGCCTTGTTGAAGTTGGTGAAGATATCACACTCTCTTCACAAAAGATCGTTGCTCTCCGTACAATCTATTCATTGACAACACAAAACCAAATAAACAAGCATCCTAACAAACAAACATACAAGTGTAGAAAACATACATAGCAAACTAACATATCAAAAGGGGCTTAACCAAGTTGGTTAGGACAAGGTCTAGGTTTGAGTTGAAAGATTCATTCACTAGGGGTCTCATTCTTGTTAAGGAAATTCCAATGGTTTACTTGGGATGGACTAGGTTGAGTTTGTAGTGATCAAACTTTATTATAACCATACTTGTCGAGGAAGTTCCAAGAGTTCACTAAGAATAAACATATTACTTCTTCAACTAAAGTAATACATGCAAACACTTGGTCATATTCACCTTCAAAAATATTTGAGTGACTATGTTAGTATTTTCCATTGTGGTTAGGGTAGGTCTACTAACTTCATCATCAAAGGGAAAATATTACTAAGTCTTGGGTTTTCCATTTGGGGTCAATGGTTGGACAAAAATAACTTGTTATTCTTCAACTTGTATGGATTGCTTCTAGACCTCATGTGATTGCCTTCTTGAATATCATCTTCATGCTTCTATTGTAGTCTTGTTCCTTGGATGGATTCTTCTCTTGGTCTTGATAAATTCTTCTGGGCTTTCACTTCACTAATTGGTTTGGGTATGGGATGGGCACAAATACCACTAAGTCAAGAGAAAGAAAATAAGAAGAAAGATAGGAAGAGAGGGGAAGATGTTTTCTTCTAAATTTCTTCACACTTGTACTTCTTTAGTTTTCTTCTAGGTGTGGAGTCCAAGTCTTTTCTTCAAAACTTCTTCATTGATATTCCTTGTAGCTCTTCATGTTTCCACTAAGTTGAAAGTGAAGAACCTTCTATTTCTTGAGTCTTGTTTTCCATTTGCTAACTTGATGGATTCTTGAAGCAAGAATAGGGGGATGGAGGAGTAGATAGAAAACTATGGTACTAGTGTTTGAGGTTCACTACTTGGTCTTTTATATGGTTAGCATATGCTAGGGGATTGGTTTTGGATTCCAAATGGCCACAACATCAAAGAAAATCCAATAGAAATAAATTCTAGGGCATGATAATATGGGTGGATTACTATGTTAGGTTTTTGGTCAAAAACACATGGTCATGGTCCAAGGGTGTCCAAAATGGTTGTGCAAGGTTTTTCTGGTCCAAGGTTGTCAAATGGAACAATTTTGCACAAGGAACTATATTGAAATTATTTACAGAATTAAATCTATGACAAAATTACTCAAATACTCCAATTAATTCTAAATTCAATTTTAATTTGATCAACAATTATTTTGGGACAAGGGATATGAAAGTACACATCCTAAGGTTTCCAAATATATTTTATTTACAATTTTTGGATTTGTAGAATTTGAATTATGCCAAATTTCATTAAACAAGCATATTTGAATTTGAATAAATTTAAGTTTGTCAAATTTGAATTTGGCCAGTTCCAAAAGTTTCTATATGTCAAGGGCTTTCCAAAAAGTCCAAGATTGCTAAATTTGGCTTCATGGATCAAAAGTTATGATGGTTCAAAGGTGCAGGGGTGTTTCTGCAAAGTTGCCAATTAATTCCAGCGGGAGAAAAATTCAAATAAGGCTGGGCCACGTGGCTGATCCTGATTGGGCGAGGCTGATGACTGGGCTGCTGCGTGGCACATGCTGACGTGGATAAGTCACTGGATCTGGGCCGTCAGATCCAGATCCAACAGTGGCATACCCCTTCGCCTAAGTGATCTATCCTCAACGCTTGGATCGGGATCTAACGGTTCAGAGGGATGGGGTTTCTCACCTCGCCGGCGAGCTACCGGGAATGGCCGATGTGGCGGCGCGGTTGCTCGGAAAATGACGGCGCCGCTCCTCCGGTGGTCCTCCGGGCTCTGGATGATGACAGGGACGCGCGGCGCAGCACGGTAGAGAAGGTGGTGATGGCGGCACGCTCCGAGGAGCCCTCGGTAGACGGTGACGAGCGGTTGCAGACGCGCGGGCTCCGGCGGGTTCGTTTGGTCGATTCGCCGTGAGAAAAGAAACGAGGAGGGAGTTAGCGGATGCAAGAGAGGAAGGAAGGTATGTGAGGGGGAGAACGGGGTCGATGACCTCCTGTAACGGCCGCAACGATGAAAAACGGCGGCGGACTCGAGCCACTCCGGTGAGGAATTCCTCCGGCCTGGGGGCACGCGTTGAGTGGCCACGGGAAGGAAATTGGAGAGGAGGAACACGGCTTTAAGGGAAATGTCTCGGGGAATAAATTGATGACTTCAATTGCGAGAAATCAACGGGAATTAAATCGAGCGTTTTTGGGTCTTCACTGCGCAGTAACGGAGGAAGGTGACGATGACGTCAATGCTGACGTCATCAATTTTTTTTTTCAATTTCTGTTTATTCAAATCTTTAATAAATTCTGTTTTAATTATCCAAATGGGATGAAACAAAATTCTAAATTCTTTAAATTTAAACTACTTTCCAACAGTACCATTTTTGTAATATTTTCAACATATTTTATTTTTGAATTTTGGAAATTTGAAATAATTCCTTAATAGAGCTTAATGTGATTTTATTTTAGAAAATTATAAAATACAATTATTAGTCAAATATAATTTTCAGTGGCTTTATAAAGATCAAATACTATTTTCCAAAACCATTTCAAAGAGTTTTCATCTCTTTTATGTTTTGAAAATAAAATTAATTCACTAATAGTACTTAATACCATTTTAAAATAGAAAATAGTAAAATGGGGTTTTTGATTCAATAAATTTTTAGAGACATTAAACATTTCAAATAATAGTTTTGGAAGTCAATTTCAAACCATTTTCATAGTTAATAATTTTAGGATATGAAGGATTTATTAATAGTAACTTAATGCTATTTTATTAGTTTATATCAATTAATTATTATTGTTGATCAATAAAATTTAGAATAAAACCACTAGTCATAATATTGTTTTCAAAACCTTTTGTTATGTTATTATCAAAGCAATGCATTTCATTTTTACCCCTTCATGTTTAAAACTTGGAATAACAACTAAAAGTTATTACTAAAAATTTTATTCTCATCAAATACTTTTAAGGCCTATAACTTTATTAAAGGTTATAACTCTTTTGATTTTTGTTTCCATATACTATTTTCAAATTAATATTGGAGTTGCAAACATTTTAGATAAAGGTTTGTTAATAAAAGATATTCCCTTTATATATAAAGGATCTTATTTTTTTGAATAAGGGTTTTAGGGTTTAAGGAACATAGGCTTAATTGGATTTCTAAATCCAATAAACTTGGTATAGGACCACATCTTTCATTTTTGTTTGAGTTTTATTTATTTTTGGTGACTTGTATTGTCATGAAAACAAAAGTTTCAAATTTTTGTGATTTTTGAGTTTTCCAAAAATCAGGGATGTTACAGACTACCACCCTTAAAAGAAATCTCGTCCCGAGATTTGGGAAGGTTAGAAAGAAAGATTTGGGTAATTGGATTCCAAAACAACTGGGTGGGCTACCACCCTTAAAAGAAACTTTTGTGGGTAGTATATTTTCATTAGATTGGAATGTAGATTGATCTGGAATTGGCTTGACTAGAACTTTCCTTCGTGGTAGAGCTGTAGACCAACATAGGCATGTTGGACTACCTTTGACACTGAGGGGTCACTCTTTGGGTCAATCAAAAGTCCTTGGTTCACTCTCAACTTGGTATTTTGATGTCCTTGTCAATCTTCCATCTTGTTGGTTGTCATTCTTGAAGGCAAACATCATGCTATTTCTAAACAAACTCTCATATAACACAAACTGGGTAGTTGTGTTTCTTCATTACTTCTTCTCTTGGTGTAGTTGGCTCTGAAATCTTCATAGCTCATGCAACTTGGGGTTCACTTGTCTTTCTTCACTTGTTGATTGGTTTGATACTCCTTATTAGGCAGTTGGCATTGATCATGGATGTGATTGTTCCTTCACACAGAAGAAGGAATTTGATACTAGCATTCCTCAAATGGGATGGCTTGAGTATCAATAGGGTAAAGGTTGTATGATTCCAAATGGTTCTCACTATGGTTGGTGAATGAGTATGGTGTTGGGTTTGATCTAGTAGGAATGAGTAGAGATTTAGAAAGATGGCTAAGGAAGGTTCTTATCCAAAATAGCAGATCAGGGAAACTCATCTTGAAAACAACACATAACAACACAATCATCACACCAGACAATAAAGTTTTCAAAAACATCTAGTATTGTCATACCACACTCATTGGTATGATCAATACACTAACACGTTAACGTTGTTCTAACAAGCTAGATTGGTGGTCTCATCTATATCTTCTTGAGTTTCTTCAAAAATCTTCTCTCAATATCTTGGGGTGTTCTTGATTGTTGTGAAGTCTAAGTTTTTCTTCAAATTCTTCAAAAATCTTGAGTGTAAGGCTTCATGTGGTGAAAATACTCCTTGCACTTCTTGGTATGGTCATCAATAATCTTGTCTTGATGGTATTCAAGAAGTAGTTCATCTAGAAAGTTTTGAAGGTGAATAGTAGATGAGATGATATGAGAAGGATTAAGATGGTTGTTTTGTTTCTAGAAAGTTTGAACATAGAAAGTTTTCAATCCTAGGGTGATCAATGGGTTATTAACAACTTGTTGCAAATTGGATATTCACTATAGTGAGAGATACTGGCACCCGCAAGCCAATCAAGGAACGGTCTCGTGTCCGTGAACACGTAAAGTTGTCCGGGCCGCTTCATCTCACTATGCCGCTAGGATCCAAAATACTCTAAGGAGATAATAACATGATCAAAAATGGCTTCCAAACCTAAGGGTCTTGAATCCTACAGGCAACACGATGCTCTGATACCATTTTGTAGCATCCCAACTTTTAATAAAGATGGAATACCTGTGTTTATTGTGCTAGTCCCTGGATCAATTGCTAGCACCACAGTACAAAATTAAATATCATGCAAATGCATCAAATTCTATTACATCGCATGATCCAGTCTTTACAAAATAGTATTACAACTTGCATAGTCTTAGAAGACTAGCAGAAAACAAAGACATACAGCGGAAAACATAGTACAACATTGAGCCCATCTTCTTCATGTGCCACAGGCAAAACATGTTGGCGATAGTCTCGAGATCCTAAACGAAATCCTCACTCGTCTTCAGAAATATCTGCAATATGGAATATGCAGCCACAAGGGAGTCAATACAATTTAATGTATTGGCAAGTAACACTATGGTGGATATAAATGGCAAGACTAATACTATATGCTTATTTGGCTGAGTGGAGTTTAGGATGAGTTTGCATAAAGCCAGTTTTCTCCTATCACTTTTGTAAAACAAACTTTTCTTTTTAAAAGGGTGGCAACATTGGATTAAGATCCAAGCACCACAAATACTCTTCACTTGGTCAAATTTTACTTATTGAAATTGATGATGAGATTCTTTCGTCAATCCTTGTCCAGCTGCTCATAATTGTCCATAACCGGGGACACGGCTAAGATCTTAGTTTGTTGACTCTGCAGAGGTTGTGCACTTTCACCCTTTGTCTTCAATTAGCCCAAACATCCTATACACCCGGAGTGCATCATGGAAAGGAGAGAATTGAGACGAGATCTTTCAGAAGAAGAATTCAAACCCACCGGCAAGACCCGTTCCACCTATAATTTTGCTACATCTGCTTGTCAAGCCTGGGCTGAACTCTCACAACTTAGTTGATCAAGACAGAGCCCATAATGTCAAAAGGCTGCACGGGAAGCTACTAAACTTAGAAGGACATAGTAATCTCTTTGTTCCTGGGTGGCCATCCTCAAGTGACAACCTCAAGTGGAATAACCCTTAGATAAGGGCCCTGAGGAAACACTCAACATAACCCAGTCTTACCACTTCCACCCAGGTGGTTCATTCATTAGTTATACTTAGGATTTTTCCTCAACATCTAGTAAAACAATTTGTAACATTGCATAACACCTAGTAAATTCTAAGGCTATCAAAATAACAAGGTAAAAGGGATGGCTACACACTACTAGGATAATAGCATAGCATAATATAACTTAGTAAAATTTCCTATCATGCATACTACTCAAAATCAACTAATGCATATAGAAAATAATGGGTAGTTTATGATGTGTTACTTGCCTTGTTGAAGTTGGTGAAGATATCACACTCTCTTCACAAAAGATCGTTGCTCTCCGTACAATCTATTCATTGACAACACAAAACCAAATAAACAAGCATCCTAACAAACAAACATACAAGTGTAGAAAACATACATAGCAAACTAACATATCAAAAGGGGCTTAACCAAGTTGGTTAGGACAAGGTCTAGGTTTGAGTTGAAAGATTCATTCACTAGGGGTCTCATTCTTGTTAAGGAAATTCCAATGGTTTACTTGGGATGGACTAGGTTGAGTTTGTAGTGATCAAACTTTATTATAACCATACTTGTCGAGGAAGTTCCAAGAGTTCACTAATAATAAACATATTACTTCTTCAACTAAAGTAATACATGCAAACACTTGGTCATATTCACCTTCAAAAATATTTGAGTGACTATGTTAGTATTTTCCATTGTGGTTAGGGTAGGTCTACTAACTTCATCATCAAAGGGAAAGTATTACTAAGTCTTGGGTTTTCCATTTGGGGTCAATGGTTGGACAAAAATAACTTGTTATTCTTCAACTTGTATGGATTGCTTCTAGACCTCATGTGATTGCCTTCTTGAATATCATCTTCATGCTTGTATTGTAGTCTTGTTCCTTGGATGGATTCTTCTCTTGGTCTTGATAAATTCTTCTGGGCTTTCACTTCACTAATTGGTTTGGGTATGGGATGGGCACAAATACCACTAAGTCAAGAGAAAGAAAATAAGAAGAAAGATAGGAAGAGAGGGGAAGATGTTTTCTTCTAAATTTCTTCACACTTGTACTTCTTGAGTTTTCTTCTAGGTGTGGAGTCCAAGTCTTTTCTTCAAAACTTCTTCATTGATATTCCTTGTAGCTCTTCATGTTTCCACTAAGTTGAAAGTGAAGAACCTTCTATTTCTTGAGTCTTGTTTTCCATTTGCTAACTTGATGGATTCTTGAAACAAGAATAGGGGGATGGAGGAGTAGATAGAAAACTATGGTACTAGTGTTTGAGGTTCACTACTTGGTCTTTTATATGGTTAGCATATGCTAGGGGCTTGGTTTTGGATTCCAAATGGCCACAACATCAAAGAAAATCCAATAGAAATAAATTCTAGGGCATGATAATATGGGTGGATTACTATGTTAGGTTTTTGGTCAAAAACACATGGTCATGGTCCAAGGGTGTCCAAAATGGTTGTGCAAGGTTTTTCTGGTCCAAGGTTGTCAAATGGAACAATTTTGCACAAGGAACTATATTGAAATTATTTACAGAATTAAATCTATGACAAAATTACTCAAATACTCCAATTAATTCTAAATTCAATTTTAATTTGATCAACAATTATTTTGGGACAAGGGATATGAAAGTACACATCCTAAGGTTTCCAAATATATTTTATTTACAATTTTTGGATTTGTAGAATTTGAATTATGCCAAATTTCATCAAACAAGCATATTTGAATTTGAATAAATTTAAGTTTGTCAAATTTGAATTTGGCCAGTTCCAAAAGTTTCTATATGTCAAGGGCTTTCCAAAAAGTCCAATATTGCTAAATTTGGCTTCATGGATCAAAAGTTATGATGGTTCAAAGGTGCAGGGGTGTTTCTGCAAAGTTGCCAATTAATTCCAGCGGGAGAAAAATTCAAATAAGGCTGGGCCACGTGGCTGATCCTGATTGGGCGAGGCTGATGACTGGGCTGCTGCGTGGCACACGCTGACGTGGATAAGTCACTGGATCTGGGTCGTCAGATCCAGATCCAACAGTGGCATACCCCTTCGCCTAAGTGATCTATCCTCAACGCTTGGATCGGGATCTAACGGTTCAGAGGGATGGGGTTTCTCACCTCGCCGGCGAGCTACCGGGAATGGCCGATGCGGCGGCGCGGTTGCTCGGAAAATGACGGCGCCGCTCCTCCGGTGGTCCTCCGGGCTCTGGATGATGACAGGGACGCGCGGCGCAGCACGGTAGAGAAGGTGGTGATGGCGGCACGCTCCGAGGAGCCCTCGGTAGACGGTGACGAGCGGTTGCAGACGCGCGGGCTCCGGCGGGTTCGTTTGGTCGATTCGCTGTGAGAAAAGAAACGAGGAGGGAGTTAGCGGATGCAAGAGAGGAAGGAAGGTAGGTGAGGGGGGAGAACGGGGTCGATGACCTCCTGTAACGGCCGCAACGATGAAAAACGGCGGCGGACTCGAGCCACTCCGGTGAGGAATTCCTCCGGCCTGGGGGCACGCGTTGAGTGGCCACGGGAAGGAAATTGGAGAGGAGGAACACGGCTTTAAGGGAAATGTCTCGGGGAATAAATTGATGACTTCAATTGCGAGAAATCAACGGGAATTAAATCGAGCGTTTTTGGGTCTTCACTGCGCAGTAACGGAGGAAGTGACGATGACGTCAATGCTGACGTCATCAATTTTTTTTCTTTCAATTTCTGTTTATTCAAATCTTTAATAAATTCTGTTTTAATTATCCAAATGGGATGAAACAAAATTCTAAATTCTTGAAATTTAAACTACTTTCCAACAGTACCATTTTTGTAATATTTTCAACATATTTTATTTTTGAATTTTGGAAATTTGAAATAATTCCTTAATAGAGCTTAATGTGATTTTTAATTTAGAAAATTATAAAATACAATTATTAGTCAAATATAATTTTCAGTGGCTTTATAAAGATCAAATACTATTTTCCAAAACCATTTCAAAGAGTTTTCATCTCTTTTATGTTTTGAAAATAAAATTAATTCACTAATAGTACTTATTACCATTTTAAAATAGAAAATAGTAAAATGGGGTTTTTGATTCAATAAATTTTTAGAGACATTAAACATTTCAAATAATAGTTTTGGAAGTCAATTTCAAACCATTTTCATAGTTAATAATTTTAGGATATGAAGGATTTATTAATAGTAACTTAATGCTATTTTATTAGTTTATATCAATTAATTATTATTGTTGATCAATAAAATTTAGAATAAAACCACTAGTCATAATATTGTTTTCAAAACCTTTTGTTATGTTATTATCAAATCAATGCATTTCATTTTTACCCCTTCATGTTTAAAACTTGGAATAACAACTAAAAGTTATTACTAAAAATTTTATTCTCATCAAATACTTTTAAGGCCTATAACTTTATTAAAGGTTATAACTCTTTTGATTTTTGTTTCCATATACTATTTTCAAATTAATATTGGAGTTGCAAACATTTTAGATAAAGGTTTGTTAATAAAAGATATTCCCTTTATATATAAAGGATCTTATTTTTTTGAATAAGGGTTTTAGGGTTTAAGGAACATAGGCTTAATTGGATTTCTAAATCCAATAAACTTGGTATAGGACCACATCTTTCATTTTTGTTTGAGTTTTATTTATTTTTGGTGACTTGTATTGTCATGAAAACAAAAGTTTCAAATTTTTGTGATTTTTGAGTTTTCCAAAAATCAGGGATGTTACAACGACACGAGGGCCAACAAGGTAAACAAACAACAGTTAATAGGAAGTGGAAGGAAGGCTATATCATGGCTGCAAGGTCAACATATAATAGGATCGAGACACAAGCATCGAATCAAAAGGCTAGAACAAGAACAATGGAAAGAATCGGTAACAAGTGATGAAAGGCAGCCATTTGGCAGCAAGTGAGTATACTTGCCTGAGATCCAGCAAGTAGAGGTACATCCACAAAACTTTTCGTTGCTCACATCATCTCAACGTCCTATCCGCGAAGAAGCAACGAACCTCGAACAAACACCGGATGCAACAATTACTACTACGGCAAAAGATCCAGCATGATCAAGATATGGATGCATGACAAGTTTAAGGATGCATCAAAGTTAAACTAGTTGACATGGTAAACATATTTTAATGGGCCCATATGCAATTTGGATTGCATATGGAAAAGCCCATGAATTAATGTTGAATTAAATGATCTACAAATAACCATCATGTGAAAGTTGATTAGGATGATGCATGTATGATGAAAACAATGAGAAAACAACAATAGCTTCAATTTGATATGTGGTTTACCAAGTTTGGAATTCATTTATTAAGTTATGGAATTTTGGTTCCTTAAAGGTGTTACACAAGCATTTGTTGTTTTCACCCACTTTACTTGTTCAAAATAGATAAAAAAGTTCATATTTGGAAAGTAAACAAAATTTTAGGTGGAATACATGTTTCAATTATTGAAAAAGGAATTAAGATGAATTAATTATGAATTAAACAAGTTTAAACAAGATTTAAATGAATTTAATTCAAATATGAATTTATTTGAATTTTTATTTGTTCAAAACATTAATTCAAATTCATATTGGAAAAGATTATAATTTTCTGGTTTGAAAACATATTTTATATGTTCAAAAAGAAATTAATTTGACCAAGTTATGAATTTAGCAATTTTAAATGAATTAAACAAGGTTTAAATTATTTAACCAATTTTAATTATTCAAAACATGAAACAAAGTTTATATTTGAAAAGGTGGTTCAATTTGGCATGGAAAACATATTTAATATGTGACATTTGAATTAATATTGAATTAGTTATGAAATTAATCAAATTTGTAATGAATTGTTTGAATTTGAATTTTGAAACAATTTGAAATGTTCAAAACAGAAAACAAATGACTTAAACAGGTAGGGAATTAAATTTGGTTTGGAAAACATGTTTTATTTATTCGATTTGGATTTGATTTGAGGGATTTATGATGGTTTGAATTTCAGGGACCAATCTGTGATTCCAGGGGCTTGGATGTGAGGGAAAACGTGGAGGCACGGCCTCTCTGCGAAAACTGCGCCCAAAACTGGGGCTGCACCAAGCCACAGCGACACTGGGTCGCTGACAAGCAGGCCCAGGCCACGCTGGCGCCCACGTGTGCGTGGGTGCGGAACTGGGTGGCCACAGCGCCAATGACTGGCGGGCCCGTGCGCGAGGTGGAAAGAAGCAAAAATAGGGCGCTTTTAATCTGCAGCGAGGGGGATCGAACCCTCGCCTGCAGCGCGCGCGCGGAAGGCCCGTGCCACTGGGTTGATTTGTCTGTTGTGAAACACTACGATGCTGCCTGAATAAGAGGGGATGCGTCGAGTTAACTGAATTTTGCACACGAAAGTTCAGGGTTCACGAGCAGAGCAACTCCAGGACGATCTGCAGCAGCCCCTGCTGTACCCTGGCGTGACTAGAAGGCCGACGTGCTACTGATGGTGTGCTAGGTCATTGGGCTTGACTGGATCTGGGGGGGTAGGAAGGGGAGTTAGCAACAGAGGGTACCTGAATGTTGACAGCAACTTGGTAGCTCCCGGTTGCGGTTCAGAAAGAGGACGACAAGGATGTGGTAGTCGTTCTCTTGACGAACTCTAGCGCGTAGGGGTAGCAGACATGGCCTAGGTTCGATTCCCTGGTTCAGCTCGGTTGGAGGAGGCTCATGGCGGTGGGGCATCGACGACGGCTCCGGCTCTCTCTATCCGTCAGAAGAAACACAAAAAGGAAAACAGAGAGAGAGTAGTGGGAGAGGAGAAAGAGAGGAGGTTGGCGGCGGCGACATGGGGAGGAGAGGGGAGAGCATTAGGGTTTGGAGGGGAATGGGGGGTTGCTTTTAACGGAGGCAGGGGGAGGGGACCTCGGTTGACAGCGACAACCCCTTCTCGCTGTTCTGTCCGTACGAGGAAGAACCTGCGTGGTGGGCTGGGCTTGGGAGAAGGTGGGTTTGGGGGAAAAAGGGGAAAGGATGGCCAGGTGGGCTAGAGGGGAAGAAAAGAGCTGGGTACTGGGGTTGCTGCGAGTTGGGTTGTAAGTGGGCTGGCCGTGGAGGCTGGCCTGCCTCCCCACTTCTCACCTCTCTTTTTATTTTTCTCTTTATTTCTTTTGTTCTCTTTTTTTTGTAGAAAAGAAAAGGGATAGGGATAGAAATAGGTGTGATGTAATATGAAATCATTTTGTAGTGATTTACAAAACAACAAGATCAAAGCAATGTTAACATTGATTTCAAAAATTTGAAATATTAGTTTGATTTTAATTTGTTAGTTGAATTTCAAATTGGGTTTTCACATAGCTTTGATTTCTTTTTAAATAAACAAGTTTTATTTAATAAGATCAAACACTATGAAAACTTAGTGAGTTTAAAATGTTTGGAAGATTTTAATCTTTAAACCACAATTGGAACATGCCAATTATGATTGAATTGATTTGAATTTGAATTTGCCACTAGGTTGTTGATAAAAAGGAATTTTTATTTAACAAGCAATTTAAATAAATTCAACTTCAAACTATTGAAAACAATTTGAGTATTTAGTTTGCAACTTTCAATTGGAAATTTTAGACATGTGTTGAAAGTTTAAATTGGTTTGGATTTTTGAGTTGTTTGGAAAACAGGGTGCAATGCATATGATGCATGTGATGCAAAGCAAAAAAGAAAACAACCAACTTTCTAACTTAGGGGAACACCCCAGGTATTACAATTTTACTCTCTCTTCGTCGAACTAGTGCACCTATATACCTGACAATTGTATTAGGTGTGTTGGGGACACATGAGACTTCTTGTATCTTAATTGCAGGGTTGCTTGAGAGGGATATCTTTGACCTCTACCTCCCTGAGTTCGACAAACCTTGGGTGATCCACTAAAGGGAAACTTGCTGCTGTTCTACAAACCTCTGCGCTTGGAGTCCCAACACTGTCTACAAGAATAGAAGCGTGCGTAGACATCAGTATGCCAATGTCAACGAATGGTAAACAGAAAATACAATACGTCACAAGCCAACTAGATTTCACAAGAGCGGCTCCCATATGAAGGACGCAACTGGTATAGAAGGTCATCCCTCTTTCTCTTTTGTTTATACAATTATTCTTTGACTGATAAATCAGGGGCAAAAATAGTGAAGAGATTTTGTGTGTACTAATTTGGGGCTAGGCACCCCGCTGCCAGCTCTTCTATCAATCGGATAAGCGGATGAAGCCACTAGTCCAGGTGTGAAATCCAATCAACAAGTGAGATAAAGATTCTCTATTTACGTCCTCATGAGCAAAAACAGGAACACAAAGCAGGAGTAATTTTGAAGGTTTTAAAGGTAACACATGAGCAATTTACTTGGAGTGGCAGTTAAATACCACATGTAGGTAGGTATGGTGGACACAATGGGAAAACTTGGTTTTAGGGAGTTGGATGCACGAGTAGAATTCCATACTCGGTACAAGTGGAGGCTAGCAAAAGACTGGGAGCGACAAATCAAGAGAGCATAAGAGCCATAATCATGCATAGCGACATAAACATCATTAATCAAAGCATAAGTGGTATCACAAGTTCAAAAACTAAATGATCATAGAGGCTATTAGTGACTGGTTCATAGTCATAAACATGGTGTGAGCATGCGCCAAGTCAACCAAATAAAACATTCAAAAGAGAATACCATAAATTTCTGCTTCACTATGACAAGAACAACTCATGATTCTTTCAATGGCACCTTAAACACTCTCAGCTATTTGAGGCTAATCATGCTACTCAATAACCACAAGGCTTTAAAACTAAAATAGCATCAAGCATGGTATGAAAAAGTTCTAGCCACAGTCTATACAAGCTTCTACTTGCACCATACAAGATATGTGTTAACAAAAATAGTCTACATGATACAGCAAGCAAACATGAGAGCACTCACATAAACACTACTAAAACTAACAGCTCTTAGATAAGATATGCATGCAAAACAGGAGCTAAATAAATGCAGCAGCCAGACAAAGATTAAGAATACAAAGTATTCCCATGAAAAAGCGGAGCGTGTCACTCTCCAATAAAAAAATGATGGGATCCAACCAAGCTTATTGCAAAAATAAAAATAAACTGAAAGCAAAAATAAAATACGCTCCAAGTAAAGCACATAAGATGTGACCGAATAAAAATATAGTTTCACTAGAAGTGACTTGATAATTTGTCGATGAAGAAGGGTATGCCTTGGGAATCCCCAAGCTTACACGCTTGAGTATTCTTGGAATTTTCTGGGATGTACCACCGGAGCATCCCCAAGCTTAAGCTTTTCACTCTTCTTGATCACGTCATATCATCCTCTTCTCTTGACCCTTGAAAACTTACTTCACACCAAACTTCTCACAATCTTCATTAGCAACATTAGTGCAGTCGAAATAATAAATTCACATGGTTCAGTTTCGACACAAACCTAACACTCATAAACACATTAGCTACTATCACAACTTCTTTTAAAACTCTTTTTCTCAAAAGAACACCACAAGAAAGAGATTAAGATGTATATGCAATTATTGGCAGAAATCTATCAAAACATGACAGCAGGTAAAGATGATTTTTTTCGAATATCTTCTGTTGCTCAAATAAAAAAGTGGTCTTCTAAGAAAAGTTGCGTATATAGCCCAGGATTACGCACAAACAAACTCAGTTCATTTTGAATTTTCTGTTATTTTATACAAATTTAACAGTGGACAGCAAAAATCTATTTCCTGTGCAGAAATCCGAAATATAGTCTCAACTTTCCACTAGAGGCTGTACTTGCCTCAACAAAGACACAAAAGAAAACATACAGCGGGGTTGCTAAGGAAATAGACAACACCCAGGTGGAAAGAAAACAAAAATAAACGACGGAAAACGGGTTGAAAATAAACGGAGAAATAAAACGGGTTGTCTCCCGGTAGCGATTTTCTTTAACGCCTTTCAGCTAGGCATAGAAAGCAACTCAAGTATTTTCAAGTGAAGCATCAAAATTAAGCTTAGAAATCTCCTCAATAATGAAACATCTATAGAAGTTTTAGATGTCCCTTTATCAGCGCTTTTAGGCACACTACTTTCATCAAATGGGTTTGCAGGAACAATCCAATCAAAATTCTTTTCTAGAGCTTCATGCATTCCTACCAATTTAAAGGGTATTGGTATTTTAATTTCCTTATCATTGGCTTTACCGGGTGTGCTATTAACATCTACACATGAGCCTGACATCTCAAATCGGTAAAAACTTTTCTAGCCTCAATGGCAACATCACCAAATTCTTTAAACAAAGTTTCTAGAATAAAATCTCTATTTTCGCTATCCTTAATGTTATCAAGGTGGAGGAACATTTGTTGTATTATGGGATTAAGGTTAACAAACCTAGCTTCCAGCATACGAACTAGAGATGCTGCAACAGTTTCACAATCTGGAGCAAGTTCAGCTAAGGATCTATCCTCAAATTTTTTCTGCTTACTATCATAATTAAAGAACTCTCCAATATTATTGTTCCCAATTATATCACCGCTACCTATTGGTACGTCCTTCAAGGTAAACTTGGGTAGAATCATGATTAGAGATTAAACTAAGAGCAGAAAAGCGAAAATAACAGCTATGAAGTAAACTAATTTTTTTTTGTTTTTGATATAAAGAAGCAAAACAAGAAAATAAATAAAAACAAGACAATAAAAAAAATAAAGAGGTTGAGAGTGAGAGACTCCCCTTGCCAGAAGACTTCTTCCTCCCCGGCAACGGCGCCAGAAATTCTTGATGCAAACGTTGATGGTGCCTTGACGGGGAGACTTCTTGATGATGATTAAGTCCCCGGCAACGGCGCCAGAAATTCTTTGCTACACCAGAAATTCTTGTTGTTATAGATGGTGTGTTGGGAACCCCAAGAGGAGGGTGTGATGAGTGCAGCGGTACGAATTTCCCTCGGTTAAGAACCAAGGTTATCAATCCAGTAGGAGAAAGAGGATCTTCGAAAGGTTGATGCCACTGACGGTGGTGATGGCGCCTCATCAGTGTCAGCAACAACGCGAACCTGCACACAACACAACCAAAATACTTTGTCCCAATGGTACAGTGAGGTTGTCAATCTCACTGGTCTTGCTAAAAACAAAGATTAGACGTATAGTCTGGAAAATGGTGTATGCTTGCAGCAAATAAAGAAAGCATGGAATTGTAGTGGTTTGTTTAACGGTGTAGGAAAATGGACCGGGGTTCATAGGTTCACTAGTGGTGTCTCTCCATAAAAGATAGCATGCTGGGTGAACAAATTACAGTTGGGCAATTGAAAAATAGTGGTTGCACCGTAGTAAATAAAATGCAGTAGTAATAATTGCAGCAAGTGGCTCAATCCTTTCTTCAACAAAGGACAAGACGGTGGGTTTACTTATGATTAACAAACGTTCTCGAGGACACACGGGAGGTTTCTGTCAAGTGCTTTTGTTCCATGCAACTGAATAATGTTAGGTGTTTTGATAAGTGTTGTGTGGGTGAATCTATGCTAATGTACTGTCCCATCCAAGACTAATATATACTTGTGATTATACCCCTTGCAAGCATCCGCAACTACAAGAAATTAATTAAGAAATAAATCTAACCATAGCTTTAAACTCCGAGATTCTATGCTCCCTCGTGTAATGGTTTCCTAACGGGAGTTTAGGTTTCTGTCACTCCGGAACCCCACAATTAGTAGCCAAATACACGATGAATCCCCCTAGGCCCATAAATGGTTAAGTGTCATGTAGTCGACGTTAACATGACACCACTAGGAGACTAACACCACAACTTAAATGTCAAACATTAAATATTATTAAACATTACTTCACTACTAACAAATTGACTTCTCCCATGTCCTCAAGAACAACACGAACTACTCACAAGACATCATATGGGTCATAATCAGAGGTGATATAATGGACGATAACAATCTAGTCATAAAGTGCAAACACCAATAAATGTCACAAGCATCAACTACTGACAAGTAATCCACACCGTGAGAGAGATCTAATGCAAAACAACAATAGAGGCCCCTAATTGTTACAGTGGGATGACGGTGGATGATGAGGGTGATGGTGTTGGTGGTGATGACGATGATGATGACGATCTTGATGATGCCCGGGGCGATGACGGTGACGATGGCGGTAATTTCCCTCTCCGAAGAGGAATTTCCCCGGCAGATTTCTCCCTGTCAGAGAGCTTTTCTCTCTCGAGTGTTTTCCGCCCCGCGGAAGCGGCGGAATAATTCGTCGAGGATGGAGTGAGGCTTAGGGTTCCCTCGGGGCCAGGCACGCCAAACATGACCCCTAGAGGTGGGCCAGGGTGGTCACACCCCTAGGTGGCGCGGCCAGGGGGCGCGCCACCCCTAGGTGTGGGCACCTGGTGGCCCCCCTCTGGCTCTCCTTCTGGCTGGGTTGCTCCTCTGAACTTTTAGGAAGCCCCGGATGTCCCCTTTCTTCTTTTGATCTTCTGAAATATGGTATCTCGACGGTGCTTTTTCCATCAGATTTCTGGTCCCGGTGTTTATTCTCCAAAAATTATAAAACATGCAAAATAAGATAAAATAACATAAGAGATGCGTCATAACATGAAATATATCGATGAATAACAGAAAATTATGATATAAATTGTGATGCAAAATGGACGTATCAGACTACTATGATATTTAGTGCGGGCATTACAATATACATAGACCATAATCCAACTGCATCTATGACTAATAATCCACCCTCAGGTTATCATCTGAACCCCCTTAGGTATTAAGTTGCAAACAACACATAATCGCATTAAGCAATGTGTGTAATGTAAGCAATGCTTGTGCACGCGGGCAATCACACCTCTGTTTCCTCCCTAGTGGCAACAGCACATCCTCTCCCGTCACGTTTATGTCACTCGAGCATAGGCGAAAGGGAGGCATGAACCCAACTATCGAGCATAAATACTCCCTCTTGGAGTCATTAGCAACTACTTGGCCAGGGCAACCACTAGCAACGGAAAGCATGCAAGATCACAAATAACATATGCAATAAAGACTATAATCAACTTGGCATAAGTTCAATATTCATCGGATCCCAGCAAACATAGCACATAGAATTACATAAGAACAATCTTGATCATGTTAGGCAGCTCACGAGATCTAAATATTGAGGCATAGGAGGAGAAGACAACCATCTAGCTACTGCTATGGACTCGTAGTCCAAGGATGAACTACTCATGCATCACTCCGGAGGCAGGCATGGTGATGAAGAGGCCTCCGGTGATGATCTCCTCTCCGGCAGGGTGACGAGAGACAGCTTCGGAACCCCCCTGATCTAGGGTTGACGACGACGGCGGCTGCGGAACTTTTCGAGGATTTTTTTATCAGGTGCTTAGGTTTTTCCTTCGGAGGGGAATAAATAGGCGAAAGGGCAAATACGATGGTGCCCTGGGGGCCCCACACCACCCCCCTGCGCGGCCAAGGGGGGGCGTGCCGCCCTATGGTGTAGGCCCCCTGAGGGCCCCCTCCCGGTCTCTTCGGGACTCCGTGGAACCTTCGGGAATTATAAGACTTCCGGGCTTTGAATTTTTCAATTCCGAGAATATTTCCAGAACAACTTTTCTGAAACTAAAAGCAGCAGAAAACAGGGAACTGGCTCTTTGGCATCTTGTCAATAGGTTAGTCCGGAAAATCGATAAAATGACATAAAGAAGGGAGAAAACGTGTAGCAATTGGAAAAATATCATCATGGAACATCAAAAATTACAGATATCTTGGAGACGTATCAACTCCCCTACGGCTCTCCTTTGGACTCCATCTTCGTTTCGGGTAAAAAATGACTTCTGTGAATTTTCAGAACTTTTGGCGAATATATTTTTTCAGAAGTAAAAAAAACAGGCACTAGCTCTTGGCATCTTGTTAATAGGTTATTCCATTAAATCTTCCGGAAAAAGAAGTAAAACATGTAATAACATAAAGAAAACAAGTATGGAGTATCCTGTTACGTCATAAACATATCCATAATATCTCATGTTCCATGTTGTTTTCATGCTATATGCTACATGTTTCCTTTACACTTTATGCTTATTGATTTTCCTGCGACTAACCTATTGACAAGGTGCCACAGATCCAGTTCCTGTTTTCTTCTTTTTTTAGTTTCAGAAAAGTTGTTTAGGAAATATTCTCGGAATTGGACGTTTCGAAGCCCAGAAGTCTTACAAAGTTGTCGCGCACACAGAGTCCGGAGGAGACCCGGAGGGGTTCCCTGGATCCCCCACACCATGGGTGGGCGCGGGCCCCCACCTTGGCCTCGCCCAGGGGTAGTGTGGCCCGCCTGGCCACCCATCGACTTTGCCCTCGCACGTATATATTCTCCTCGAAGGTTTAACCCTAAAGACAGAGGCTTTTTCCACCAAAAACATCCGCAGCCGCCGTCATCATCAACCCTAGTCCGGGAGGGTTTTGGAGCTCTCCCCGGCACCCTGCCGGGAGGGGGAATCATCACCAGAGGGCTCTACACCACCATGCCCGCCTCCTGAATGATGTGTGAGTAGTTCGTCCTTGGACTACGGGTCCATAGAAGTAGCTAGATGGTTGTTCTCTCCACTTTATGACTCATGTTTAGATCTTGTGAGCTGCCCTACATGATCAAGATCATCTTATTGTAATGCTACATGTTGTGTTTGCTGGGATCTGATGAATATTGAATGATATGTCCAATGATTATCAATCTATCATGTGTATGTTATTTATGATCTTGCATGCTCTCTGTTGTTAGTAGATGCTCTGGCCAAGTAGATGCTAGTAACTCCAAGAGGGAGTATTTATGCTCGATAGTGGTTTCATGCCTCCCTTTCACTCACGCTTGAGTGACAGAAATGTAAATGGGTGGGGTATGTGATGTTGCCACTAGGGAGAAAACAACGATGTTTACATTGTTTATGTTACACACTTTGCTTACTACGATTATCTGTTGCTTGCAACTTAATACCCAAGGTTTGCTCGGATGACATTCTGAGAGTGGATTATTAGTCATAGATGCGGTTGGATGACGGTCTATGTATCTTGTTGTAATGCCCGCATGAATCGCATAGTAATCATCATGGCATGCATATGCACTATGGTGCAGCCTTTATATCTGTCAATTGCCCAGTTGTAATTTTTTAGCCAACATGCTATCTATCTGTTTTGGAGAGACACCACTAGTGAACTGTGGACCCTGGTCCATTTTCCTTTATAGTAATAATACAATCACTGTAATCACTGTTCTCATACTGTTCCTATTGTTTTCCTACTGCGATCACGGTTCTCTTTTCATCTACTGCAAACAAGTATTGTTTTCCACACCATACTTTAACCTCTTTGTTTTCAGCAAAACCAGTGAGATTGACAACCTCACTGCTTCGTTTGGGCAAAGTGATTTGATTGTGTTGTGTAGGTTCCACGTTGCTGCTGAACCGGTAGTGCGCCCAGCCAATATCCGTTGCATCAACCTTCAAAAGTGATTTCTTTCTCCTACTGGTCGATTCAACCTTGGTTTCTTTCTGAGGGAAACTTGATGATGTGCTCTTCATACCCTACATTTGGGGTCTCCCAACGAGTGCAAGCCTTGCAGCATCACATCCCAAATTATAGATATGTTTGATACGGGTCAGCATCCCCAAGCTTAACTCATGATCGTCCTCGAGTGGGTAAGTGATAATAAAGTAATTTTTAAGGTGACATGCTACCCACACAATCTTGATCAAATAATAATGTAAAGCATGCCAATAAGGATAAAATGAATAAGAGCTAAGGTTTATAATTGACATCAAATGAATAATGTATAAACCATTAGGAAACATAAAGTAAGAACTTTCAATGAATCAATACTAAAAGACAATCAACAGTGCAAGGTATATTAAATATGATTTAAGCATCAAGAATAATAGTATAATCATCCAATGCATCAAACACACATAATATTTTTTGTTAGTATCAAGTCAAGTGATAACAATATGCACGTAGAAAATCATCTCGTTGTTTGTGCACTAAAACGAGTAAGCATTTAGCATTGGTTCCTGGCACCAAGATGTTATGGCTAAAAGGAAATTATGGGGTGGATGGTCAATGGAAGAAAGCCTCACACATCTGAAAGTGACCATTAGACAAGAGGAAGTATTTATATTCGAAGCTATGCAAGGAGTAGTGATTGCCACACAACGAATGCACATAGAGCTATAAGTGTATGAAAGCCCTCCAATGGAACTAGCGGGGGTGCGTCCAAATTGCTTGCTAATGAAGACCTGGAGCACTTTTTAGGAGGCTCATCATTGGAATATACAAGATAATTTATATAATGTAAGGATCCCCACATACTTATACAAGTCATAGTATGAAAACTCTCTCCAAACTGAAGTATAGGTGCTAAACACAAGCACAAGTGTGGAATAAAGGATAGTAATGCTGCCCCCTCTCTCTTCTTATATTTTTTTTGGTGGCCTCCATGGCTATTTTATATTTTATCTCATTTTTCCTCTTTGGGATATTTCTTTTTGGCTTCTTTGGGCTCTTTTTGTGGTCTCTTTGGACTCTTTTAAATCGTCACCGGTAGGGGAAACATTCTATATTACAATGAATCATCACACTTTTAGTACTCATAACTTATAAAGAAATATCTATGATGTATCAATGAAGCACGTCATCAAGTAACATAATATAGATGGATGTCGTATGTTAATATATCTCGGAACGGCTATGGAAATGCCGTGGTAGGTAGGTATGGTGGATGTTTTGAGGAACATATATGGGCTTATGTGTAGGAGAACATGATGAAGTCCTCCCGCGGGTTTTGGATGAACTAGAGAAGTATGCACCTACTCTCGATGTGATAAAGGGCAATGCACAACATCGTAGAGGCTAGCAACTATGGCTAGTGAAAGTGCAAGAAACCACAACTTAATTTGAATAAAAAAAGAACTCATAAGATTATAGATTCCGACTAGCAGTATGATCTTGCAAGACATAATAAAAATCACTCCATGAGGGTATGTGGAAATGACAAATAACCATTGGCTACCCCAACCATAGCGCGTATTTTTTTATCATGGTTGCTATCCCCGCTGGAAATCGTATACTATCATGCTATCAACTGATTATTCAAGTGCGGCATAGTTTCAAACTTTTAGACCAACCATTTATTTGTTTTTACTTTACTAGACCAGCAAGTTTACCCATTAAGCATATTAATATATGAAAAATACAACAATGGTTAAGGTGAAACAATTTAATAATCTACAATATTATGCAGTTTCTTCTCATACCACCACCACATGCATGACAATTTTCGTTCCAATCAATGCCAATCAATTTGAAACAATTCTCTAAAAAAATATTCAATAAAGACCAAAGAGCTAGTCATATCTAAATATATCAAACAAACAAGCTCTGAACAAAATAAGCAAGAAAAAATAAGAGCTAAAAACACCATTAGCAAAAACTGAACAGTCACAAAGCGATAAGAGTGAAAACTAGAGTGTTCTAAACAATAACAATGGAGTGTATTTCTCTCCGAAAAAGAATGCTAGGGTCAAACCAATTATAAACATCAAGGAAACAAAACGAAATAAATCAAAATAAAAATACGCTACAAAAATAACACATAGTATGTGAAGCAATAAAAATATAGTGTCTTGAAAGATGACCAGATAATTTTGTTGATGAAGAAGGGGATGCCTTGGGCATCTCCAAGCTTTGACTCTTCTAATATTGTATATTTCTTGGGAGTGAAATTTTGATCCCCAAGATTTATCTTTTTCCTATCCTTCATCTTCTCATATCCTCCTCCTCTCATTACACTTGAAAACTTCACCGACACAAAACTTCTCACAATCTTTATTAGCGGGGTTAGTGCATCAAATACATAAATACATTCGGTTCAGTTTGAACACAATACAAGCACTCAATTTAAACATTATACACGTTCACAACTTCTTTTAGAGCTCTCTCGATAAAGAGAAAAATTAAATAGATTAAGAGGCAAATGCAAACAAAGGCAGAAATCAGTCAAAACAGAACTTACTGTAAAGATGAGAGGCACTTCCTTCGCTTAAATCAAAAAGTGGTCTACTAATGAAAGTTAGATAACAAACTGGGGCAGACGCCTAATGTTTTTTCATAAATTTATCACACTCTATACGAGAGATACAAATTTTTTGGTGATGCATAAAAATCTAGACAGAAAATAGTAAATTGCACTTCCTTTCAAATAGAGGTTACTTTTGGCACAGAAACAAAGTAAAAGGATACAGAGCGGTTTTACAGGGGTAACAACTTCAAAGACTCGCAGAAAACAAAAATAAAACAAGAGAAACAAGGTGGTTAGCCTCCCGCAAGTGTTTTTTAACGTCTTTTAGCTAGGCAAAAAGCAAGAAACAAATGTTATTTTCTTTTCCATTCAAATAAAGCTAGGAAAATCCATAATATAAGCATTGTATTTTACATACACATGGCTCAGAATCCCCTTTTTCATTTCTTTTAGGTAAACTATTTTCATCAAAGGGATTCTTAGGAACAATCCAACCAAAATTATTCTCTAGGGCATCAGAAATTGCTAGAAGTTTGAATGGAATGGGTATGTTGATTTATTTTTCACATTAAGTTTTATCCATATACTTCATATTTTTAGTATCCAAAGTTCTCATGGTGTGTTCAAAAGCAAGACCATAACCAAGCAATTTTTAACGAGCAAAAACTTTTCTAGCCTCAACAGCAATATCCTTAAACCCCATAAGCAAAGTTTCTAAAACAAAGTTATTTTCTTATCCTCTCTCCATACTATCTAGTTTATGAAACACTTGTTATAATATGGGATTGAGATTTATAAATCTTGCTGCTATCATAGTGACTAGAGAAGCCACAACAATTTCATAGTTATGGGTGAGCCCAACTACAAATTTTTTATCGAGGTCATGAAGCCCATTAACATGATTGAAGAATTCTTCAATGTTATTTCTCCCAATAATAAAACCACTTCCTACGTCCAGGTACTTCATATAAAATTTAGGAAGAGGCATTTTAACAAGGTAACAAGGAAAACTAAATAAAGGTATAGGAATACTAATGATGGAAGCAAAAGATTAGAAACTAGAGAACTTTTTTTTGGATTTTCAATATAAGAGAAATAAAGCTTCTAGGAAAGTTGGGAGCAAGAGAGGGTTTGCTTTCCTAGTAAAGTGTTACTATTTTTTGGATTTTTTTGGACCTGCACACAAACACAAACCCTCTCTTGCTCCCAACTTTCCGAGAAGATTGTCAATCTTCCCATCTTGCTGAAAATTAGAGAATTAATTGTATCTAATGGTTGGAGAATATTAAATGAAAATATAACATCGAGCAAATGATGATCAAAGCAAATAAACAAGGTTGTAATCAATGAGGAAAATAGGACCGGGGGCCATAGTTTCACTAGTGGTGTACGTCCTAAGAACAATAAACATGTTGGGTGAACAAATTACAGCTGGGCAATTGACAAATTATGAACGTATAACAATACTATTATAACAAAATATAGTTCATAGGTTCTAACATTGTATGAATAAAGTCAAGATAAATAGACCGACATCCGACAACATCTATTACTAAAAGTCCACCTTGAGACATAACTCCATCAAATCTCACTGTTATTAAGTTGCAGCAACGAAGTGATTGCTTGTGTGCAAAAGACAAATGCACTAAGAATAATATGTAATGTAAGCAATAATCCTCATCCGTAGACAAGAACACTGTTGTTTTTTTCCTGGTGGCAACATCACATCCTCCACCCGTCACGTTTCTGTCACTCGAGCACAGATGCAAAGGAGGCATGAACTCAGTATCTAACATATAAACCATCTATTGGATGTGCATACAATAACTTGATCGAGGAAATCATACACATGGGAGAGCATTGCAAGACATGATTAAAACTCTCTAAAGATATAAGTACAACAAATCAATTTTATATGAACAAAGTAATCATAATCCCACGGTTCATCGGATGCTAGCAAACACAACTTGTAGCAATTTCATAACGGTGATCTTGATCATCCAGGGCAGCTCACAAGATCTAAACATGATGGCACAAGGAGGATAGAACACCATCTGGCTAGCGGTGGTGTTGGCACGGAATTGGGTAACAAGCGTGAAGACACACGATGTACCCAGGTTTAGGGCCCTCGCAATGAGGAAAACCCCTACTCCTACTTCTCTCTGCTATGGATTCACAAGTTTACAGAGTTGCTCCTTGAGCTATGTCGAGAATGGAACGAGTCTATGGTTTGTGGGAGGAAGAAGTGATCGGTCTCTCCCTCTCTCAGGGCACCGGGCCAATCTTATATAGAGGCGGGCTAGCCGGCTAGTGTACGACCAGCCGGCGAGATTCGTCGGACAAATGCCCCGCGTCCTTCCGCCCGCCGCATCTGGGCACCGTACGGCAGGTTTGTACCGAAGCAGTGTCGTGCCCATATGCGGGTACCGGATTACCATACCCGGGTACCCTTGAGCCCATTCGATGGTAGCCGAAACCGTACACGGGTACCGTCGGTCCCATACGAGCGTACTAGAGGCCCATGCGTAAGTACCCCGAGCCGCCTGAGAGTGGGTGTACGAGGCGGCGTAGGGGGCACTATGACCCGCGTAAGCCTACGGGGTTGGCGTGCAGCCCATGCCACCTTGTCGTGTTGATTTTAGGAGAAGCCGGCCGGGGTCCTCGTCCGGTTGGACCTTCGGTAGCCGGATGGTCATACCAGCCAACATATGGAGCGATGGCCGGGAGATGACGCTTCGTACGGCATGCCTTCGACCGACCTGCGGATCGTACGCCGGTTGCTTCTTTCCGTCTCTTGGAGGCACCCGGGGACCATCCCCCCGACACTAGCCCCCAAACAGGTGGGAGTTTCGTGGTCGGTTTGCAGGGTGCGAAGTTCCTGTCTGTTTCCTTTGTCCGTGCCGGCTTCTCCGGTCGGCTGGTCGCGTGACGCCTCGGGTCCTTCACGTGTCCAGTTGGAGATGACGCAATGATCAGCTCTGGTGACGTTATTGATGACGCAAGCCGTGTCACGTGGGCCTATAGCCGCAGTCTAGTCAATGTCATTGCTTCGTTTCCTGTGTGTGGGATCTTCTGTGGCCGGGGAGACGTTACGGGATCTTCTGTAGCGCACTACCCACGACCTTTCGGTTTGTGCGCCACATGGGGGGATCGTGGGCGGCAGTTTTGTCGCGCCTTGTGCATCCGTTACCCCCTGTCCCGCTATAAATATGGGCGAAGGGGTCCTTTCCTGTCTTCTCCGTTCGTCTGCCTCTTCCTTCTCTCCTACGCCTCCACCGCGCTTACTCTTCTTCGCGACAACCACCGCACGCCGTGACGGGAGGGTGACTCGCATGTTCCGTGCGCGGTTCCGCCGCTTGAGATTCTTCTTCACGTCGCCTCCCGTTCCGCCGATGACAAGCGGATGGTGGCCCCAAGGAGGACTGCTGCAGCTGTCGAGGATGCGCCCAAGAAGGGATCTTGGGCGAGATCCACGGTGACCCTCAGCGACCTCCGCTACTACCGCTGCGGCGGTTACTTTGGAGCAGCAATGACGGTGGCCATCACCGCCATCAACTGTGTTGCTGACTTCGAGGTGTCGCCGAACATCCGCACTGTTCTTTGGGTGCCGCCGACCTTCAAGGTCTTTCCGCACCCGTCGCCCAACGAGCGGGTGTTCTTCTGCTCCCACTTGGACCGCTGCCTCATGCCTCGGGTGTGTGCTTTCATCATCGCCTTCCTCACCTTCTTCGACCTTCAGACCCATCACTTGGGGTCGAACTCCATGACGAACCTCACGTACTTGGTGAGCTTGTGCGAGAACTACCTGTGCGTCTGGCCCAATCTGGAGCTTTTTGTCCGACTGTTCTTCGTGAAGTCAGGGACAGAGGTGGCGCAGGGGCCACTGGTGAAAAGCGGGTGCGTCATCATCATCGCCAGGGCGGGAACCTTCCTGCCCAAGATGATCTTGGTGGACTCGGCGAAGATGTGGTAGCAGTCCTACTTCTATGTCGAGGACATGGCAGACGGTGACCGGATCAGCCTCGAGCCCTTCACCAACATGCCGCTGGTTTCCCAGAACAACTGGACGGCTTGGTCCTATGGGGACGCGGCGATGGGCGCCCCCTTGCTGGCCTGGGTGAGGGAGCTATCCCACGCCGGCTTGACCTCGCGGGATGTTGGGGGAAAGATAACCTGGTACCCCTAAGGACGAAGAAAATATGACCAGCCAGAAGCGAGACCCGGCCAGGAGGCAAAGCCTGGTCTGGGGGTAACTCAGCTTTGGAAGATGCTATAGAAGGAAGATTCTGGAAGACCCGGAAACCTTGTACAAGTTGGAGACTCAAGACTTGGAGGTCACGCAGGGGACCTAGATTAGGACTCTTAATATGGTATGACCCAGTTTTTACCTTGTACGACCAGGAGACCAGCCGCCCATATAAGCAGGCTCCTAGGTCATAGAGAGGGGGAGATTTTTCGGGTAGAAACCCTAGATTCCAGGTCTCGGCGAGAGTCAGCACGAGCCAAATTCCAGGTCTCGGCGAGAGTCAGCACGAGCCAAATTCCAGGTCTCGGCGAGAGTCGGCCAAATTCCAGGTCTCGGCGAGAGTCAGCCCGAGCTAAATTCCAGGTCTCGGCGACATTGCAGTCCGAGCCTCTAGATCGATTGCTAATAAGATCCCAGCTGGAAGTAAGCTATTATCTCCCATGGAGAGGTCGAACCAGGATAATCCTTGTGTACAAGACAAAGAGATTTAAGAACCCTAGCAATATCGCTTGATATCGAGCATCCAGTGTAATCCCATAGTTGAGTTGTTATATCAAGATCGGAGACTCGGCGACTTTGATTGCCGGCTGCCAGATCGAATTGCACCATGTTTTCCTCTGAGCTAAACCCTCTCCCAAACACCTGTGTCGTCTTGCCCCAAGATCAGTTACCCCCGGTAACATCTGCCGTGATTATCCCACGACAGTTGGCGCCCACCGTGGGGCCCACGTCCAAGGGTGTTTACATCACGGGAGAAGCTCGGGAGAACATGAAGAACCTCATCATCGGCGAGATCTACATCAACCCCGAAGGAGAGAAGATGGTGGACGATTTTGGCTGGGGGCCAGAGTCGGATCTGCTCGAATCCGGATCTGTCATCACAATCGGCCGGGTCAACATCCTCGTCGGCATGGTACGTACGTCCGGTTCAATCCCCGATGATTTTGAGTATGATTCTATATCAGCTTAGCCCAAGAGTGCTGCGCAACTTCGGTTAGCATGGCCCGGAGCGCTTCGCAAAAATTTATATCAGCTTAGCCCAAGAGTGCTGCGCAACTTCGGTTAGCATGGCCCGGAGCGCTTCGCAAAAATTTATATCAGCTTAGCCCAAGAGTGCTGCGCAACTTCGGTTAGCATGGCCCGGAGCGCTTCGCAAAAATTTATATCAGCTTAGCCCAAGAGTGCTGCGCAACTTCGGTTAGCATGGCCCGGAGCGCTTCGCAAAAATTTATATTAGCTTAGCCCAAGAGTGCTGCGCAACTTCGGTTAGCATGGCCCGGAGCGCTTCGCAAAAATTTATATTAGCTTAGCCCAAGAGTGCTGTGCAACTTCGGTTAGCATGGCCCGGAGCGCTTCGCAAAAATTTATATCAGCTTAGCCCAAGAGTGCTGCGCAACTTCGGTTAGCATGGCCCGGAGCGCTTCGCAAAAATTTATATCAGCTTAGCCCAAGAGTGCTGCGCAACTTTGGTTAGCATGGCCCGGAGCGCTTCGCAAAAATTTATATTAGCTTAGTCCAAGAGTGCTGTGCAACTTCGGTTAGCATGGCCCGGAGCGCTTCGCAAAAAATTATATTAGCTTGGCCCGAGAGTGCTTCGCAATATTGTAAAATATTCTATTAATATTAGCTTAGCCCAAGAGTGCTGCGCAACTTCGGTTAGCATGGCCCGGAGCGCTTCGCAAAAATTTATATTAGCTTGGCCCGAGAGTGCTTCGCAATATTGAGAATATCCTATTAGTATAAGCTTAGTCCAAGAGTGCTTCACAACTTCGGTTAGTGTTGCCCAAAGAGTTCTTGGCAACAGTATGTGGATCAATGTGGTAATGTTGCACAATTAAGCCTTTACTTTATAAACATTGATCCGGGTCTTGGGGGCTCTTACTTGAATAGTTTGTAGCTGCAATCCTAAGACCTGGCTTTTATGCCGCCAGTATAATCCTTGCCTATCTTGCTTAAGCTCGATGTGACTCGCACTTATATGGC